>KV441716.1:976859-1363435 GCA_001644525.1 Phaeosphaeriaceae sp. SRC1lsM3a
GTAGACGACGTCTCGCAAGGAGTGGACGATGGAGGAGGTGGATGGGGCTTTGTGGTAGACGACGTCTCGCAAGGAGTGGACGATGGAGGAGGTGGGTGCGGTTTAGTGCTGGACGATGTCTCACATGGCGTCGAGCTCGGCTTGGGAGGCGTATAAGTGGGGTACACGGGATAGTCCGGAACTTTTGAGCTGGGCTTGTGGACTGGTGTCGATGTGGGATAATGAGGATATTCCGGAGCCTTCGAAGATGGCACAGGATAATGAGGGTATTCCGGGGCTTTGGAGGAGGGCACAGGATAAGCAGGATATTCTGGGGCCTTGGAGGAGGGCACAGGATAAGCTGGGTATTCTGGAGCCTTGGAGGAGGGCACAGGATAGGCAGGATATTCTGGGGCCTTTGAGGAGGGCACAGGATACGCAGGGTATTCTGGAGCCTTTGAGGAGGGCACAGGATAGGCAGGGTATTCTGGAGCCTTGGAGGAGGGCACAGGATAAGGGACGTAGCCAGTAGGAGATGGCTTGTAGTCACCTCCATAAGGAGCAGCGACAGCGCCGGCCGCGAGGGCGACCAAGGTGTAAGAGTACTTCATCTTAGTTCAGACAACGAATGTTGCGTGCTTGAACGACAGTGAGTTGGTAATGGACCAAAGATTGAACGAGGGATGGCAGAGCAACTGAAGCGAACGAAGCTGCTGCTGTCGAGGCTGAACAACGGATATGTACGGTGGTGGAGAAATGTATGGGGTGATGGGCTCTAAATACGCCTGTTGGACAGCGGGACCATTGACGTCGCCAGCCTTCGAGTATTGCCTACCTTGGGCAGTTCCGATAAGGCTCCAGGATCCACTTGACCGGAGTCTTTTCCAGGGCCGCAGGGGGCAGGTCCATCGGACCGTTACCATGTGGTGAGGTCTGTGAGGTCTGTGAAAGGCAGGTTACTGAACGATAGGTTAGTTTCCCCTGGCAACTCGTAAACTCCACACGCTTAGGCCAATCAGAAAACTCGTGGTTGACCAGGAGGCTGGGCCTGCAGTAGCTTACTGGGATGCTGCTAGGTAAGCAATAGACGATAACCCCAACGGCTGCATGTCAGTCGATGCACAACGTGAGCTCAACAGACGCCGTCCCAGCCAGCGTACCATACTTTGAGTTTGAGATGATCATCAGGAGTCACAGCCATCTCCAACCCCTCTGATTGTGCTCTCAGGCTTTACCATTGCGCCACCCGCAACGGCTCTTCCAGTCTTCGTGATCGCGAGTAACTGTCAATAAACGGCAGCATGCTATCGATAAACGGCGCAGGACTGGGCGGGTGCCACCAGTTCGAAGCGAAGTATGATGTAACGCCATCCGGGGTATTGGTGGTTTTCGGCACACTGGCTGCAGAAATAGACTCTTGCGCACGAACCAGCCACCTCGTGTGGGCGCTCTCGCTGGTCAGAAAACTTGGAACGGCTGCGATCGCCGACAGGCATTATTATCGAAAAACTAGGATGTTCGCCGCCACCTGCTCCAGTGTAGCATGGTCGGTGGGGAGACAAGAGGGCTTGTCAATGCCCGCCTTCTGCTACCCAACGTTCGCTGGCAATCATTACCCCGCATGAAGCTGATCTGACGTGGGACGAGGAAAATTACTTTTTGCGCCATGGCACGATGCTTTTCTGTTTACCTGCAAGACTTTGGTTGACAGCTGACTGAAGTCCACTGACGCGTTGTTCCTGGTGTCTCTACGTGCCTTTGTGCCTGCGCAAGCTGCCGGCGCCGTCGTGACGAGAGCTGATCGAACGTTAGTGAGCACTTGAGTCAGGGGTAGTTGCATCCATCGCGCCCAAAGCTTGTTATTAGTGCTGCACCGGCCTCAGTATTTTATGCACCAACAGTAGTGCCTACCAAGATTCGAACTATTCTCGTATCTTCTGGAGCCCTGCATTGCCTGAAATCGGCCTCAGGATGCGCTTCGCGCTGCTATCCGAGAATCTGCCCTTGTGACCTCGGCACTGGCAACAAAGTATGAAATACTTGCACTATGATCTACACTATTGTCTTCACGATGTGTCCGTGAGCGTGGGCCGCTCTAGGCAACATGCTCCGTCATGACGTTGATGGCAGTGAACTTTCAGACCATCTAGGACCGGACCCTCAAAAATTCAAGGCATTTGCAAATACTTTGCCAGATGCTCCTTTGTTCCTCAATTCACAAAATAGACCAATTGCGATAGTTTGCTTGGGCTAACTGGTCCTGTGATAGTATGTCGTAATGGGGGAAAGGTAGTGCACCGAATCAATCTACTAGATGCACATATTATGGAAAGAGGCATCTTGTTTACTATCGCGATTGTTGAGACGACAAGTGGTGGTTCGTGTGTTCTTGTGTATGTCATCGTGCGTTGTATGCGACACGCTAGGGTGGGTCTTCAACTCTTCAGGAAAGGACTCCGGAAAGCTTCGATCGGAGATCGACTTGTACACGCTGGTTGATGTGAGTCGCATCGTTCAGCAGGAGGGTAACATACGCACTTCATAACACGATTCCAGAAGCCAGACGCTGGGTTGTGCTGAAAAGAACTATCACGTAGGCGGTACCTTCGCCTGAGCTAACTCCTCAAACTCCAACACGATGCTGCAGCTAGATTCTTGATCTACGGTGATGTTCTTGAGGATTTGATCTTCTTCCATATGCACTGAAGCTACGGAACCACGAGGACGTCATGGTACAATCTTCCCTGGAATGCAAAAACGGTGTAGCTAGTTGTCACTTATGTCGTGGCGTCTGTGAACACTAAGTTGCCCACAGTAGATTACTTCGTAGATGCTGGTATCCAGCAGAGTGTTTTAACGAAAGTTCAGACGAAACTCATAGCTAGGTCGACTACATAAAAACTATTGACTAGCTATAGGGCCCTCCTCCTTCAAATAGGTGAACTGATATGGGTTTAGGCTCAGACGATCTGCCACTTAAGGTAGTCATGAGGTAAGGAGGCGTTCAGAGCATAGAAGCGAGTTGTAGCCTCCCCGCTACGATTTACGATTGCTGGGTAGTCTCTACAAAGAGTCTAGTAAGTGCGATCACGTCCTTTAGAACAGCGACACTGCTATAGGTACACCGTAATCCTAGTAGCTGGGATGAACTCCATCCATCTACGTAATTCACATCTCTCGGCTCCCTCCGGACTGAAGCCTATACTATCGCTATTGTCAAAACAGTTTTTTATCGAAAAAAGTGGCGCATATAGAGGCTTCCATAAGAAAGAGGATGAGCCTGTAATGCGCAAGATATGCTTCCTCTTGGTTCGTTATCATTGATCTCGACCTTCTCCACAGGCATTATCGAAGAAGGGTGCGAGGCTCCAGTCTGCAACATCCTTGATGGGGAAAGCCCTGGTCCACAGAGCCTTAATGTGATTTATCTTGTATGCGACAGACTCGTGTCATCGTGCCCAACCACCTACTGCCCTAGCGTCGCTTGACAGCAGTAGAAATGAATGTTGTGGATGGTTGGAAATTCATTGTCTAGGCTCACTCAATAGAACCAAAAATCATGTGTTTCGGTACTCTTGAATCTGGGCATCAGATACATACTACTCGAGGTTCATGCATATTGCATGGCACTTCTATTTCTAGTGGGCCACGCTACATATGTGTAAACGATGAGTAACACAATGATCGCTACGATCGGGGGGAAATTTGTATGACCTTGGAGAAGCATGAAAGACCATTACTCTGTCTATTCCTTCCCATCCAAAATAATGGAGATTGTGCCTGCAGTTGCCTGTCCTGTTCCCCACAACTTATAGCTCACTTGGAAGACTATGAAATATTGTTCCGCCAGTCATGATGCATTCATGGTTGAAAGTCACAGCGTTGTCCGTATCTTCAACGTATTGCACTCCATGTCTAGATATGCTTCTACATCTCATTCGCAATATCGATCGCGTCTGCAAGCTCCTTGTCCTTCGCTTTCATGCCTGCCTCAATCTTCTCGTTTATGGTCTGAAGTTCTTTATACTTCCCTTAAGACGCACTCTTGCGCTTCCCTCTCGGAGCAATTCTGATGAGAAGGTCTTGGTGATACGACGGTTCTCGGCTTTGCAATGAACGATTAGGCAGTGCGCCTTTGCAAGTTGTGTTGTAACCTGTGTGAGTTGACCTTTCGCATCATTCAAATGCTTTTCGAGTTGGCCGCGCTTGCGGCCATTATCAAATTATAGATCAGCTTGCGTTACGCTTCGTTTACGCCGTTCGTTCAATCTCTTTCCATATTGTCAGCGTTTTCGTGGATGAGTTGCATTTGGTCTGTGTGCTTACCTTGCGCAGATTATCAAGGTCACTTCGGCGAGATTTCCAGCTCACAGGTGCGAATTCAGTTGACTGGTAGGAATGCGTCAGTGCTCTCCAAACCAAAGACGTACCAAGATTCTTACTGATGCTGCTTCGTCTGATGCAAGTCTTTGAGAAGCATCCAGAGGATTATCCGCCTCCACATGGATGTCAATCCCCATCAACTCTCGTGAAGCTGATTTTTGCCCGTTCTGTTCGGGTGCGGAACGCGACACAGGCAATGATGGAGGACGGGAAACATTTACAGATGGAGACAGACATCTGAGACGGAAATTTGAGACCAAAATTTACGCTCTTATAGTGTCGTGTGCAGCCCTGCACATGACGCACGATAAGCCCATGAGACATAAGTGCTTGAGATAGAAGGTTGAAATAGAAGTTTGAGTAAACAGATTTCACGCTCTCCTGACCTCGTGTGCAGGCCTGCACAAGGCGAACGCTGAGCCTATGAGATATTGGAGTTGGTACTTGAAATGGGCGTTCGAGATAGAGATCCTTCGCTCTCATGGTGTTGCGGGCAGATTTGTGCACTAAAGAAGCTAAGGTCATGAGAGACAAGTCTCAGCTTGAGATGGGAACCTGAAACAGAGAATCCTCACACTCACGGCGTCATGTATAGGCCTCTGACGCAGCGTGTGCTGACGCGCACACTCTGCAAAAATAACCCTATCATCTCATTGTCGTCTCAGGTAAGTTGAGCAAATATGTCAGGTGACAATGTGTAGTCTTGATATACTTGGGATAGAAACTTAAGATAAATACATTTTTTATTTCATCAAAAAATGCAGCTGAGGCGTAGTAGATAAATTTTGGCTGAATATTTCCTTAGGACTGTCAGGTAAAAGATGTTATCTGAGAGTACCCCAGACGGATACCTAAGATGATCGCAGTTTTTGTTCAAACAAAAAATACAGTTGAGGTGTACAATAGATCGACTTTACTACACATGTAGTAACATTGGTCAGGTGAAATGATGTTGTTTTGAGGTACTTGGGATGCAAATGTGAAATAGAGATCTTGAGGTCATTGCTGGATGTTGTGTAGGCCTGCACCCTACACCGGCCTAATGTACGAGGTATAGTTGAGATAGGGAACTGTGAGCACTGTGGCGAACACACAGTGCAGCGAACGTAACATTAGTGAGGCACGGATAGTTCATTATATAGAAATCATTCCGCATAACGCTACTTTGCTTCTTTTCCATATTGCTACTACAATACCGCCAATTCATCTCTTTAGCACAAACTTGAGTCAACATTACATTGGATCCCCAAAGATTTAGGCCTCATAACTTTTCCTTCTCCAATATATTGTCCATAAAAACAACCACAAACTCTGCCAGGACGGGCACTTTCTCTCTATCTACAATTACGATCCTCGACATCGACAGCACCATTCTCCACGAATAACAACCACTGACATTAACGTTGTCGATTGCAGCTCTGCAAGCATGACTTCATACGATCGATCAAAAGGCAAGGACTCAGTCAAGAAGTCCAAGGCTAAGAAGAAGTCGACATCGAGGGAACATGTAAAGACAGAAGTCGGCCCACCTACGAAGACTAAGAAAGAAAAGTCGATGAAGAAGAAACATCGACGAGATTCCTTGCATAGTGCTGACGGCCTCCTGAGTGTTACTCATAACCAGAAGATGTATGCTCAAAAGACCTCCCAAACCCTTCACGATGCTAAAACCAACGAAGCTATGAAGCCAACAAGAAGAACCCGAGGCTCTCATCCCTTCCAGAAGAGATCAGGGACGAGATCGCCATGTACGCTCAACACGTTGACATCGATGTTTCCCCTGATATTCTCAATGTCAAGACCGTCCAAAGCGCCTCATTCTTGCGGGTCTGTCGCCAGCTTCATGAAGAATGGCAGCTGCTATTCTACCACCACGCAATAGCATCCGCAAAGAAAGCTGAGCACCTAGTGCAATGGGCACATAGCCTGAAACCTGAGTTTAGGGCCCAAATCCAGCATATGCGCCTTGTCATCGACGTTACCTGGACAGTCCAAGGTACTCTAGACGACCTAGTCATTTATCCTGATCAGTGGTTGGAGCTAGCTCCAGACTTCGGGGAGATCTCTAATCTGAAGACGATATACGTCCAATTCGAGGTCTCCAACATGTTCTTCGCCAAGTTTCCGGATCTTGATAAGAAGGAAGTCTTCACTGCGGATTCTAACATGGCATCGAGTGAGAGCAAGGTCATCAACACAGTTGCCAAGGCTGAGGAAGAGCTTAAGACGGCTGAGATGGAGGTTACGCGGTTCCTACGAACATATAAGACGGACTTGGGTGTTGTGGCCACTCATGAGTTTAAAGGTATGTCCTTGTTCTGTAGCGGCTACTATCTCATACTCACTTGCTGATGACATCCTAGAATATCGTAATCTTGTAAAGCGGTGCAGGTATAAGATGGACTTGGCGAGGTTGGGGCTACAGGTGGATTGGGATGACTGAGGCTATACATGGTCGATGGTGGTTTGGGAGAGAGATTACACTTGAAGGGCGACTTTGTACTATACTCTAACTCAACTTGACACCAGCTCCGATAGTTATGCTAAGCTTTGAGGTGCAACTACTGGAGTATGATTTTATCAGCGTTACACTTGGAAGAAGGCGGGCTATGGAAGCGTGTGCTTAGAGAGTACGTCGAAGATTCAAATGATAAAGTCTTGATACACAAAATTGATCAAAAGTTGCTGCCGGATGTGCATAAACATCAATGCGGAGATTGCGGCGTGTCTGGAAGATTCACAATTGCGGCTGCTGCAGCTGCTCTGATTCATGTATGACCAATTGTGATGGAACTGCGGGAGACGGCATTATGACAGGGAATGCAGTGTTACTCGTGGCATATATGCAAGTGGAGATGCTTGCGAGTCAATGAAGGTCGGTTCTACGGAACTAGGTGACTTTAAGGTGACTCCTCGCTCTCCAGTTGAGCCCGGTAGGTAGTCATCAGCAGTTAGCCTTCGACAATCTGTTCTGTAGTCTCCTCTCACTGCCTAATAACATATTCTGCCTGATATAGTATACTCCAAACTGAATGCCTTCAGCTGCGATGTTCTTACATCGCGTGATAGGCAGACGCGTCACGATCTTGAGCTATGCTAACCTTGTGTGCCTCGCGTATACGATTCGCCCTTCACCGGATGATACCAATAATATACCTACCCTGGAAGAAGGCGATAGGACAGGCGCTACATTCAACCCAGACTCCAAAGCCAATAAGACCGACTATTTTCATGATCACGTCATTATCTAGATAGTCCTGGTCCTGTAGCTGGACTTCGGCAATATATCGTTTGTTTGCGTCGACGACAGAACAAGGATATTGATGAGCTCGAAGATCAACAAGAGTACGTGGGAATGGAAGCCTGAGCTCGAACACCTCACAGCCATCTAAATTCACGGACGGTCCCGCAAACACTGCACCACCCGAATCAAAATCGTACCCTAGAGCAAATCTAAACCTCGTCTCTCGTCCAGCAGGGTCATGCAGCCCTTGTTGTTGCTGGAATAGTGACGCTTCATGAGTGAACGATTTCCTTGACGAAAAGCTTGAGCCCTCATGCTGGAACCCACCCGAAGCTGGTCAGAAATGCTGATACTTCATTGATGTTCCGTTCATGCCGTTGAGCGTGCGTTGATCCAATTGCGCCAAGATTAATTATGGCCATGCCAAGTACAGTCAGAAAGTTGCCCGAAATGGTAAGCGAAATCTGCGACTAGGCATAAAATTTGCATGGGACCAGGCGTAAGATGAGAGCTGACCTACGCCCAACCGCGCTCTCATCATACACTGCATTTAGAAATTCTGCTTGAAATGCAGCCAATCAACTAATCTCCGGTGGAATTGAGCTGGTCGTTTCAGACTCTCGGAGCGTCAATGACATAGGGAACGCCCGTGCAGAAAGGATGTCTTTTTGAAGCGAGCACTCATGCAGGGCAAAACGCCTCGGAAGTTTGTCGATGTTAATGACCGAATAGGTATTGCTGATCGCTTCGCTTTGTGTGTGAGATTGTCACCGCTACGAAAGCTGTTGATGCGGCAACCAGCGGTGGGGACAGTTCGACCGCTTTGCACCAAATGTTGCGCTGTCAGCGCATTGATGACACACGATTTCTAGCTCGTTCGGATGCAGGCAAGTCGTGCCCGACTTCGTATGTATACCACCTAAGCTCTCGGCATAGCAATAGTGCGATCGTTTGGCCCACTTAATACTGCAAATGTGCAGGTGATAGCACGAGCATTCAGTAGTATCTCGCGCCGCTTGTAGGTATCAATGGCAGCCTTACATTGTTCGTATCCCGTCCCTTGGCGAAAGGTCGGTCTAGTCAGCATCAGGCGTAGATACGCTTGGGGCGCGGGTCTTCCGAGTACCTGGTCATGCCTTCGCAATCTATGATTGGTGCACGACTCGCTGACCTGCATACTCAACATGATGATTTGACGCCACAGGTGATCAACACGAGAATAACACTATTTGTAGCTCATTGCATCGCCTGCCTCAAGGTTGTCTCGATACCGGTCAGGGCGCGGTGCCATCTCTGCCTGCTCAACCCCAGTCTTTCGCTGCGAAACTTCCCATCTATGCTCTCGCGATTACACTTTTCGCCTAGGATCAAACCAGTTCAGCTCATTTCCAATATTGATGTCACTGCCGCGGCCCTTGGCAACGCATAGCCTCACTCAAGTGACCCACCGCGGATCGCCTCAAGCTTTGGGGTTGGCAACTTGACCGAGTACAAAAAGTTAGAATCTTCTCGGTTTGCATGACATCCAATCTTACCCTCGGTCCCTCTCCGGTAAACACACTCGCTTTCGTGGCTTGGTCACATACATTGTTATATACACCCACGATCGTAATTTCTGAATTTTGAGCAACATGCATCTTTCACACCTCTTGGCCACGCTGCCTATCGTGGCTGCTCACGTGCCTGGGTATCTTCCCCCTTCCAAACGCAACACTATAGAGTCGCGCCAGTCTGGACCAACCACCCGCAACGACCCTCGCCCACAGCTGGGTAACGTACAATATGGTGTTGCTATTCGCACATGTACGGTACCTGGCACTGTAGCACTCACATACGACGATGGGCCGAACATCTACACTGGACAGCTTCTCGACACACTAGCAAGTTATGGTTTCAAGGCCACATTCTTCGTTAGTGGAGACAATGGCCGCGGCGCTCTCGATGGAGATTCGAGATGGGTTGATCTTGTCCGACGGATGGATGCTGAGGGGCATCAAGTCGCCAGTCACACCTGGACCCACTCGAACCTGGACGAGATCCCGATTGCACAGAAGTTTGATGAGATGGTCAAGACCGAAATGGCGATTCGAAACATCCTGAACAAGTACCCAACATATATGCGCCCACCTTATGCAGTGTGCACAGGTGCGTGCCTGACCGTCATGCGACAACTTGGCTATGTCATCGCGCAATACGATCTCGAAACTTCAGACTATGCCAACCAAGCCAACATCCAGGTATCCAAGGATATCTTCAAGAGCGAGATGGACCGAACCAGCAAGCAGGCGGGTGGTCGCATTGTCATCGCCCACGACATTCATGAGCAGACCGTCAGCTCTTTGACCCCGTACATGCTCGATTATATCAAGAACAACGGATGGAGAGCCGTGACTGTCGGTGAGTGTCTTGGAGATGCCCGCGAGAACTGGTACCGCCCCAGTCAAGGCTCTCCGCCTTCCACCGGCTGCCCACCGGAAGGTTGCGCCGTGAGCACCAACGGGCTCTGCGGAAGTCAAAACGGAGCCACTTGCGCAGGATCTGTGTTTGGAAACTGCTGTTCGCGATTCGGATACTGCGGAAGCAGCAGTGATTACTGCGGTGCCGACAACTGCAATCCCACATATGGTACCTGTGGTAGCGGCAGCGGCACAACTACAACACCTAGCGCTCCCACTCCTACTGCATCTAATACTCCGCCGCCTACGTCTACTCCTCAGCCAGCTGGCATCTCTCAGAACGGTCTCTGTGGAGTTCAGGGTGGAGAAACATGTACAGGCTCAGTTTGGGGAGCATGCTGCTCGCAGTGGGGTTACTGCGGCGACTCGGATGCTCATTGCACAAACTGCAACAGTGCTTTCGGCAGCCCATGCAAGTCTTAGAAAGGGTCAGGCATGTTTATATAGATTTACGAATACATAAAGAAGGTTAATTGTAGTAGAAGGATAATAGAAGAGCACATACGTTAATTCAACTACTATTGGACCATTTTTGAGACGAAAATACATGGTATTCATGAATTTCACCTATGCTCAATTTCCTTGCTTACGCCATCGCACGCTCGATCCATACCATCACTTAGTCTCGCCGTCGTAAGCCTTAGTCGTAGTGACAACAGCGTCCTTAGCCCGCATCTCAGAGTCCGGTGCACTTGCAGTATCGCTACCAGGCGCAACACCCATCTCGCTATCAAAGTGATAGCCCTTAAACTTCAACGTTGGTACATCATTGTCGTAGAGGAAGTCGAGCTGTTCAATGGAGAATCCCTTCATCTCAGGAACGATGAAGAAGACCCAAACCACAGTAATGAATGAGAATGCAGCCCAGATGAAGCCCTAAAGTCTTGTTAGTAATCAAGGACTTGCATCTTCGTGGTAATACTGACAATCTTTCCGCCAAGGTTGCCATAACCTTTATCTTGAATGTATGGCGAAACGGAGGTAATGAGTAGCGAAACACCAAAACCGAAGAAGGTCGCAATGGCCTGGACTTTTTCCCTGTTGCGTGATGGCGCTGCCTCGGCAGTTGTGATCCAGATCAGAGGTGACTGAACACCGAAGGATATCTCCCAGAGGAAAATAAGTGCAATAGATACTTTGCCTTGTACGTCTGAGGGCGTGCTGGTTGCGACAACCAAGCTCGATACAATCAGCAAGCTAATGCCGCAGAACGAGGCGGTGGACATCAGAATTGGTCTACGGCCCACTGTATCTGGCAGGAAATGGCCAGTCAGAATCGCAACGTAGTAGAGGGTGTATAGACCCATGATGACAGGGAAGACGTTGGTGACACCTGTGGATGTGAGGAAGGATACAATATAGCTGTTCATGTAGGCGGATCCTTGTGCTTGCTGAAGAGATTGGATGCCCACGGCGATGAGGAGGCGGCGGAGATCTGGGCCTCGTGTAAGATCTACCCAACGTGATGCCTCTTCTCTGTTCTGCTCCGATTCAATAGCAATCTGAATCTCGTTGATATACTTCGCGGCGTCAAAGTCATTTGAAGAGGTAGAGAAGATGCGATTCGCAGAGGCGATAGCGTCATCACGTCGGCTGTAGCAATGGGTCAGTCACGATACATCAGAGCAACATGCACACTTACTTCTTCCAAACCAACCATCGCGGAGATTCTGGTAGAAAAGGGCACAGCAGAACCATGATCGCTGGTGCGACGAGTTGAAGGCCCATCGGAATAAGGTATGCTGCTGGAGTATTGCCCTGCGACGAAGCATACACCACGCCAGCAGCCAAGATCACGCCGAGGATCTGGATGTTCTGGTATATGCTTACAGCAAAACCTCGCGCGGTGCCTGTAGCTGTTTCGGAGAGGTAGATGGGAACAACATTGACGGCTAAGCCCATAGCGATAGAGGCAACGACCTTTCCTGCAACAAACTGATCGAAACGTGCCTTGCCACCAACAGAGCTGGTCACCTCAATCAGCACTCCGATAATGGAGACAATACCAGTAGTCATGAGAGATAGTCTGCGCCCCAGGTAGTCGTTAAGATACATGGCGATTAAGCATCCAATCACTGAAGCACTTCGTTAGTTTCTGTAACCTTCACAGTGTAAGTACTGTAGTGATCATACTAAT
Organism: Phaeosphaeriaceae sp. SRC1lsM3a; assembly: GCA_001644525.1. Lineage (NCBI taxonomy): Eukaryota > Fungi > Ascomycota > Dothideomycetes > Pleosporales > Phaeosphaeriaceae > Phaeosphaeriaceae sp. SRC1lsM3a. The sequence continues at coordinate 989,059 of KV441716.1, forward strand.
TCCACCGGACTGAACAGAACTGCCAGCCGAAAGTTGCGCTGTTGACAGGTTGCATGTTGATACTCCTTCCACGTCGACACACGAACCATAATCGGACAAGAATCGTTGTGAACCAAGAATCGTTCCCCACCAGCTACAGGTTGAGAGGTATGGTCAGCAAAGTGTCAGCATGTTCCTGTCACTTCAGACTTACCCATTATCAAATCCAAACAGGAAAGCGCCAACAGATGCAACGAACATGCACCCGGTGCCCGTAGGCGTCGTACCATGAAGATATTTGAACATGCTGCCGCTTTGTTCCAAGAGATTGAACAAAATTACGAAATGATGGGACAAAATCAGACGACTATGGAACGATTGAAGACCCCAGATTGACCCCAGAATTACCCCAAGGGGTCGATGCCACTTTAGAGCACTATCGCCGCCTCAGGTGGCCAACCTCGGAAGTATGTTAGCTATCCTCCAACACGAAAGAAGCTAGGTTATCTACCCAGCAACATAACTCACCCGCAACTCGCCCGAGCACGGGAGAGTTCAGCCAATCGCGCGTCCGCTATTCGCAGCGCCGGATATCGCGACCCAGGAGGAGGAATATTTGTGCGCAAATCTGTGGGGCCATGCAAACAAGCATCTTGATAAAGAGTGACAGATAAGCTGCTCGTCTCTAACAATTCCACCACTTTGAGATAACCCTTATCAACAGAACACCTACAATATGCCGCACTACGAAAACGAGCCCAAAATCGACACTACCACCGCGACAGGCGACTGGCGTGAATCATTGTTCAGAGATGGCTATGTTGTTGTAAAGGGAGTTCTTTCACCAGAGAAGGCGAAGAGCTACCAAGATCGCATGTTCGAATGGTTGGAGACATTTCCGTACGGTTTCAATGCTCAGGACCAGTCGACATGGACCAAAGAGCATCTCCCAGAGCACATGAAGTATGATTTGACACTTCCTAGCCTCATTGTAGATCACCAACTGACTACTATCCAGGGGTGGAATGTACCATGGCTACAGAGTCCAGCACGAGAAAGTCATCTGGGATGCCAGGACGTGGGTGATCATTTTCCTTCTGAGATTCGACATTACTAACAAACAGCAGTGAGCCCGGTGTCATCGACGCATTTGAGAAGCTCTGGGGAACTCGAGAACTGCTCGTTTCCTTTGACGGAATGAACCTGACACTTCCATCTGCGGATCTAAAGCCGTCAACACCATGGCCTCACGTGGACCAAAATCCAAAGCGAAAGGGTATGCAGTGCGTCCAGGGTATCCTCAACCTCGCTCCAAATGGCCCGGATGATGGTGGATTGGTCGTGTTGAAAGGTTCCCACAACGCAAATGAAACATTCTTCAAGCTGCATCCGGAATCAGCAGGAGCTGGTACCTGGGGTTCAATGGACTGGCACGGTTTTAATGAGAAAGAGGTCGAGTGGTTCAAGAACCGTGGCTGCGAGGAGATCAAGGTTTGCGCAGAGCCTGGAGGTAAGCTATCATGTGTGTTGGATTGTTTTTGAGACGCGCTAACCAACTGTTGGACAGATCTGATCCTCTGGGACAGTCGCCAAATCCACTACAACAAGGTCCCGAGCACCCAAAATGTTCGATCAGTAATGTACATTTGCTACACTCCAGCGTCTTTCGCCTCGGACGAGGACCGCAAGAAGAAGGCAGAACACTTCAAGAACCGATTTGGCACAGTAAGGACACTGTCAGATTTCTCTAGCGCAGCGCTGACATTGTGCAGACACACTGGCCACATGCCAACATATTCCATCACGAGGATAAGAAGATGCGCCTAGGACAGTCAGACACATACTCGAGAGATCGACCAGCACACGAGCCAGAAGAGAGTGATCTTGTCTTGAAGCTGGCTGGCGTCAAGGCGTATTAGCTGTCACGGGGAGATGGTGATAATTCTGTAGTCCGGAGCTCTTGTAAAATAGATAGTGCATCTCGAGCCAACTTGTTGTGAGATTTAACGCTTTCCAACGTCTTTTCACTTTCTGTAATTGCCTGAACGAGTTGTAGATCTGGTTGACTGCTTCTCCGAACTTCCAAGGTCAGCGTGATAGTAGCCGAGAAGAAGATCATGGCAAAGTCCCTGAACTTTGTGAGCAGGTATTCTGCAAAACGCGGAACTTACCTACCAAGATCGAAGTCGTCGGAATGTAACATCACCAGAAGTTGCGGATCGTATCACTCCGATAGCCGATGAAAGGCAGACAGAGCGCGCTCGAGCGAAGTTTGTCGAGCCTTCTAACCAATACGTCTGCAGGATACGATTGATCGCTAAGCGATAGTATAGAAGGACCACAGCAAGACTTGTCCTTTGCGTGGTGATCCATGGTAAGACTCGTTCCAGCTCCTGCTCTTGGTGACTGAGCTCTCCATGGCTTTGCAGGTGGCGTGGAATCTGCTCTACAACGTCAGCAAGCTGATCATCAGCCTGTATGACAAAGTCTGCTATTCCTGAAGGAGACCATCTGCGCAATCGGAGCTTCGCGTGCAATTGATGATAGATCGTCGCTATCCTTGCCATTATGATGTGGTACTGAACTGGGCGAGGCTGTCGTTCGGGCATATGAGACATTCCTAGATCGGCTTCAAGGAGCTGCGCATCGCTGACATCCGCTGGTAGTTGGCAGCTAAAATCTGTATCATTGATACATGGGACTCGGATTGGCACAATGATCCATTCACAGATGACAAGAGTCCACCAGAGCCTTCGCCGCGTTTCTCGCTGGACCAGCGTCTCGCTCAGATTTGCCTCATCAGAACCGATGTTTAGTTGTTGCGCAATCCGAATAGCCACAGCCCACAGATTAGCATGTCTATGCGTTTCGCCTATAGTAGACGCCTAGCAAACAACCTCGAATAAGCGCATATGATGACAAGATTGTATGGAGGTTTTACTTACCACGTTTCCCAACACCACAATAGCTTGGACAACACGAATATGCGACTGTTGTAAGAATTCACCCTTGTCCAGATAGAACAATGCGGCACTGAACCAGTTCCGCGTGAGTTGAGAACGGGAAGATAGAGGAGCACCACTTTGCGCAAAGTCCTCCTCGCTCATGAAGCCCAGTGCTGATGCCAGAACGGCAAAGTATACGGCAAGCCACAATGGATCTGTGGACAAGAATGATCCACTTTGAGCCCAGAACGTTTCGTGCTCATGGTGAAATTCGGGAAAGAAGAAGGCAAAATGCACCCATGAGGTCCAGACGTCTGCGAACTCGACGAAACGGCGACTACATTCCTGTGACGGGAACGCAATGTCCTCCGTGCAAGCTACCGTTCGTGGTTCATAGGCGTGTCCGACGGCTTCGTAAAGGCGTTTCTCGTAGTATTCTGTGAGATCGACTGCAGGTGCGTACGAGCTCTCAGTTGCCTGAGATCTTGATACAAGTTCAGCCAAGCGCGTGTTTTCGAGGAGGAGCTCGGCAATAGTTGGACTGGAACCCGGGATGTCTGCTGTTCGGATGCGCCCGCGTACCAGAACAACCTCCCGTTTGCAATCTGCAGCCGCGCCTCGACTTATGCACGCATGACACGGAATGTTCTTGCTGCACTTGACTTTTCTGGACTGGCAAAATGTGCACGACAGTGGCGCGCGTTGTGTTCGTCGATGAGACTCTGGCATTCCGAATCAGATGGCTGTAGGATCGTATTAAAGTCGTACATGTTGCTGTCAGCGATTGGAGAATGCTGACTTGGCGAGACAAGGGTGATAAGTTTCAAAGTCAAGATTCAATGATCTATTGTGAGTCGGTTGAACACATGCGGGGACGTCTACGCTAACGGCAGACCGCTGCCGATGTGAAGATAGATCGGTGTTACTGCGGCCAGTTTCGCCTTCCATTATCGATTTCTCATCCGAATACGCTCTCCACACAAAAGAATAACACAGAATATGTATTGCCCAGGATATCAATGACGGCCAATCGGGCACTATGAAGGACTTCGACACGAGAAGGACCGCGCCAAATCGAGCTAGATTGCCCACACATGACATACTACAAGCCGAGAAGATGTACGTTGCTCAGTAAGTAAGACACTCTGATCACGAACGAAGACATTGTCCTATATGCTGGAGTTTCAAAATCACGTTGACTGCTGAAGCAGAATCTATTCGAGGTCGACAGGCCTACCTACATTTTCCTTCACTCAATTTGATGTGTCCACGCATCCGGTTGCACAGCGGTCAAACAGATTGTTCCCCCTCACTGTATTTCAACGTCTCATCGAATCGGACATAGCCTTCAGCAATAACAAAAATGTTACCGAAACTTTAAGATGAATCTGCTTAGGCCTGTACATCTGCATAGACTGCTCATTGTAGATATTAAGCCACAATGTAATCACCACCATCCAAGGCGTGACATTGTCGTTCCCGCCATTGTCGACACTGTACGATCTCCACAATAGGCTCAACACAATAAAACATTTTCAACCAACAATGGCAAGGCATCTTACACCTATAACTTTTCCTTCTGGCTTCTCCTTAAACACTTTCAAACATTGCAACAGCTTCAAACCCCAAGAGCGCCACATTCAACTTCGCTCCAATCCAGAAGTAAAGTTTCACAGCACTTCACAAATCCCACAAATCCAACATGCCTAGCAGCAGCTACGCAGGCTTCGACGCCGCCTACCGCTCCGCCATCGACCAAGGCCACTCGCGCTCCGACTCTATCCGCTATGCCTCCCGCATCTACCTCGAGTACGTCTGCACATCACTGCACATCCAAATCAGCGCCGGTCAACGCGATCGTCTAATCATCGAGGCCCTCAAGACGTACGACAGCTACCGCTACAAAGGCCGTTCGCATGCGTCGTCGTACACAGCTGCAAAGACGCAGATCAAGGCGGCGATTGAGGATCGTGTGCGCGAATATGATTGCGAGCATGGGTATGAGCGGCGAGGTGGGCGTTATGAGCGTCGTACTGGTGGAGGTGGAGGTGGTCTAGATGATATGGACGATTTGTACGATGCTCTTCCTCCTTCGTCTCGTGGTGGGGGTGGGCAGCGTAAGTACCCTTCTCATTCATCGTCTGGCATGTTTGACGATAGTGACAATGATGTGCCTCGTCGTGGTGGACAGTACAGCAAGTATCGCCATCCTTCTAGTGGAGTTCCTACGTATGCTGATGGGACGCCTTTGCCCTCTGGTTTTGTTGGAGTAGCTCCGACAGGCACATTTCCTGATGGGCTGAGTGATGAAGATGGTTCTTCTTCTCGTCGATCAGGTAGGGGTCATCACGGCTACAGTACACGTGAGTTCCGTCCCAGCGGTGGTGGCTTAGCGGGTTCGTATGGCGCAGAGAAACCTGACTACTTCAGCAGTGGGCACTCTAAGCCTTCTCGTCCACCGTATGGGAGCAGCTCTCGTCCATCCTATGGTGCCAGCTCACGCGGCTACAACACTCGGGAGTACCGACCTAGTGGCTCTTCTTCGTCCGGCTCCAGCTCCTATGCCAACTACGACGGCGACGATGGTGTGCCCCTTCACAGTGGAGCCGGCAAGTACCGCCATCCTTCTGGCCGCCCTACATACTCTGATGGGACTCCTTTACCTCCCGGTTTCGTAGGAGTAGCTCCGTCAGGCACGTCTCCCGATGACATAGATGATGAGTTTCCTCATCCGTCAGGTAGTGCTCGTCACGGCTATAACACACGTGAGTACCGTCCTAGCGGTGCTTCGTTCGGTTTTGACCAAGGCTCAGGCTCTGATTCTTTCACCGGCACCTCCTCCTCATCCGACTCTCCACCTCCTCCCCGTCGTCCCAACCATCGCGATCAACAGTCATCATCCTACCGGCCTTCAGCAAGCGGCGGCGGTGGCTTCCGCCCTTCCGCCCACTCCCAACGCCGCCCCTCTATCGATTCACACTACGACCTCTCCGACTCCGACTCAGGCTTTCCACCCCGCGGTGGCCAATCCCGCTACCAGCGCTCCCACTCCCAGTCCTCTTCCTACCACAACTCCGACAACGGTATCAAGCCCCCGACCTGCTTCTACAAAGTCCTCGGCCTCCAGCGCGGCGCCAGCGCCGCGGAGATCAAGACTGCGTATCGCAAGCTGAGCATGAAGTATCATCCGGATCGTGCCGTCGGTGCGGATAAGAGCCGGGCGACGCAGAAGATGGCGGAGATTAATCAGGCGAATGATGTGTTGGGTGATGAGGCGATGCGGTGGTATTATGATATGACTGGGTGTGTCAAGCCGTCTGGGTAAGGGGTGGTTTCTTTGTCTATGCTTTTTTCCTTTTGTTCAGTAGTCTCCCTGCTTAACGTTTCTTTCCTTTTCAGTAGGTTGTTGAAAGTCTTTAAGTGACTTGTAGAATGAAGAAAATGAAGACAGAATGCATATAACAAATGATCATCCAAAATTGCTAGATTTTATGCCTGATGTTCGTGTTCAGGGTATTCGCCTTAAGAACGTGATGATCAAATTCGATTTTAAATGTCGAAATAGATGCGCTGTTGGAACTTACTCTCACTTCACAAAAGTGTTGATCGGCAACCTGTACACATCAATAGTCCAGTACGGCCGCCTCGTACCCTCCCAGTTCTTCTTGTCATGCAGTCCAGCTGGAACATCGATATCCTCCCACACAGTGTCGAAGCCTGCTTCAAAGAGATCAATCTCCGCAACCTATCACAGCGTCAGTTTCATTCAATTCTATCATCACCACTCCAAATCACGTACCTTCGTGTACACATCGTAGCAAATCTGGCGATCTGCACCCAGCCCGTTGTACCACCCAAAGATGCCATCAGGCGCAAGTAGCTGGATCACATATTCGGCGAAAAACTCCTTCAGCGCTGCATAATCTTCGGCAAAAGTGTCGTAGTAGATTCCATCGAGAACAACGCCCTGCTCGACAAGTTTGGGGAGAATATCTTGCCATCGTCCTTCGTGAATGATAACGTTCGGCTTGTCGTACCAACCGGTCTCGCGCAGGTGCTGGTGGACCTGGGGATGTGCCTCGATGATGTGGTGTTCAGCGGGGTTGTGAGTTTGGATAGCGGTGTCGACAAGACCCATGCCGTGGCCGACGTTCATGACCTTGAGGCCTGGCTTGGGGTTGATGGTCTCAGCGTGACGGCGCATGATCTGATCTTCCCAGTCCATCATGACGGCGTTGTCGCTCTCGTCTAGGAGGATCTTGTCCTTGTACCGTAGCTGACTCTTGAGATATGCGTGGTTATCCAATGAAACGTCATCCAGAACAGGGTCCTCTGCTTGCTTGGAGACCTCCTTTGCCTCCTCTTCAGATACCTTTTGCTTCTTCGCTGCAGGCTGCTCCTCCTCGGCCTCGTCTGCCACCTCCTCTAGGTCCTCCTCTTCGACGCCACTATCTCCGAGACCCAATGCAGCCATCTTCGCAAACAAGATCTCAGCTCTTACGCCAGCTTCGACCATGATGTCGTAAATCTTCTCTTGACCAAGCTTCAGCGCAATGCATCCAGGCGTGTCGTCCTCCCTGTTCAAGTCGTTCCAGATTGCTCCATTCTGCAACAACAGATTGACAGTCTGAACGGCCTCATCCCCCGCCTCCTTTCCCTCCTCAACCTTCCCGCAAGCAGCAATCGCGGCATGAAGTGGTGATGTTGCAACTTCCGCTGTGGGATCCTGGACATTTGCTGAACCCTCTTTGAGCAAAATCTTCAGCGCAGGAACGTCGTGACGCTCTGCAGCGCCAATGATGCGCTTGGCCAGCAGGATGTCTTCTTCTGTTGCTTGCAAAGCCATCTTGTTCTCAATGATTGATTGAGTTGTGCAGAACTTTGTGCAGAGGACGTCTGTGGGGTAGGAACTTTTTTGCAGGGATAAGATAAGCGAGGGCTAGTCTTCGACCACTATTGCTGATTGCGGTTAGACTGTGCCGAGGCATGTGAGTAGGGTTGGCAGATTGGACTATTAATGTGTGTGATGTGCATATCAATGAGTTTGCAAGTCATGAGATTCTTCGTATTGTATACGACTCATACCCTCATCCTGGAACACTCAACCAGCTCGAAGCTTACACTTCCGTAGACTCGACTCCTCAACCACGCGTCCTTTATACCCCGACACGCTCTCATACTCCGAATCAACAGCAGCAAACTGAACCTCCGGCTTGTCCAAAACCTGGAACCAAAACTCATCTCTCCTCCTCTGTAGCCAATGAAACGAGATCGGGCTCGATGCCGTCCTATCATTCTCGTCACTGATGAGCGGCCCTATCCATTCCGCTCCATGATTATGCATTCTGTTTAACGTGTGCGGATTCTACCGACACATTTCTGCGGTCGACTGACCCCAATCCTGCTCCATCTGCTTCTCGTATTGACTTCTCAAGCGCGCCATGGTTGCTGGGAAATCGGCTCTGGACTCGACGGCATGCTGGAGTCCAAGAGCCATGTTGTTTTTCCTGTTGATGATCTGTTGCCATGTCCTCAGACTTTGAAGAAATACGGTGATATGCTGTATTTGCTCAGCTGTCTCTGTCTCGGAGAAGTGCCCGATCGCTCGTGAGAGATGTCTGCATATGTCGTCGCGGATGAGGACTAGGAATTTGTGGACGACCCAGGCGTGGCCCTCGTCTTCGGATCCTCTGTCGAGGATGTCGTATCCCCAGGCGATTTCAATCCGCCGTGACTGCCAGAGACTCAATGCCAGGCTCGCGAGTTTGATAACCTTTTTGGTTTGCGCGAGGCCTCGGAACGAGACGTTGAGAAGGACAGTCGCACGTGCGTTCAGGATGGTGGTCATGTCTTCACTCTCGATGATGTTTGTCGGAAATGGAGGCGCTGCCCGACGTGCTTGCTTCTGCGTGTGCGAAGATTCTGATTTAAGTTGCACGAAGCTCTGCCTGAACCTCGCGAAACCGTTGTGACGCTGCAATCCTTCCTAGGGCTTGGGGTCGGTTTGACGAGAAGCACAAGCATTCCTTTCGCACTATCAGCTAGATTTTTGCCCAGCACAGTCGACTTCAGGGCAGGCTCACAGAGGAATGGCACCCATTTCAAGGCTGTCTGTACCATAGAGGATGCTGAGTATTCTCTTGAGCTCCGTCTTCTCATCTTCGAGCTGTAAACGCTCCAAGAGTGCAAAGTCGCTTCTGATGTCGCCATTTGCAGATAGTACAGGGTTGTGCAGGTCATCGTTTTCAATACGAGGACTGGTTTTCTGCTTGACAAAATCTCGCAGTATATTGCCTCGAGTTCCCAAATATGCTGTGCGAGCTTCCTCAATCGCTTGCTGTGAAGCCCGACCGCTTCTCAAGCTGTTCGTTGTTTTTCGGCGGGTGAAAAGGTTCAGAGAGCGCTGGCTGACGCGACTGGCAAAGCTGGCGACGCTTCTAATAGAATTACTGCGTTGTACAGGGTTATCCATAGCGAGGTGTGGTGATAGAAATTACGAGATTGAAGCAGAGCGTTAACAATACGCCTTAACGATGCGGCGCGAATAAGAGGGTGGGAAGAATGTTGACAGCTTGTGCGTAGCTCAACGGTGTGCAACAGAGTACTGCAAACAGGTAATCTCTCCACCAAGCAGCGCCAGTGCGGCTGCATCATACTGCCTCGTGCCTGTGGAATATGATCATTAGTACCATAGCGACTGCAAGTGTGGAATAGACGTTGCTTCAGCTTGCGCGGAGAGGAAAGATCAACCGGCTGCTTTTGAAATATTCTTCATTGACTAGTTTCCACGATGAAAATACGCTACATCAACCGATGTGCAAAACGCCCGCATTCCGTAGGATGATAAAAATGTTGCAATGACTGGCGATATATGATAGCCTCCAGAGCCAAGAAATGTGAAATCCAAACAGGACAGATAGACAAGAAGCGAATCGCACCCGTCTTGGAGTGTCACCAAATGCGTAGACAAAGTCTTGAACTCTTGCTGGTGCTACATATTTACACGTCATAATCATGACACCATCCACCAAGCACCGGCAAGTATACCAGCGAGTACCAGCATTGTCAAGATACTAGCACCTGCCTTGTCACCAGTTGTGACAGAGTCAAAGGTGATGGGTGTGTTGGGAACATTGGCACCAGCATCTGGGTTACTGGCCGAAATACCGCCCTTCTTTTGAGTGACAGGGCCAGCGACAGTTGGGTAGAGCAGGGCTTGCACAACCTCAAGACCAGCCATCTGCTCGCCGACACCCAAGCTACCGTCGTTCTTGCCGTTGTCAACCCAGCGAAGACCGCATGATGTTTGATTGGCGCCAGCAATACATTGCTTGGCAGCAGCTTGGGCAGAAGTCTGGAGCAATGGGTTGATCAAGTCACGCGTCCAAGGGGCGACGATGGCGGTATATCCCATCCAGCGGGCAAGATAGGCCTTGAAGGAACGCTGGTCAAAGTTACACTTGCCGTTGTTCTCGCAAGCAACTTCGCTCATGACGTTGTCGACAAAGAAGACACTGGCGCCCTTGATGATGCCCTCCAGTCTGCCCTTCCACATGTCGCTTTCCGTCTACAATACTTTAGCATGCAATCGAGGTGAAGAATCTGGAGGGTACTTACAGCATTCCACATGGCTGCAGCACCAGCCATATGCACGCCTGCGTTGTAGGTCCATTGGATAGGCTGGATGTTGGAGCAGTTCTGGTTGGCATCGGTACCGTCAAAGTAGTGGTAGTCTGCGCTCTGTAGTCCCACAGAGAGCTCCCAGGTAAAGGCCTTCTCGGCCCAGTCGGCATAACTCTGGTTTCCAGAATACTTGTACAGCCGCGCAGCTAGATTAAAGAAGCAGCCGTTGGAGATGGTGTTCTTGTAGTTGTAACCGTTGTTGAAGGTGAAGATTTGCCATCTCAGACCTCCGCCGCAGGTCGCATTGTCCCAGCGGTCCTTCTGGGTGTTGTAGACGGCCTGTGCCAGACCGAGCCATGAAGGCTTTCCATTGCCCAAATCAGGCAACTTGTTTTCTGCCGCAGACATGGCAGCCATGCCCCAGAAGGCCTGGTCATCGTTTCCGAGTGTCTTGGTCTGGTTGGGCGGCATGAAGGCGTTGTAGTCGCCGATCTGGTGCTCCATGGCCTGCACAGTGATGGCATTGTACATGTTGTCGCCAGTGTACGTCCAGTAGTCGATGAAGGCGTTGAACATGGCGCCGGCTTCCCACCAGTAGTACGGGTCCGGCAGATTGCCGGGTGTGTCGCCGACACGGTCGCCGGTGTAGTATGATCGCAAGTTTACGATGAGCGACTTGGCGGCCTGCTTGATTGAATCTGGGCTGGTCAGCAGGCAATGCGACATGCGGACTGGACATGCATACCCGGCGAGTTGATGTCCAGCTGGATCGCACCTGCGCCGGACAGCAGCAGGCTCGAGGCGCCGATGGCGCCAATAGCGGAGGAGATCTTCATGGCGACGATGCCGGAGCCAGGTTGTAGGTGGCTTGGGGGTGCGGACGGATGCGCTCACGGTCAAGCACCGGGCCTGATGTCGTGGTTGGTAGGGCGACGTGAGGGATTGGTGCGGAGAGCCTAGTATTACGACACCGCAAAAGGTGGTGGTCGTGGAAGTGTTGGCGGGGACAGGCAAAGGGAGCGCGCAATGGTTGACGTAGGTAGGGTACGGGGTGAAACGAGCGACAGGTCGGGGCAGGCGGCGGATGCGCGAGGGCAGGTGCGACGGGCGAGGTGCGAGCACTCCAGATGTCGTTATTAAAAGACAGTTCCCCTCAGCGAGTGTATTGTGGGTGCGTCGAATGTTCAACAGTGGTGGAGGAGGGTTGGATGCGCGGCCATCTCAGGAGAGGCGCTCCGCTCACTCACGGGAGCCGGCTGGTGGACGCGCAGATCCAGGACGGACTGGCTGGAGCATCTGCCCCTTGGCGCCGTCAAGCACGCAGCCTGAGCCTGCAAACAGGCATTGGCTGTGTTACAAACGCCACGAGGGGAAGCGGCTAGGCTGCTCTCGGCGCTGCTTTGTATTCTATTCACACATCGAGCAGCGCTCCCAGACGGCTGCTGCGTGGAGCGTCGCAGGACTCTTGCGTGCGGCCGCCGCTGGCTCGCTGAAAGCATGCCCTGGCGGCGACTGTGGGATACGAGGGGTGTGGGCCATTACGACGCCCGTTGCCCGTCCACTGCATCCAGCCTGCTAGCGATCTAATTTCAGCCGTCTTTGTTGCGCCGAGGGTGCCACGCCAGCTGTGCGTAATGCCGGGCTGTGGGCGGAATGGGAGCTGGTCACGTGCAAGGATGTGGCGCAGTGACGGTCTTGCCATCTTGCCATGGCGCAACGCAATGCGGTGAAAAGAAGACGTGAAGGGCTGCACACGAATATAAGAAACTCTTGACGCTGCCATCTTTGTTTGACACACTCCCCGTACCTGCATCCACGGCCCGATAGCGTTGTCCATTGTGGTGGTTTCAAAGCAAGCATCAGCCTCATAAGGTCAAACCCAAGCTGACACATTTACCTGCTGGGTTCGTTCGCCGCTCAGCGCTCTCTCAACCACCCGACCAACCTAGCTCGCACCAACACTCCTCCACCATCCACCTCACCACCCCAACAACGCCCTCACTCACACCGCTTTCGCACGCAACCGCATCTCCCGACTCTACTCAATCTACGCACATCATCCGCCATGGCCGACCGCGAGCAGCCCTACGACCCGTACATCCCCGCCGGCGGTGCAGGTGGCCAGCAAGGCGGCCAGGGCCAGAATGGCAACGTCCGCACAGCAGCGCTCCAGGCGGTATGTGTGCCCCCAACTCCGCCCATATCGCAGTCTCGCGGCATGTTTTGCGTTATCGCAACCAGTTTGCCGTGCAGCGCTGCGCTGGGCTTCACGTGCAGCGACCGTTGGGCTAACTCGCATCCAGGAAATCGACAGCACTGTCGGCATCATGCGGGACAACATCAACAAGGTCTCTGAGCGAGGCGCACGCCTGGACTCGCTCCAAGACAAGACCGACAACCTAGCCGTGTCCGCCCAGGGCTTCCGAAAGGGCGCCAACCGCGTGCGCAAGCAGATGTGGTGGAAGGACATGAAGATGCGCATGTGCCTCATTGTCGGCATCATCATCCTGCTCGTTGTCATTATTGTTCCTTCCGGTAAGTGTGGTCGACGCTTATGCTCTGAGCTGAGCTAATATGCGCAGTCATGGCCACCAAATAAGAAATGCCCTCATGCCCGATACCACGACACATAGCCCATATTAATTGTTAGGAGCGGAGAGTAGACAGCCAGACGAGTGGGCGCCTGGCGATGAGCAGCGCTGCGTGCGGCGTGACGAGCTCGTGTAGGATTCACGGCACGGCGAACTGGGAGCGATGAATTGGATCTTTTCTTGTCTTTCTTTGCATGCCAACGGCCAGCTTGCACCGACGGGCCACGCCCTGGAGCTTGTGCATCGGAACGACTCTACCCTGCGACGATACCTCGAGTCTAGTTTCAGGCACGGCCGTTAGACGAACAATGGAGTTTATTATGATATCGATGAAGATAGCCGTGCTTCTCTTGTTTATAGTTCAATCACTCACCCTCTACCTTTCCTGTCCATGTTCGTATTCATCACAGGCTCACCTTCCATGTTTTTCGTGTGACGTGATGCTCACTGGTCGGCCGACAGTGGGTCCCTCTGCAGGTATCTCTGCACCATGCGAGCCTGACTTGATCAGACAGGCATGCTCCATCTGATAAGAGGCAGAGATTTACGAATGCATCTGCACGCCCAATCACGCCGTGGTTCCCCAGACTAAGGCATTGATACATGGCGCCACTTGCGGGACCGGGAAGCTGGAGGGCTGCGTTATCGGCGAAGCGAATTTTGTAGCTCCGTCGTCATTTCTGTCGGTCTCTGTGACTGCTGACTGACTTGACTCTTTTTCTTGCTCCCGTGTCAGCAGTGACTCCTCAATTCGACTCTTGTCCCCCCTCGAGCCCATCTGCAGTGCCTCGCCGGCGAGAGTTTCACCATGCAGAGCGTCGTTCGCGCTGGTGCTCGCGTGGCAGCACGCTCGTCCCGCCCAATCCTCGCGGCTTCGCGTGCTCCCCGATCGCTTCCCCGCGCCCTCGTCGCCAGTTCGACCCCGAGCCGCCTGTTTGCTTCGTCCAGCGATGGCAAGAAGTCGTCCATCTACGCCGCTTTCCTCAACCTGCTTGCCAGCGCAAGCTCGCGCCGCGAAGTCGACCAGTACCTCGGCCAGTTCCGCTCCGTCTCACCACACCAATTCGCTGTCGTCAAGGTCGGAGGCGCAATTCTCACAGACCATCTTCAAGAGCTATGCTTCGCCCTGCAGCAGCTGCACGCGATTGGGCTGTACCCCATCATTGTCCACGGTGCCGGCCCCCAGATGAATCAGCTTCTGCTGGACTCGGGCGTCGAGCCAGACTTTATTGATGGTATCCGGGTCACAGACAAGAAGACACTGGGAATTGCCCGCAAGCTGTTCCTCGAGGCGAACATGGATCTGGTCATGACACTCAAGAGGGATTGGGGTGTGCCTGCCCGCCCCATCACTGCTGGCGCGCTGCAGGCGGACTACCTGGACAAGGACAAGTGGAAGTACGTAGGCAAGATCAACGAGATCAACCCCAGGCCGATCATGGATGCGCTCGAGAACAATGAGCTGCCAATCCTGTGCTCCATGGCCGAGACGGTGGACGGCCAGATCCTCAACGTCAACGCAGACGTGGTCGCTGCAGCTCTGGCGCGCAAGTTTGAGCCCCTCAAGGTCATTTACTTGTCCGAGAAGGGTGGCCTCTTTAACCAGGAAACTGGCAAGCTCATTTCACACATCAACTTGGAGGGCGAGTACGACACATATATGAAGCAGCCCTGGGTGAGGTATGGCACCAAGCTCAAGATTGTAGAGGCAAAGAACTTGTTGGATGGTCTGCCTCGGACATCCAGTGTTGCTATCACACACCCGCAGAACCTCGGAAAAGAGTTGTTCACACACACTGGAGGCGGCACGCTGATCCGCAACGGTGGCAGCGTCAACGAGGTCTCGAAATATGAGGATCTGGACATCAAGGCCCTGTCAGAAGCTCTCGCGAGGGAACGAGGCGGTCATGAGGCTTTAGATGCGGTCAACAAATACCTTGAGAACCTTCAAAACCGTCCCTTCGAGGTCTTCTCTGACGACTCGATGGGTGTTGTGGCTGTTGTATACCCACCAGCGCAAGACGGCGAGTTTGCACAGCTATCCACCTTTTCTACCACCAAGGAGGCTTTCCGGACCAACGTGAGCGATCTGGTCTTTGAGCGCATCAAGCAAAAGTACCCCAAGATGTACTGGTTAGTTGAGAGCCAAGAGCAGAACCTTGTTAAGTGGCATCTGGAGAAGACTGATGGCTTCCTCCGACGTGATCAGGGGATCTTCTGCTGGTGGGGAAATGCTGAGTCCAAGGAGATCTTCTCACTGCTGGAGGATTACTCCAAGCAGGGTCGTGGAATTCTCAAGGACAGCCTAGACATTCAGCTCAGAAGGGCAGCGGACTTTGTTGCAGGCTTGAAGCAGGGCCAGCAGGTCAGGGCTTACTCAACATTTGCTGGATCAAGGTCAATGGGTCAATCATCAAGGCCAACTCTTCGACAGGGTACCCGTGGAGCTGCAACGCGCCGAGGTTTTGCGACGACAGCAGCACGCTCAGAAGAGACCACCAACCCCAACCCTCCATACGGAATCAAATTCAAGAGCAAGGACTGGCCATCAAAGGTTGCTTTGATTGGTGCGCGCGGCTACACTGGACAGGCACTCATTGAGCTCCTGAACAAGCACCCCAACATGGATCTCCGCCACGTCTCATCTCGTGAATTAGCGGGAAAGAAGCTCGAAGGCTATACGAAGCGCAACATCATCTACGAGAACCTCTCGCCCGAGGATGTCAAGAGAATGGCCGAGAAGGGCGAAGTCGACTGCTGGGTTATGGCCCTGCCCAACGGTGTCTGCAAGCCCTTCGTCGACGCAATCGAAGAGTCAGGGAAATCCGACTCCCTCATTGTCGACCTGAGCGCTGACTACCGATTCGACGACACCTGGACATACGGTCTCCCCGAGACCGTTGACCGCCGCAAACTCGCTGACGCAAAGCGGATAGCAAATCCCGGCTGCTACGCGACCGCAGCACAACTCGGCATCGCCCCCCTCCTCGAGTTCATCGGAGGCCAGCCCACCGTCTTTGGTGTATCTGGATACTCGGGAGCGGGTACCAAGCCCAGCCCCAAAAACGACGTCAAGAACCTCGAGAACAACCTCATTCCCTACAGCTTGACAGACCACGTCCACGAGAAGGAGATTTCACGGCAATTGGGCACTGATGTAGCCTTCATCCCGCACGTTGCAGTATGGTTCCAAGGTATTCACGTAAGTCATGCATCACCCTTACTCCTCGATCCCAGCGTACTAACCCCTTGTTCCAGCACACAATCTCCATCCCCCTCAACCGCACCATGACCTCTCGCGACATCCGCAACCTCTATCAGGACCGGTACGCAGGCGAAAAGCTCGTCAAAATCACGGGCGAGTCGCCGCTCGTCAAGAACATTTCTGGCAAGCACGGCGTCGAGATTGGAGGGTTTGCGGTGCACAGCTCGGGCAAGCGTGTCGTGGTCAATGCGACGATTGATAATTTGCTCAAAGGTGCGGCGACGCAGTGTTTGCAGAATATGAACCTGGCGCTGGGGTACGGCGAGTATGATGGTATTCCTTATTAGATGGGCGGAAGGGGAAGTGAGGATTAGATAGAATTCAAGGCAGATGAGGGTAGTTTATTAGCTTGTTCGATTTTGGGTATGGTGTGTATATATCATATTTACATCTCTGGAAGTCCTTTTGTGGTGTTGGTGACAAGACCTGATGTGAAGCAATGTGGATGTTACCACGTACCATGTGCTAGTGACATATGTGGGGGCGAGTTGACATTCAAACATGGCGTGCTCGAGACGCACAAGTCTATCGACTTGTTTGTGGCAAGTGTGAAGATATCTGGATGTGAAGTGACAAACGTGTATGCTGTCTCGTGTGGTGGCTACAGACGCCCCCTCTGGCTGGAGAATGAGCGCAATTATTACGAAACAACAAGCTGGATCAGCGCCGATTCCCAAAACTCTCGCAGATGAACTCTGGACTGCATGGTAGAGCTGTGCCATGTTCGCTGACCGAGACATGCGCGCGCAGCATATCATGCCATGCCGTGCCATTCCACCTCACCCACACAACACCCTAGCTTCCACCGCGCTCTATCACGCGGCGCAGGTGACTTACCATCTTTTCCGCGTCTGTTGAGCTCAAGTCCAAGACACATCAGCGCCGGCACAGTGATGTGACTCTGTGCCTCTACCATTGCTATCCACAACCAGCCAACAATGTCTCGCATATCCATCCGCGAGCGTGCCGTCTGACTACATCCGGGAGGCACAGAGCTTACATACGCACCTACGATGCAATACTGTACTTTTCCGCCGGCGCCGAAAAGCGCTTCTAGATCCACTTGGGCCAGTGATTGAGTCGCAGCCAATGTCTCTGCAGCGGTGCAGTGCCGCGTCTACACATGATCTTGAGGGGGCGAGACTGCAACTTGTGGTCACGGCAAGCGCGTGTGAGTTTATGACTGGCGTGGCGTTGGGGGTTGTGGTGGAAAGTGCCCGAAGCCCGATTGGTGAGGAAAGCTGCGATGGAGGACGGGAGAGTTAGTCACTGCGTAGGCGCCGTGCCGCTTCTGCCTCAGTTCAAGAACTGTTGGGTTAATATATCCTGGTTCTTTCCAGTAGTATATAGCGAGGTCTGGTGTTGTAACCATGTTTCATGATGTTGGAGTGGAATGAGGCGCAGTTAGCAAACGCGTGAAACTTAGTTTGAGGCGTCCAGCACGACGGGTGATGTAATGTGCCGTACACGGCGACGCTCGCGAGAGTCAGTAGAACACCAGAACAAACAGAGATCGGCGGATGGGTCTTCTCGCAAGATGTTAACCCAGTTGACGTGCTGTGTTGGTGGGAAGCCTGACTCTGTTGATCTTTCTGCAAGACTTTACACTGACGTACGAGGTGGGAATTCAGTCCTATGGTACTTGATTAACGATCTCATATCCTTCATCCTCATTGAACAACCCTATTTGTCCACTATGAGCAATCGCTGAACACGAGGAGGCCAAGCACTATCCTGCGACATGACCAGTGATGGATGCGGTCGGAGTGGAGCGATGCCGCACGGAAAGTAACTTCGCTTGGTCGCACAAGGCTGTCAACTCGAACGTCAGGTGTCTGTCCAAGTCACACTTGTCTGGGGCGAGGGTTGTAGCTGTGGTCCACCGTGGATGGATGCGTGGAACGGAAGCATGCATTCCGACTCGGAGGTATATTTTCGTGCTCGGGTTGGGTTTGGTAAGAACGGCAGCAGTCTGGCCGAGCAAGCACAGCGTCGGCCGTACAGTTTTGCGACGAAGTATCGAAATAGTAAACAGTAATTTCAAAATGCTCTTGGATGGGGCGTAGGCGTGCTGCCAAACTTCATGAGGCTGATTCTCAAGCTCACAGCCAGCTGCAGGGTAGCTAAGGCCACCCCCGAACGGCGACTAGTGGATCCTGGCGCGTGGATAGTCCCCACTGCTACTCGAGAGCAAGGCTGTTCTGATTCAGGAATCAAGACGCGCGAACGCAGTCTTGTCGACAATAACGCCGTCGAACTTGACGATAGCCAAGACGCTGGATGGCTGCACAGGGTTGCACAAGCATGCGCTGAATGGGCGGGACCTTGGCTCCCGCGCGACGGTGTTCGTACTGGTAAATCATGGCAGATTGTGCAGCCAGCAATGTCGTCGCCCCGTCGCATACGAAAGCCAAGATGCTATGCGAGGCAGAGGCGTTGTTTAACAGACGCCCGCTTATAGAGGATCGAACCACGACTGTGCCTCGTTGAATTCGCCGCAAAAAGGCATGGCAACGACAATCCTGAAACGCCCCAGCGGATCGGCGGTTGTCCCCGTCAGCAGAAGAAAACGTGCAGAAGACAGATGTTGGTGGTGCGGCGAGCCGGCGATGTGCAACTGCGAGGCCTCGATTTAGCATGGCTGAGCTGCGCATCTCTGCCCCAAAATAGAAGGGGGCTCGTGCATCCCCCCAACTGCGGTAAGGTGCGGGGTCCGAGTATCCAACCCCAGCAGAGCGATGAACGCACTCAGTGAGCGCCCCAGTTGCGCCGCCTGCGAGCGCACTCAGCGTGGCAGAGACAATGGCAACGAACGAGGTGGGCGCGGTATTTGAAGTCGTCGACCGTCGTGCCATGTGCACCTCGTCGACCTGCCCCTTCGCGCATCCATGCTGCCCAACTGTGCGACTACGGACTTTGTCCATCCAGTCTCATCTCAGACGCGAGTGCTCCGAGCGCCACAACACTGCCATTCGCTGGCCCCATAAGCTGCAGGCTACACCCTACGACCGCTACTGCTAATTTAGACCCGGACTCTGTATAATCCGCTGCTCTGCCACCATGGCCCAGAGGTGCCAGAATACCGGGCCCGGGGATCCAGCAATAACAAAACTGTATTCCTCTCAGCACCTTATACTGCTGCCGTCCGCCGACCGTTCCTGCAGCTCACCCTACTCGAAGCTTCAAGATACGGACGCTTCTCCATCCAAGATCGACACGCCGCAGCACAGTCCGGACAGGAATGCACTAACCACCACACGCAAGAGGAGGATGTCGTTTCTTCGGAGCAAAGACGCAAAGAAGTCAGCAACCATACTGCATGCTGTACCAGAAACACAATGCCTTCCGGCAGTTCAGGCTGACGAGCAAGACTCGACAGCACACGCTTACCAGGACGTAAGCAGCAGATCCCATGGTCTGTCAGCCAACCACGCGTCGCCCTCGTTATCATGTAACACTGCCTCGTCTAGAGTGCAGAGCTGCAGCACGAGTCCTGTTCTGTCAAGCAGGTCGAGCCAAGTCGACGACTTGAGATCTGTATTTAGCAATAGCTCGCTTAAGGGCGCCATCGGCATCTACAAGCACGGGAAGATCCAGTGGCGCCATAAAGAGAACGCGCCGTCAGCAAGTGACACCAGGAAGATTTGTGGCGCCGACAGGACTTCGAGACCTAGTATTCAAGTAGTAATCCCCCGCGATAACCGCAATCGCCCGCTCCCGGCCACGCCCTTCTTCACCAGTCCCACCAGGAACCACATCGTGACTGCATCCATCGACAACGATAATGCACACACCGTCTCACCTCCCTCGGCTACCAACAAGGTGACCATGCGAGATTCGGTCGTCTCACCACTCACCGGCAATCAGACCCAGCCTGTTCCCTTCGGTCAGTTCCAGCGTTCCATGAGCCGTATTGTTCGCAAGCCATCGGCACGAGCACCACACAAACGCCATCCAATCTCCAAGCCCAGTGGCTCCTCCGTTGATTCCCACGACAGCGACTCGGCCTCCACATACAGCTCTGGATCGTCCGAGACCAGCTTGGAACCCGACAGTCCTCCGCTAAGCTCCAAGCACACGCGCCATTACAGTGTGCAGAATCCTGTCGTGGCGGGCGTCTTTGACTCTTCACCCGAGTGCTACATGAAGCGATCTCCTACTTTATTATTCTCACAGCCACGCCACTATGGCCACCATCCCGCTATAGAACAAGATCGTGTATTCCGACCAACTTGTCTTGTTCACGGCACTCGCAAGGCGACAAATACCCTCAGCCGCCAGTCCGCTGTCAGCCGAAAATCTTCAAGACGCAGCAGTCGCCGCCGAAGTCTGGCGTCAAAGAACGGCGTCATCGACAAAGCCATCAGTCGCTCAACGTCGAGGCAGATGTCAAACTCGCATTCTCTTCCTAGCCCAACCCTGAGCGAAGCCGAGAACGAGCTCGAGGAGCATCTTACGTCGCTAGAAGAGGACGCAAAATCTACCGCGCCAGTCGAGAGTGGCCCAATGCGAATTGATATGACAGCCACGCCCCCTCCAGCCCTTCCCAGGAAGTCTAGCAAGCGGCAATCTATGGTCAATGAATCCCATTGGCTTTCGCAAACTCCACCTGAGCATGCCATATTGGCAATGAACAAACTGCGTCCGCACAGTCGAAGTCCTCGATTGACAATTACCATCCCCGAAAGCAAGCGAACAGTAGAGAGCTTCGAGGTTACTCCAGTTCCTGTTCCAGCAAAGCACGTCAAGCGAAACATCACACCAAGCGCGGCAGAGGGAGTTATCCTTGGCATCTTCCGCAGCCTGCACCATTTTGACGATCTGTTTGCTACTGCCGTAGTCAACCAAGGCTTCCTGCGCGTCTTCAAGCGCCATGAGCTCGACTTGATCAAGACGACTCTAGCCAAGATGTCGCCACCTGCGTGGGAATTCCGGGAATTCGCATTTCCCGGCCATGATATGCTTCACGATGAGGATCTCGAGATGACACGCCCACAAGAAGAGTACACTCCCACGACATATCTCCAGCTGCAGAAGCGGGATACACAAACGATTCGAGCTATCAAGGGTTTGATCAAGGAGAGGTGTCAATCTTTTGTCCGCCCTGAAATCTCCATCGCTCTGATCAGCGAAGACCCCGCACAAACAGCAAGAGTCGATGATGCGCTTTGGCGAATTTGGACATTTTGCAAGATCTTTGGTTCTGGAAAAGGCCGTGAAGAAGATATCGTTGCACAGCAAGACTGGCTCAAGGGCGGCACCATGGTACACCAGCCTACATGCACATTCAGTATTGTGAGCACAGACTACATGAACGACACCTTGATTGGCGCCCCAGAATGCTTTGCAAAAGGCAACGCAGGCGGCTTGACTGCTGAGGAGCTTTTCGATATGATGGAGCTCTGGAACTGCTTGGGTGTGCTTCTGCAGGGCTTCGAGGGACGCACTGCTCAAGCGCGGGAGCATGGCATCTACGACAACACTGAGATTCGCGGCGGCGATATTGATGGAGAGGAGTCTATGCTTGGTACGTCCCCAATTATACAACTTTCTATGCATTTGCTGACCATGATAGATGAATGGTGTTACTACCTTCTCACATTCGGCCTCTCTACAGTCCTTGACCTCGCTGGGCCGTCCTATCAGACGAACGGAAACCCGTTCAAAGCTGCAGCACAGCAGGGCTGGACGAATTGGACGCCTCCAGTCTTTGGAGGTAGTCGCCGCAACTTTCTCAAAGAGGCTGCGTCGCGCGTCTATGAGGACAAGATCGCGCGTACCTACGCAACAACCTCCACCCGTGACATTCAGCGCCAGCTCTCAAAACAGCGTGTCGAGAAACACATCATCGAGCTTCGAAACCTCAAGACGAACGGCCTTCAGCTTCCCATGATCCGTATGTCACAAGAGCGGCCTATGAGCGAATGGTCTACTGTCATTGGCTCTCTGAATCGCGAGCCACCCGTGGAGAGGAACAACATTGTCTCGTACGTTCCTACCATACGCTCTGCGCTTGCGCAAGACCTGGCTTCCAGCGTCGTCGAGCTCCCCACTAGCAGGACTCCTGAGCCTACACGCAGCCGTTCCTCGTCACCACGACGAACGACTGCCCAACCACTCCTTCCAACTCCTCCCCCATCCACCGTTCCCAGCTCCCGCGATCGTAACAGCATCGCGATGAGCATGCCCTCCATCGAAGAACATCCTGCCTACCGCCAGCAGAATCACGAAATCCCCGCAGTCCCTTCCCTCCAGGACCACCCTGCCTTCCGCCACCGCAACCCGGTTGCTGCTGCTACATACCAGTACAGCAGACATGTCAACCACAAATACAACAACAGTGACAGCAATAGCAACAGTCATCCCTGTAGTCACAGCCGCGGCTCCAGTGGACACTCTACAGCCTCGACAGAACGCTCGCATCCAGTGTTCCAGCAGCATGCGACGCAGCATGGCATCTTCGCCAGCGCGGCGCACGAGAACACGGCGGAGAAGGCCATCTACCGCATTGTGGAGATGGGATTTACTCCGGAGCAGGCGCGTGAGGCGCTGAGGATGACGGACCTTGGGGACGGGTTGAGGGTTGATCGCGCGGTTGAGTTGTTGTTGAGCAGAGGTGGTTGAGCTTTTACTTGTTGTTTTCTTGTGTTAGGATTTACTATTTCCTTTGTGGTCATTGGTGTGGATTGCAAGCATTTTATGGCGTATGATACCCAAACTGTCGTTTTTAACTTTTCTTTGCCACTCTGTGTTGGATAAGAAAGAACGTGTAGTAGTACAGTCGCTTGAATCATGAATACCATGAAGAATCTTCCCATCTCTCAACCGCTCCTACATACTGGTACACACTGAGGACTGCTCTTATAGACTCAGCACTGCGCATTCCTCATCCTCCTACATGCTGCGCTCTTCTTCATATCCCAATGGCGCGTGCAGCGCCCCTGACATCGCAGCCGCATGTCCATCAAGCTGACACTATCTTGTCATACTCGTGCTTAGTTCCTGGTCCGAGATGCAGCGAATGCATCCACTATGCACCGCCCCTCTCTCTCGCGACCTCCACGTCTGAAAATCCTCGCATAAATCCGTACCCACGCAACTTCTTCATCCACTCCCCCCATCCTCCTCCCCCTCCTTCTTCCCCAACACCTCCTCCAGCAATTCCACAAAAGCCCTCATTCCCTCCTTCTCCTTCTCCCCCATCTTCCCTTCCCTCACCCCCTTCAACAAGCCCAATCCATCCGTATCCCCCTTCTTCTGCGTCCACCTGCCCTCCCTCTCTTCAAACCCGCCGCGGCCCCGTCCTCGTCCCCGCCCCCGCGTTCCGCGCCCCCGAAACCCGCCGCGCATGCTCCTCCGGTCCTCGGGATCAGGCTCGATGGTTGCGGCGTAGACGCGCTGGAGAGTCGGTAGGAGCGCGGGGTGGGTCTTCAGGAGAGCTGTGAATTGCGGATGTGTGGCGACGAGGGAGAAGTCCGTCTTGTTCTTGAGGTAGCGTGGGAGGGGGGCGGGTGGTTGTGCTGGTTGTGGGAGGATGGTCTGGTCAGAGGGCGTTTTTTGTGCGGTGGATGGTGTGGTGGAGGATTCGGGGTGGGTGCTTTTGTGCAGCTTGAAGCAGGTTATTGAGCAGCTAGAGTAGGTGTTAGTCGAGGTTTTGGAGAGTCGTGAGAAGGAGGAGACGGACTATGGGAGAGAGCAGGTTGGGCATTTGTATTTCTTGGGTTCGGCGTTGCAGACGCCGCAGAGGGGGTCGGACATTGTTGGGTGTGGATGGCGTCGCGCGTATAAAGGCGACTGTGGTTTTGCGTCAATCGGAGAGACTGTGTAATTGCGCAAAAGTAATGTCGAAGATGACGTTGGTAGCTCTGGCAGAAATCTAGTCTAGCTCTCGCGACAGTCCCAAAACGGCAAATCCCCGCGGCGAACTTCGAGTGCCTCATCACTCCACCAAAGTTTCCTCTCTCACATCGCGCACCAACATAAGCTGCAATGTCTTTCGCAACACCTCTGAGACACCAATCGCTCCGCCAATTTAGCTCCTGGACATGTTCGTCATGCTCGCGCTCACTGGCACGGATACCTCGCACGCGCACCTCGACATTCACACCCGCACGAAGATGGCTCCACTCCACCAACTCAGCGCGGCAAGGCCAGACACCAACAATGGACCAGATGCATGCGCGCTACAAAGAGAAGAATAGGACGGTCATGTACGCTGCCGCCACACAGCAATACATAGCTCCATACCAACAAAGCACAGGAACTACGTCTTCAGCGTCATCGTCGGCTTCGTCGCCATAACCTACGGCTCTGTGCCCATGTACAAAATGGTACCTCATATCCCACCCTCAATTCACTCCCTCCCAAACATCACAATTGACACTTGACTTCAGATCTGCCAACAAACCGGCTGGGGCGGGCAACCCATCAAATCCGCCGCGCACGGCGACCTCACCCGCGACCCATCCGAGCGCCTGCGCCCCGTCGAAAACCACCCGCGCCTCCGCATCACATTCAACGGCTCCGTGTCCGACGTGCTACCCTGGAAATTCGTGCCCCAGCAGCGCGAAGTGCGCGTGCTGCCCGGCGAGACGGCGTTAGCTTTTTACACCGCGACCAACAAGTCCAGCGAAGACATTATTGGCGTAGCAACGTACAGCGTGACGCCGGGCCAGGTGGCGCCGTACTTTAGCAAGATCCAGTGTTTTTGCTTCGAGGAGCAGCGCCTGAATGCGGGCGAGACCGTCGATATGCCCGTGTTCTTTTATATTGATCCTGAGTTTGTGACGGATCCGAATATGAAGGGGATTGAGACGGTGACGTTGAGTTATACGTTTTTTAAGGCGAGGTATGATAAGGATGGGCATTTGACGCCGGTGGCAGCGTAGGTGGAGGTGCAGGGGTGGAGGAGGGTCGCGCGGGGAGGGAATTGTATAGTATACTGGTAGGAAGGTAAATACCAATGTACGATGAAGATGTTGATCTTTCGGGAAAAGAGATATCATTATAGAAGGTGAATAGAAGCCAGGTTGCATAGCGCAGATGTCCATAGTATTGGCCTAAATGCGACCCCCAGAGTTGGAGGCATGGTTCAAATGCCAATGCGCTCATGTCGGGTTTCCCACGCTACTTCTGGTATGGGATCATACCAAAAAAAAATCCTGGGGAAAGATAGCCAGGGCAGATAGAATGCCTCCATATAGCTGAAGATATCGACAATCGAAAGCCGCCTCCACCCATGAACATGGATCAAGTTCAAGTGAGAGATCATGGGGTTGACATGTCATGTGTGAGACGGAGAAAGTCTTTCAATGTGAGAAGATTCGAATTTGATCATCGAAATGATGCCGATGATGATGAGTGCCCAGGACAGATGAAAGGATGTTTGCCGGTTTGGTCAGCGAAGCGAATACATCAGAGTGGACCAAATAACCCGTCTTCACCAAAGTCTTCGAGGTTTAGTGACCAATTCAGCCTGTCACTGGGCGCAATGCTTTTGCTCACAGTGCCATTCTGTCGTCACATTAGCCACTTCACGATAGAACGGTACAAGGACATACCGTCTCCCACTGCTTCCATAATTCAGGATGAGCGTGTCGTGCGAGAGTAGCCTCTGCGTCATTGATGATACCGAAGTCTCCGAAGCATTTTTCGAAGCTACAAGACGAAGTGTGATTGTAGCCGTTACTTGTCCTGGCGCAAGGCCGATATGGCTTGTGCGATGTGCCAATACTCTTGATGTCGTTCCAGTATGACAAGACGCTGCGGCGCATGGCGTCGGGCTTATTGGGAATCGGAAATAGTCCTGCGTTCTGCAGTGCCAACAAAAGTACACCAGCCTTGCTGGCGGCACACATGGACCTTCGACATGGTGGCAAGCTGCCTTTGGTCACTTCATTGAAGCCGACGGCACAGGTTGCGATCCAAGCTGAAAGGATCTCAGAACGGAGGCGACGGATCTCTCGTACTTTGTAAGAGTCAGTATTGGAAACCACTGCAAAAGAGCAGAACTTACAGATTTCGCCTGCTGGTGCATCGGATCGTACAAAGATCTTGTTTTGCGAAGCATCGAGAAGGTAGAACTCCTGAGCATCATCGACATGAGCTTCCATAGCGACACGGTTGGCAAGGTATTTCAAGTCTGCCGGCTTTCCGAATGCAGGTGTGATGAGAATGATGTCGTTCATATCCGCGAGGGGTGGCCAGGTTGTACCCTTTCTATGATATGGCTCCATCCACCCCTTGGCTTCGACTCCCATGCGAATAGGGCCATGAAGCTCATACTTGTCTGCAAGTATGGCCAATTCTACGAGCGCCGATCTTGAGAGCTTCGCCGGCAACTCAGACAGCTTGAAATGCGCAATTGCGAGCACAATCATGAACGCGTCGCAGTTGTCGTCGGGGAAGGTGATCTCAGCCATGGCGCTCTCCTTCCATTTTCCATTTAGCATCGTTGCCCAGACTGTGCTCACGTTTCTGAGGGAGCCTTTGTTGACTCTGAAGGCTTTCTGGCCATTTTTTTGCCCTACTGAGCCAACGATGACTGTGGTATCGTACATTTCATCGATTGTGACGATAGGCAAGTTCTCTGCGGTGGTCTTACGTTTTCGTCCAGTAGCAGAGGCCCTGGTGACCTTTGCTTCTCCATTGCCAAACATCGACGTCGGAGACTTCGTGGTGGTGTCTGCAGAGTACGCATTCTGCTGTGCTGCTGGCGGCATTATGCTTGGTCTAGCCGTGATTCAGCTAGATTCCCTCTCGAAATTTGCAGCACAACCTACCTTGAAGCTTATCAGGATGTTGGTTGCTTTGGGTTGTAGGTTGAGGGTTACGAGAAGGAAGATGACGATATGGGTGGCCCAGATATATCAAGTAGTAGCTAGCGCGAATGAAAAGTACATCTGAGAAGTGAGAGAGTCGAGAGCGCCTGACTGTCAAAATCGGGTGGCAATTTCACTATTTGTGCCTTTACCTGCAATCTTTCGAAAGTAAAACATGTTCGGGAGGCGAGGTGATCTTTGAGTTATCAAATCAAAAGCCGCGGTGACTGCGAAATCGATCTTGGGCGAGATATTCGGTATGATCCATCCACGATGCAGCCCAATTCTGACCCCACCAAAAAGGTCTCATCGACGTGCGCGTCGATCTCGTGCGAAGCGCAGATGAAAATAGCACTCGTTAATCACTGTCTAGAGCTCTGTTTTGCCCCGCTGCACTACTATTCCCTCGGCCAACGCCTTGTCCCCTTCCAAGATCCTCTCGCTCACCATCTCAGCAAGCGCATAGATCGTCGACATAGGATGACCCGGTGGCAGGAACGGCATCGCACTCGCATCCACAACCCTCAACCTCTTCGTACCAAACACTCTCCCTTCACTATCAACAACGGCGGTCTTGTCATCTGACTTACCCATCTTACATGTCACGCTGGCATGGCTGATTGTACGTGCATACATCTTGATATATTGGAATAGCTCGACATCCGACTGTACGGTGGGGCCAGGAATGACCTCTCCGTCCGCAACAACTACAGACTCAAGGACGGGCTGTGCGAAGACTTCACGAATGCGACGCAGGGTAGCGACAGCGATGTCTTGGTCACGCGGGTCCGAGAGGAAATTGATGTTGATGACGGGATGGTCGAGCATAGATGCTGAGCGTATCGAGACAGTGCCGCGCGAGAAGGCATTCACCATGATTGCTGTGATGCTGACGTAGTCGTCGCTATCCGACGGAAGGCCGGGATAAAGGTCGTTGCTCATGTACTCGATGTCCGGCCAGTCTGGTGGAGTGGAATTGAGGGATGATAGGGTGGTGTTGGAGAGGAGGCGGGCTGGTAGTTTCTCCCAAGCGAAGACGTCGATGCCAGTGCTTGTCAGAGGACCGGTACCATTTTCTAGAAAGGCAATCGTTGCGGCGACATTTTTGGCTGGGGAGCCGAGTACTGTTGAGCTTTGAACGCGGACTTTGGTTGTTATACCGATCGCGGGATGGTCCTGGGAAATCATGAGCTTCGAAGCAAAGGAATGACAGAGCACACATACCTCCAGTCCTTGGCCAACGCCAGGTGCATCGACAAGCACCGGAATATCGAACCTCACAAGCGTCGCTCTGGGCCCAATACCACTAACCATTAGTAGTTGCGGACTTTGTAACGCCCCAGCACTTAGAATAACCTCTTTTCTCGCAGTGAGTGTGAACTTCTTGCCCTGGGTACTGCACACCACGCCTACCGCCTCATTTCCCTCAAAAAGTATCTTCAGCGCCATAGTCGAATGATGCACCACCAGATTCTCCCGTCTCAACGCCGGCTCCAAAAATGCCGTCTCCGAAGAATCCCTCACCATCGTCCTTGGATCCGTTGTCTGGACATGCCACCCCGTACCAATCAAGTCTCCATCAATATACCCCGCAAGCTGCCTCAATCCGAGCGCCTCAGCCGCCTTAATTGCCCAGCTCGTGAAGGGCAACACATAGTTCGCATACGACAAATTGACATTGCCAGAGCTCGCTCGCTGCCCAGCAGGATCAAGCGGCGGCGTCGAATTCTCCATGCGCTTCATCGCATCCGCCTCATTGAACTTCGTCCCTCTATCAAAATACTTCTGCATATTCTCCCATCTAAACGCCTCGTCCCCCACCTCGCCTGCCCACTTCTCTAAACTCCCCCTCGTCGGCCGTTGATAAATCATATGATTCCGCGCCGAACTCCCACCCAGCGTCTTGCCCCGAGGATAATGCATCTTTGCGCCCCCGACGCCAGCCTCGGGTTCTGTTTCAAATTCCCAGTCGACCAGAGGGTTCACGTCGGAGAAGTCGGTGTTCGCACCACTCCAGACATAGCGCGGAATTTGAGATACGTTGCCATTGGAGATTTGGTAGAAGGAGCCGGCTTCGATTATGGCGATAGAGTGTTGGCCAGAAGCGGAGAGACGGTTTGCGAGGACGAGGCCTGCAGTGCCGCCGCCGACTATGAGGTAGTCGTAGGTAGCGTTGAAGGGGGTTCCGAAGGAGGATGCTGAGAGTCGGTGGATTGGGTCGTTGGAGTCTGTTGAGCCAGATGTTGTAGCGAATATTGTTGCGCAAAGTAGATATGTCTTCATGAAGATGTTGGGAGAGGAGTTGGGATGTGGGGCCATTGTGGAGGTAGATTTGCCTGCTCTACGAGGTCAGACCAGTACGATGCTTTGAATCCAAGACCAGGGACTGTAGATCTTTGATGTAGAGGGTACAAAGTTTCTATGATAAAAGCATGGGAATCATCTCGCGTAGAGTTTGTGGAGTAGAATATACTTCACGGTCGTTAAGGACCCACTTCATATTAGTGTCCGTGAGGGGTTGCAGGGTCCCACGCGTTCCTGGACGTGTTTAGCCGACGCATATGAATGCCTGTCATGCCTGTCATACTGAATGTTAGGATGGAAGGTGAACGGTGAGACGGCACCGGAGGTTGTGTATGCTGTCTCCCAAAGTTGTTCCCAAGTACCTCTTCCACCACCGTTCCTAGAGGAGAATACTTCTCCTCGATTTCGAAAAAATGAAGCTCTATATATGCAATCTATAGCCAAGATTCAATTCTCATGTTCCACCACACGAGCCTACTCGTCTAACCCAGGCAACTGATCCTCCAACCTCCTCAACAACGGCACCCTTTCCGCATCCACCACCTCGCCATCATTCTTCGGATCCGGATACCTCATTTTAATCCACGCTCCGCCACCCACTTTGCTCACTTTCCACGTTCCGGTCTCACCCGCCTCCTTGAAGAAGTCCTGGTTTTCCTCGAAGCTGCGGCCGCCCGTCTCAGGGAGGTAGAGATACGTCCACAGCCCCGCGATGGCATTCGTACCCGCGAATACGAGGAAGATGAAGTAGCTGAGGTTGTTGAACATGACAGGCGTGAGGAACGTAATTGCGAAGTTTGCAAAACCCCAGACGATAACCGATATAGCTGTGCCTTGCGCGCGGGCGGTGGTGGGGAAGATCTCTGTTGGGATCAACCAGACAGTTGCGAGCCAGCCGATTCCGAAAGCGCCGGTGGCGATGAAGAGAACGACGGTGCCGATGATGCCGGGGATAATGACTGGGATGTCGAGCTTGGTGGAGTTCTCGGTAAGGCCGCCGAAGACGGTGAGCAGGGCGAAGCAGGAGGAGAGCATGATGGACCCTTGGATAAGGAGCTTGCGGCGCCCGAGCACGTCGATGAGGATCCAGGCGAAGGTCATGAGAAAGAAGTAGGAGGTGTAATTGCCGAGAGTGAGGTATTCTGACATCCGGACATTGAAGCCTAGGAGCTGATTTTACGTTAATATTGCGTTGCCATGGAATCATAAAGAAGACTTACCTCGAATATCTGAGGTCCATACACAGAAACAGCTCCATAGCCAGTCAAGGCTTGGTTGACCTGACACATGATCGTGACCATGGTTGGGTGGAATTGCGGATTGCTGGGCTTCAGCATGTCCAAATAGCTCACGCTCTCGTCCTTCTCCTTCTCATGCTGCTCCACAAGATCATCAAACTGAGCCTTTGCGTCCTCACCATAGATATTTTCAAGCGCTTTCTTCGCATCCTCTTCTCTCTCGTTGAAAATGAACCATCTCGGGCTCTCCGGCAACCTCTCCACCAACGCCATCAACAGCACGGGGTAAACCTGCATGACGATAATGGGTGTCCGCCACGCCCACTGACTCCACTTGCCCAGAGCGATAGTCACACCAAGATTGATCCCAAACGCCATGAGCTAATTCGTCGAAGTCAGTATCATATCTCATGTGGGAGTAAATAAGTTCAGAACGCAGAATTGACTTACCAGCCCAAAAATATTCGACTGAAACTCCTGCGCCAACGCCTTCCCCCTGCTCTCATCCGCACTCAACTCACTCGAATACGTCGGAATAACCGCATCAATCCCGCCCACTCCCAATCCCATAATTACCCGTCCCGTAAGCATCAGTCCCAGCCCCAACTTCGGCCACTTCATCCCCGCGACAAACATGATCAAGTTCCCCAGACTCGCGCTCGCAAGGCTGAAAAATATACTCTTCTTGCGCCCCCACTTGTCTGCGAGCTTGGAAAACAAGACTGCCCCCACGGCACAACCCAGATAGTAGACGGCCACGATGACGCCGACGATGGGGCTTTCGGAGGAAATACCCATGGTGGAAAGGTAGTCGTTATTGGTGTTGATCAACGACATCATGCCTTGGTCGTAGCCGTAGAGCGCAATGGCTGTTGCGGAGAACATGACGACGTGCGTTTGTTTGTCATTGTAGGCCTGGCGGACATGTTGGGCTATGAAGGACATGGCTGCGGTGAGAGAGGTGGTGTGGTGTTTGGAGGAAGGAGAGGATGAGGGTTAGAATTGAGATCTGACGTTTGCGGCAATTACATGTTGATTGAAGCCGCTAGAGAAGTATCTGTGGGTTACTGCGGTGAAAAACCTTGGTCAGGTGGTGGGTATTGGCGGCATGTCAGTACGACGTGATGACGATTGGCTGCAGCGGGACGGGTTAGTGTTTAGCTTGTTGGAGCCTAGATGCGGGCGCCCCTCTTTTCCCAACGAGATTCCCATGCCTGAAACATTGACATCTGGTTATGGGAATTTCACTTCTGACAAGTCCTGCTACAATGTGCAATGATGTGGCCAGGGACATTCGCTTTCTGGATTACGTCATCTCAAACCCTGATGAGTATATGCATGAACTTTTATCCTCCATCCCATAAGATCGGAAGCATCATCATCCCCACCCATGTTCCATCTTCTCCTTCTCCAAGTCGAAACTCTCCCATTCTTTTCTGGCTTCCCGTTGATAGAGCGCCGTCTACACATCCAGCCGAAGCCAGACCCAACGCCACCTATCACAGCGTGCTACTCCAACGCACCAGATGTAGACCTGCACTCGCAATGGGCTCCAAGAGCATCATTGTTCACGCAAGTATATGCTCCGCAGCATTGGTTCGCGAGGATCCAAGTTCCATTTCCATCGCAGACCTGCAACCAACCTTGTATGTACGGTTCTTTGCAGCGATAGACTCCCGGCGTGCACGGTGCTTCTTCCTGGATCAAGCCCGAAGTTTGTTCAACATCTTGATTTGTAGTCGACTCAGCTCTATTGGAATTCGCATGGTTAACTCTTGTCTGAAGTGTGGGTGGACTGCCAGGAAGAGTCGAGCAGTCACATCGAGGGACTGGACCCGGACCAGAGCCGCCTCTGCAACAGCCAAAACCCTGACTGGTCGCGCCGCACCATGCACTCGTCTGCCATCTACCATTTCCGTTGCATACGATGATCCATCTGTAATCGGAGCTGCACCAGTACTCTCCTGGGACACAGTCTTCTGAGCGTTCTGCAACGTCGACCAGTTGTCCAACATGTCGAATCGCTATGGAAGCCGACCTAGCAGTTGTGGCATCCTCGTCCTCGCCTTTCGGTGCGGGACGACCACTAGGTAGATCTCGACAGTCGCGAGTGGGAGCAGAACCATTTGACTGCCTGCAACAGCCATACGATTCTCTGGGATCCGAGGTGCCACCATGAGACGATTTCTGCCATCTGCCCTGACTGTCCTTGTCACAGTACGAGGAAGCCTGCCACTGGCCTTTTGAGTCGCAGGTAAGGATCCACGTGTAGTTACTATCGCACCAGTACTGACCGGGTGTACAATTGCCGGGAATACTTTGAGGACTCCTTGCGATCTTCAGGGTTGGTGAGGCGATGTTGGAGGGTATCTCGAGCGTGTTTGCTGGAAGCGACTTTTCTGCCTCTACGTGATAATTGCATTCAGGCCCTATCGGCCCATAAAGTGTACAACTTCCTGAATGTTAGCAGGCATGCATGGATATAGCTGTACTTGATTTTGACTTACCAGCCTTTGTGGCCATTGTTACCACAGTACAAAGATTTCTTCCAATAGCCGTCTTTCTGGCAGGTAGCCAGCCACTGGTCATTTTCTACGCATAAAAATCCGCCTGGAACACACCCCGCGCTCGTTCCGACAAGCTCAGTCTGTGAGTTCTCGACATCGGTAACATCTGACCGCTTCTCATGTGGCATGGCATTGACGTGCTCGATTTTGTTCGCTGCCAGTAGATCTTTCTTTGAGCGACAATCGCATACGTGATCCGGACCAGGTTCAGGTGTTCCTCTGCAGCTGAAGACGTGTTAGTTCTCAGACAATTCTCAAAGTGATTCTTAGAACCTCTTACCAGCCGAACATACCGACCATACCACAATATGCAGCAATCTCCCATTTGCCATCTTGGCCGCAGACCAGAAGCCAAGCAAAGTTGTTGGGATGGCACCAGTACTGACCTGGAGTACAATCACCTTGGACTTCCGGAGCCTTGAGAGGACTCTCGGTGGTACGTTTGACCTATCAAGTAGTGTTAGCTTTGCGTGAAAGGAGAATCAGTCCACGGCAGTTCGGAATGGCAAGTGATGATTGAGAAGTGGGTAGATTTCTTGTCCCACTTTGAATTCAAAATCCAAGTCAGGTTCACCACTGTGAAGCTACACAGCTCTAGCACTTGCACTGAGCGGATTCAGGATTGTCCCGCCTGGCCTCGCAACAGAAATCGCCTCCGGCACATTTGCCAACACTGCGCCACTGGGAATCGGAAGGGTCGCAAACGACAATGACAGAGTTGTTGTCACGGCACGAGTGATTACCCCAAAACTCTTTGGGGCAAGAACCATATGTGCCGTCGAGCTTGTGGACTGTACCCGCGGGCTCACCCTTGGGAATTGTACGTACCTCAGCAGTGCTCTCGCTAGCCTCGACAGCTCGCGTGCCGCGCTTGCGGTCCTTCTTGCAACAATTACAGTCATCGCGGCAAGACCAGCCACTCTTGCACCAGTCACCCGGCCTAACGGCGCAGAAGCCGCCGACGCAAGTGAGCACGCCACGGTGAGTGGACGTACATTCGTGGCATACGTTAGGGTTGTTGAGATCGCAATTGCCCTGCGCTTCCTCCAGGCCTGCAGAGTTGCCCTCGTCGCGGATGCTGAGTCTGTCAACGCACGCAGCTCCGTGGCCAGTCATGAAGCAGCCCTTCTCGCAGTATCCCACCGAGGAGCACGCTGAGCCTTCGTAGTCGCAGTGCAAAACCTCGAGGCCGCTGCAGCTGCATTGGTTTAGTATGTAGGTCTTTGGATCGTGATGACCTGACCTCAACTCACATGTACTTGCTCGTAGCGTCGTCGTCCCACTGGGTCTCACCACGAGCCTCGATGCTCTCAAGCGCTCCATCAGCGCAGACAGCGCCTCCAGGAGCGTTGAGATCGACGCACCAGTGGGCGCAGTGCTTGTAGAGGCTACATGAGCCAAGGACAGTGCACTTGATGATGCCGAGTGCCTCACAGTGGTAGCTGGAACACTTCAGTATGAGACGCATCGGACAAGCACTGCTTACTTACGTGTAGTCCTCGTTGTTGAGCTGTGGAACATAGCTCTCGCCGTCCTTTGCACCTACCGCAAGCCCAGCAAGGCCGAGCAGCCCGGCAAGGGTGAGGTCGAAGAGTCTCATAGAGGCGTATTGAGTGCCTAGGTATTGGATTGTGTTGGGAGAGCGATCGTTGTGTGAAACAGGTGTGTGGAGGGAACGATCGGGGAAAGGTAGAAGAGTGCACGATGTGTTGGAGAAGTTCAAGTACAAAGGGCAAGAGCGTTTGTACATCTCACTCTTTGAGAGGAGAGAGCTCAACTGGGGCCACGTGCGCTGTGTAAGTGAAGGCAGAAAGCGCAAGGCGGTACCGGGATGCTCAAGAGCGGTAGATGGGCGGGTTGACTGTGTTTGTAATGCTTCAGCGGTGTGCAAAGGGAAATGTACCAAGTGCACAGGAGTGCTTGGGAATAGCAAATGCTCATCCACATTAATCGTTCGAAATGAGGATTATGTCACAGAAGAACGGAAGCAGCAACGTTGGTAATATGGAGGAAAGGTATTGCATTGTGTATATAGAAAGGCAATACTAAGAAAAGATACTTTTAAAATGCGCCCACATGCAAATCTGCAACAGTCATAATCTATCGAGCGTGTCGGTGCACAGCACAAACCCGTCTATTAACGCCGAGCAATGCAAAAGTCTAAGATATCATGCTTGATGCCGAAATCATCATCAAAACGTCTAATCAGCCTCGTCATCAGTGTTGGGAGGTTGCGGTGTGCCCTGTCAAACTGTTAGTATCTAATGCAAACGGAATGTGACCATGCATAACATACCTTAGGGCTGTTCAACCACTCAATGTACCTCAATCTCCGCCTGACTTCGCGCTCCTTCTGCTGCGCACGAGTCATCTTCTTCTTTTTCTTCGCCTTGAACTTCATGTCGTCATTGGCGCCCTCGGCGTCACTCATGTTGGGCGTGCCAACTGTGCTAGGTGCCGCAGAGCTAACGTTGCTGCTAGCGACTGAAGAGCCAGGACGAGAGTCCTCAAAGCGGTCCATATTGACTGCAAGGTGGCCTTTGTGAGCGACACGGCCATCGGCGACGTGCCACTGCTCAGGGCAAAGCGCACCGACGAACTCTTCGTTATGGGAAATCATGATGACACCACCCTTGTAGTCGCGAATAGCGACAGCAAGACCACCGAGAGAGTCACGGTCCAAGAAATTGGTAGGCTCGTCAAGGACGAGAAGATGGGGGTTGTTCCACATGGCACCAGCGAGCACAACCTTGACCTTCTGACCACCAGAGAGACCAGAGATCTCGTTGTGGTTGGCAATCTCTGGGTCCATACCTAGATCCTCAAAGTGCTTGGAGATGACCTTGGGCTCAAGGACACGGTAACCCAGACCCTCACGAGACGACTCGTGGTCATCGAACTCCTGGATGAGCTTGGAGAAACCGCGCTCGAGCAGTGTCTCACGAGAGATCATCGTGTTGGACTTCGGCAGCATGTGGAGCCACTTGACCTCGTACTGGAACGACTTCTTGTACTTTTGACGACCGATGAGTGCTTCGATTTTGCGTGGACCCTTGCCGTCGCCCAGGTCGATTGGTGTCTCCATCTGCTTTTTGTCCTCGGCGGTGAGAACACGAGTCTGCTTCATCAGAACCTCGCGATCGTCTCCATTGGCATAACGCCACTGAAGGTACTGGTTTGGCGTCTTCTCCATGTGCATCTCAACGTGCTCCAAGGCGTGCTGCTTGATATATCCAATACGCAAGTTGGGATGTTTCTCCACCTTGCCTTCCTGGGGAATCACTTCGCCGGTCAGGATCTTGATCAGCGTAGATTTTCCGGCACCGTTGGCTCCGATGATCGCAACACGGGAGGAGAGCGACAAGTTGCAGGTTGCATCCATAAGGGAAGGCTTCGCGGCGCCAGGGTAAGTGAACGTGCAGTTGGTCATGCGCAAGATGGAACGGGTGTTCGACTTGACACCAGTAAGGATACCAGGGGGAGGGAACTTGAACTTGACTTGCGAGTCGCTCAAGGTGTAGTAGCTCTTGGCCTCTGGCTTGACACGGACAAAGTCCGCGAGGTTGCCCTTGTAGCATACCAGCTTCTTCTGTTCGTAGTGGTAGATATCTGTGCAGACTTCGTCAAGGAAGCCAGAGTCGTGAGAAACGATCAAGCTGGTGATCTCAGTGTGCTTCTTAAGGTACTCCTGGAGCCAAGCAACGTTTGCAACGTCCAAGTGATTGGTAGGTTCGTCGAGAAGGAGAACGTCAGCGCGCATCAGCATAGCTCGCGCCAGAGCCAGCTTCATCTTCCATCCTCCGGACAAAGAGCCAACCTTGTGCGACTGCCTGCCCTCGGGGCCAGCGGTAAAGCCAACCTCTTCCAAAACGCCTGAGATACGATCTTGGCTCTCCTCCTTGAACCTGGGGTCGCTGGAGATGTACTCGAGAATGGTGAGATCAGCGTTCTCGCCCTGGTTGTGCTCTACGAAACAGGTCTTGACCACGTCCTGAGGCGGGTATCCTTCTAGCTTGCCATCGGCCATACTGCGCATGAGCGTAGACTTGCCGGCACCATTGCGACCACACAGACCGTAACGGTGGCCCTTGAGTAGGCGCAGGTTAGTGTGCGAAAGAAGCAACATACCACCGTAGCCCAGCGAGAAGGTAGCGTTGACAATCTCGGTCTCGCCATCTTCCTCCACGATAGGCTTGCCGAACTTGCGATGGTCCTCGTCGAGGTAGAATTGGTGGACCGCCTCTGCGACCTTCTCAGCGTCTCCGGGGTTCATGAGCGGCTGCAAGTAGGGAGTAATGAGCTCAGGGATGCGCTTGATTTCGCGCTGGTTGATGTCCTCGGCAATCATCTCCGAA
This sequence comes from Phaeosphaeriaceae sp. SRC1lsM3a, assembly GCA_001644525.1. Lineage (NCBI taxonomy): Eukaryota > Fungi > Ascomycota > Dothideomycetes > Pleosporales > Phaeosphaeriaceae > Phaeosphaeriaceae sp. SRC1lsM3a. Next base: position 1,026,746 of record KV441716.1, read on the forward strand.
ATGTAGTTCTTCGTGGGTGCCCACACTTCGGCATCGCCAGGAAAGTTGTACATGCTACCGACAGCGCTGATCTGCTTCTCAATGACCGTTGCAACGTCGGCGGGCTGCATACGTGCGATAGCACCGCCCGCAAGGTTTCCGTCCTTGTCGGCCATGGCAGCCTCAATGACGGCCAACGCACGCGCACCAATCTCACGAACCTCTGGAAGCGATGCGCGATCCTGCACAGCCTTCACACCTGGCTTCAGCTTGGGCAAGAAAGCGCGCGCCTCCACAGGGTCGTGGACGAGCTTTGTCAAGTTCTCGACGACGACGACAGTTTGACGGGTGACCTCCTGTGTGGTAGTAGGTGTGTTCAGCGAACGCTCGAGTAGGGGAGTGACCATGGCGAGCACGGGCGAGGTGACGATTGCGACGAAGGTGGTCTGTGACAGGGCGTGGATCGCCTTCTGCAGACTCTGCGTAGAGGGGTCCTCGATAGACTTGACGAGCAGCGGTATCCGGGGCGCAATGTCGTCGTTCTGGAGGAGAGTGGTGAGGCTGTTCATCGTCTTGAGCGCCTGCTTTGCGACCTCGGACTTGAGGTCGTGCATGCCGGCCTCGACCACGGGGATCAGGCCCTCGAGCTTCTTGCCCATGGACTCGCGCAGAATGTCCTTCTCCTTCTCCACCTCGTAGCTCTCCATGCCCATCTTGGCCTTGTCCGCCATGCGGCCGATGAGCTCAAAGGCGCCGACGGCACCCTGCCACTTGCCCGACTTCTTGCCCAGGTACTTTGTGAGCACCGGCAGGAGGCCGACAACCTTGGCCTCGGCGGACAGGTTGTCAAAGAGCGCATCGAGCGCGTACTTTGCCGACTCCTTCACGGAGGCTGTCTTGTCCGCCAGCGAATCGAGCGTCAGCGGAACGAGCGTCTCTTCTTGCACGAGAAAGATGACCTCGCCCAGCTTCTGGGTGTGCGGGAAGCGCTCGAACAGGGCGCCGAGGGCGTTCATGGCGCCCTCTCTTCGCACGGCATCCTTCTTGTTTGTGGCCGCCTTCTTGATTTCGTCGATAATGCCATATCCCTGGAGGCCGCGGAAGCCGACCGAGTTCTGCAGGAGGGTGGTGAGGGCATAAGCGGCGTCGACCGAGGCGTGCGACGTCTTCGCGGACAGGATGCTGGCGAGGAAGGCGGACACGTCCTCCAGAGAGGGCGCGGGAGCAGAGCCCGCCTTGTCGACGATGATAGCAGGAGCCATGGGCGGCGACTCAGAGTGTGGCATCTGCGTGTCGTATCTTTGGAGCCCGGAAGAAAGATTATGGAGGGGCTGCGCTGCGGCTTTTTCTTATCGATAGCCCCAAAAGAGTCGTTGGGCGAAGCAGTGCTGCAATAAAAAACAAAGGGTATCTCTTGGTGATGGCGACGCCCCAGCGAGGAGTGGAGAGTCTATACAAGCACAAAGAAACAAAAATGCACACAGGAAAAAGAGAGCGGTGTGAATGTTTCCAAGGCTCGTTGGGAGCACTAATTATTCTCTGCTCATCTTACTAAGTTACCGGCCCTTGGAATTTCTCCCACATGCCGCTAGCCTCGAAACGACCCGGCCTGCCTTGCCTGCCCGACACACGTGGCGAACATGCTGAGCTCGTGCTCTGGATGGTTCGCCGACGCAAGGCGAGCTGCTAAAGCACCAATACTGCCCGAAAATGCGAAAGGATATCTGCCATAACGCCCGAACGCCTGTTGCGACTGTTGATTACCACGTCCCCTGCAACGGCAAGTCTCTGCTCGAGAACCCCACGCTAATCCCAATCTCCCCGCTAATCGGCATCACCCAGTTCTGCCTCCTCACATCCCAGTAGCTCACATCTCGCCTCGTGATATCAAAGGTCACGACTTGACTGCTGTCTCCCATCTCCTGCTCCTGCTTCTGTGCCTTGAGGTGAATCTTCTCGAACCCACGAAGCACTCGCACTGGGAAGTCGACCAGCTCGCCCGTCTCGTCGTCTTTGTAGCCCTGGGGTAGCGAGATGTATAACTGTACCACGGTAGAGCCGTCTACTGGTCCAGTATTTGCGACTGTGGCCGATACTGTGAGTACCGTGGAGAAGAGGTCTGGATTGCCGCCGGGACCGCCACCCGCGTCGCTCAGTGGGCTCTGGAGCTGAGACGTCATGGCATCAGGCTTTTTGATACCATCCGTAGACTCGATCCAGGGGTAGATGTACTTCTCAACCTTGTGGAAGCCTTCTGGAAAGAGCGCTGTCTTCGGGTCAGGTAGCTCTGTTGAGTAGCTCGGTGGTGTAAGGCCCTCTGGTCGTGCCGCGGGAAGGGCTGTCTTCTTTGCCTTTGCGTCAATGTGCAGCGAAGACAGTTTAAACTCGGTGTATGACAGCCCATACCCGAACTCATATCGAGGAGTGATACCCTGCTTGTCGAAGTGTCGGTAGTCGATGTAGAGGCCCTCGGAAAAGTTCTGCTGTGGAGCCAGTCCATCTGATACGCTTGGAAGATACTTAATCTTGCTTCCTGGCCCGTAATCATCTTCGTTCTTCGCGATCGTATACGGAAGCCTTCCGGAAGGGTTTACGTCTCCAAATAGAATGTCAACGATCGCGTTGCCAGATTCACCGCCAGGAAGGTTAGCATGTATCACAGCCCTAACGTTCATGATATCGACAAAGTTCTCCACGATGACTGGCCCGACTGCGTGGATAACGACGACAACGTCGCCCATACCTTCTCCACAGCCCTTAGCGACATCCTGAACAAGCTTGTCGCCGCCCTTTTGCAGGTAGAGATCGTTTCGGTCACCACGAATGCTCTCGTAGCGCTCATAACCTTCGCCAGCATCCGCATTGACGAAAACGATGCAAAGATCCTGCTCTTCTAAGATCTCTTTTTGGCTGGGGAGCTTGTTCTCGAGCCAGTCGGTAACGTAGACACTGTCCTTGTCGAACGCTTTGCGGATAGCAGACATGGGTTCAATCAGATATGTAAGGTTGACAGCTCCAGATCCCCATCCAGAAGTCAAAGTCCCTGTGTTGCAAGCTAGAACAGATTAGTAAGATCTCGTTCGTCAAGTGTTTGAGGAACTTACATTGGTCGGGACAATGGTTGAGACCCTCGTGCGGCTTGCGAGCGTCTTCACCGAACACACCAACACGATACTTTACCTGTCGCTTGCCTTTCTTCCAACCTTTGCGATCTAGTGGAAGAGCCTTGCCCTCATTCTTGAGTAGCACAGTACCTTCGGCTGCTACACGACGCACGATGTGGCTGTGAGCATCTTTCCCTTCTCCCTGAGCATTGACAAATTTGTTCACTTCGCCCATTGCCTTGTCTGAGGGACTGCCTTGGTGAAGTTTTCCGATGCGGTCGTTGGTCCAGGATGAGAAGTTCGGACCGCTATCCTCAGGCCATTTGTCTTGCCCAACCTGGTACCATGATGCCACAATACGCGTTACCATGTCATCTAGACGATCAATTGGCACACTGCCGTTGAGAACTGCCTTGGTAAGCTCAGCTCCCCAGAGGCTGTTTCCTTTGGCCCAACGCAGGCCATCTCCTGGCATAGTCATGTCAAGCCCTGCGAGAGCGCTTGCAACTCCTGCCCTTTGAGCAAGCCAATCGCTTTGAACAAAACCTTGGAAGCCAAGCTCGTCCTTGAGTATGCCATTGAGTAGCTTCGAGTTTTGGCAGGCATAGCTCGCATTGACTTGGTTATAGCTGCACATGACGGATGTCACGCCAGCCTTGACAGAATCTGCGAAAGGCCAGACATATATCTCGTGCAGAGCGCGATCATCCACATTGCTCGAGATAGCGTTGGGCAGACCCCATTCCCATGCCTGGCGGAAGTGCTCCTGCTCATTCAGGACGTAGTGCTTCGCAGTTGCCATTACGCCTTCCTCTTGTATTCCCTTGATAGTCTGCGCTGCCGCGATACCTTGGAGAACCGGGTCCGCGCCAAAGCCTTCCCAGTTGCGACCACCAGCAGGCATACGTCCGAGCGGGCCCATCGCAGGACCGAGGAGGACGTTGACGCCCTTCAATCGTGCTTCCTTTCCATGTGCCTTGCCACGCAGGTACATAAGCTCTCGCGACCAAGTCGCGCCCGTTGTGATGCCGGCCGGGAAAGCGGTGATGTTGTCGGCGAATCTGATTCCGAGGGGGCCATCTTGCAGGCTGTGTATGTGTTAGGAAGAGGCTCATAGACTTGATGGCTTCGTGACAACGTACCACAAGGATGGGAACTTCAGCCTTGGGACGGCTCCATTGTTTCCCACGCACATGTCCATACTCCAACCAGTACCGGTGGTTACGTTGACCTTTTCGGGGAGAGTCATCTGCTTGACCATCGCAGCGGCCTTCTTGTAACTATTCTCCCATAACTTATCTGAACCTCCCTTTGGTGTGGGATACCATGGAGGACTTAATCCATCTTTTGGTACAGACACCCTCCAGGCCCATATTCCCCCCGTAGCAAGCAGCAACACTGTGGCAGCGACAAATGTCAAGAGCCAGCAACAGCACCGCCCCAGTGTCTTTCTTCGTGTGAATGGCGCTGTGGTAGCGATTTCGGCATCTCTGAAGGAGGCCTTCCGTACTTTTAGGTCGCCGGCGCTCTTCTTGCGCTTGAGCTTGCTATCAAATGCTAACGGGTCGTGTTCTTCGAGGTCTTCGAGAGTCGCGTTCGTATCGGACGAGAAGCGCGCAGGCGTCTCAAGGGCGTCGTCATCACCTGGAGCGTCCAGGCGCGCGTATTTGCCACGCCGTCGTTCGTGATAAGACATCGTGGATGCTTTGAGAGTCAACGAGAGGGCACGAGGATGCAGTCTACACTATCAGCCCAGCGCTGGCGTGAGGTTCTGAAACGGCGGGAGCGTATCGCTCTGGATTTATGCTAGCAACGAATCATGACATTGTTTGCTCATTAACGACGGTAGTACTATAAGTACAGCAGACGCCGCCTGGTCCGCTGGTTTCGACGAACGAAAAGAAATCGATGTTGGAGTCTCACAAGGATGCACAACAATTGTCGTAGTTGCTGGCAGGTCGCCTTTCAGGGATGGCCGCCCGTTCCTGCCGATCGGGAAAGTCTGGGCGCCACTTCCGCATCACTACTCAGGAACACCAGCAGCCCACTCTTTTGTTCACCATCAACGCAGCCTTCTCCCATCACATCATCGGGTATCACACAAGTTCAGCGTCCAGCTGACAGCAATGCTTGGGCCACTTCGTCCCTCCCACGGAAGCTGGCCAGAAGCGCATCGAGCTGAAAACTGGAGCATCGTCGGCCCTTCTTAGTGCTTTTGCACTAGATATCAGCATCATGATGCAAAGCTATCGACGGATATAGTTCACGTCGAGGCAGGTTCTCTGCTTCAATGCCTTCATCTAAGTCTCCTCAGCATGATTCAGCCGTATGAGAATTTAGAGACCCCCAATCAACGCTGTGGAGCATCTGGCATGCGTCATTGTCGAAAGTAAAGCGCGTTTCGACAGCATGCTTCTTCAAGTCGGATCGAGCAATAACCCGGCACATCGCAATACTGGTGTCAGGATAGCAACGCTGATGATGCAAACACTCACGACTTCCGATTAGCTACGGTTCGCGAGCAGAAGTGAACTGCCCCAATAGTGCACGCTGCAATACTGTGCCGTCCTTTATTCGCTCAACTAGGGTACCATTGTATGGACAAGACATTGTCTATCGTCTGGATCTGGCCGTATTGGACCGATATCTCCGATGCCGAGTTCGAACATGACAGCTCACGTGATCATGCTCATGCATACTTCAAGACGTCAGTCTATTCCGTCTTTTGTGGTTTAACCCAGATTTCGACGAATCAGGTCAGAGCCTGTTGGAAAGCTTATGAGGCTATCAAGCAACAGCATAGACGCTATGGAACGCGCGGCAACGGTTTAGTTCTATATCGGAATTATTCCTTCCCCGCACCACATCGCCACTCTTTCAATAGTTCCTGCGTGGTCCGCTTTGGGGCATTTCGGACCTTTCGACCGCGACTCCAGTTCTCACTTATGACTCCATTCTACGGTGACAAAACAGCCTATGTCATCGATCGATATGTGGAGCAAGTTGACATCAACTGTGGGGAATGCTATCATCCTGTCGTTGACCAATCGTTCGGTGGGTCAACGAACAATTGAGTGGCCAGCATCTCTATCTTGGGAGAATGGGCCTGACGATCACCCCACAAAGCATGCAAGCGGTCAATCGATATATACAACTTCCCTGTTGTGGCGCTGCTAAGCAGCTTCAAGCGAATCGCTAGAATCCTCTTACGTGACAGTGTAAGCTTAACGAGTCCAAAAGTTCTTAGACACATATAGGACGATGTGCCGCGTACCCCGACAGCCCGAGCAGGCACAAAGCTTAGCGAAAGCTTGCTCACTTGACATCATATTTATCGATATGACGATTTACGCGGACTAGAGCCTCAACATCGCGATACGGCCTCGTACTTTCCCATACGAAAACCACGCACCAGCGCGTGCGGGGCTGGCGATGTCATTGGACCCATTGTACTAATTACTAGCAAAAAGGTATAAGAATTACTTTTCCTGCTCATCTTGCAATGCATTATCAAATTCAACCAGCGCCTTTCTTTCTCAATCGTCAGTCTATTCTTCCAACATGAAGTACGCTCTCGCTCAAGTCGCTTTCGGCCTTGGTGCCAACGCCCTCGTTGCTCGTGACGCTCCACAGTGCGTCCAACTTAAGGCCTCAGGAGGAGCCTCGGGTGTCCTTGGTCAATACACTGATGGACAAAACCGCATTGGCGGCGACTACCCGACTGGATGCTACTGTTTCAGCAACGGTGGGTTCACCGATAGCAACGGACGTGGCTGTATCCTTACACCCCCAACTACGCAATTTCAGTGCGATTCCGGCGCATCGCCTACCACTGGGTTCGCCATTGGCTCCAATGGCGCAGTGACCTATAATGGCAGCGGAAAGTTCTACGCCTGCCCGTACAATGACAATGGCGGTTACAACGTGTACTCCCAACCTGCTCCCGGCCAGGCCAAATGTGTCGAGATCTCCTTGAGCTCTGCTGGAGCATGCGGTAAGGGAGCGCAATCTAGCCCTGCCCCGAAGCCCACGCCGTCTCCGTCACCAGCTCCATCCCCCAAGCCCAGCATGCCTGCTCCCCAGCCTAGTATGCCAGCCCCGTCCCCTCCGGCGCAGAATACGTGCCCTGCTCCAGTTACCGTCACAATGACGGTTACAGCGCCCGCGGAGAACAAGCCAACACCTAGCCCCCAGCCGCAGTATACGCCAAAGCCTGCTCCTCCAGCCAGCCAGCCTGCTCCTCCAGCCAGCCAGCCTGCTCCTCCAGCCAGCCAGCCTGCTGCTCAACCTAGCAAGCCTGCCCCTCAACCCAGCCAACCTCAACCTAGCAAGCCGGCTCAGCAGCCATCTGGGTCTTGCCCTGCGGACCTCAATGGCAACTATCAGTATCCCCACTTGATCGTCCCAATTAATTCTGGGTCGCCAAACCAGGCCTATGGCACATCTTACAACGGCAAGGTCGACAAGTCTACCTGCTCCATCTTCAACTTCGACATCCCTGCCTCCTACTCTGGCAAGAAGTGCTCAGTCGTCTTCCTCTTCCCTCAACAGAAGGACCTTGAGACTTCCAGCTACACCACATCTGGCAGCGGATCCTGCAGCTTCTCTCAACTGAGCAGCCCCGCTACCCAGTCGACTTCCTGGTCCAACCAGCCCAGCAAGAAGAGCGACCTCGGAAGCATGAGCGTTGCCCCCGGTAACTCATACGTCATTGCCTCCGGTGACTGCGCTGCTGGACAGACTGTGTCCTACGAGATGTGCAGCTCGGGTGATTACTCTCTGGACTACTTCCAGGACTACAACCCCAGTCCCATCGGCATGTACGTCCGCCAGTGCTAAACGCATCGGCGACGTTGCTGTTGAGCCTTGTCGGTCGTGCAATAGCGACAGCAAGTGAGCTCCTTCACTCTTGTAATTCGGTACTTTGGTGCCAAGCGTGGGTATTGAATTCTTAACCAATTTGGATTTGGACTTCGTGTACCTATTTATCTTATATGATATGACGACGCTCCTTCTGATAATAGAGAAGATGAAAATAATGAATACTATCCTTAATCAACAAATCTGCAAAACGCCCTGTAAGCTTCGTGGACTTCTTGTCGTGTCTAACACTCTCGGTGCAGCACCTTGGTCGTCCCCTGAGTCACTGGCTCGTAGTCACGATACGTGAGGACTGTTGCTGCAGTATGACATTTATCGATAATATCTCAGCAGGGTTCAGTGGTACTCCGCATACCGAGGAAGAAGTGCTTGCAACTGGTGTCGACGTGGAGCTTACACGAGCTGCCGCGCATTTACTGACTATCTAATGCATCGGTTGCGCACTAGCAATACTCCAGATACTCGCTTTCTATGTCTGAGAGGAGATATAGCGGGATGCTTAAGTATACATGCACTTCTATTCACTCTCCTCTGTCGGAAAGCTTAAAGGGTTGGAGGCACGTATCGAAGAGATATCCATCGAGACGCGTTGATCGGTCTCACAATCCATACTTGAAGTTAAGAGAGAAACGACACATGGAGGGAGATGCTTGAGCATTAACAAGAGTGCGCGAGCGACAGATTGGATGCTGTGCGTGTTGACCTTCACCTCGAGTTCCACCACCAAAGTTCTTGCGACTCACAAATATATAGTACTGATATGCTCAGTTGCATCTCTACGATTTGAACTCTGCATCGGCTACGACCAGATGTGTAGTTAGTAATGTCACAGGTTTGCATTGAGATATAAACGCGACTAGCCTGTTTGGGTGAAGTACAGCTGAACGATGAACGTGGCGCATCCTTCAACTATACGACCACAACTTGGCGTTGATCCCTTGAAAGTGTTTGCACACAACAATCTTTGTGGCAAATCGATTCAGTTGAGCATAGTTTGTGTCACCATGTCGGTTGATATTTACCGCATCCAGCAGATCAAGAAAGATCTCCGCACCTCGGCTATCGTTTCCCATGCTCTCATCTTCATCAGGCCTGGTGCACAGTTATGCACGCAGCAACAAATGCATTATGAGGCTAGACTCAGTGTTAAAGACCTGCACTAATGGCGCTTCGCAAGCATACAAGCTCATAGAAGCTGTGTTCCCCGTGGGGATCATGGTGGGCCTGCCGTGCATCCATTGGTCTCCACTTCCCCGGACCATCCCTTGCATACAGCACGTTGTTGACTCGACCCGGGAGCAACGTAGTGATGTGCATATAAATGCTGCTCATGCCTCTTAGCTGCTAAAGTCGTCTTCGATCGAAGTAAACCTTGCCACGACGACTCACTCACCATGACGAAAACGAGCGGCTACAACGTGGCCATCGGCCTGATAGTGGCTGTTGGAAGCTTCACGTATGGCTTTGGTACACACCCAATTCTGTTCACTATATATGTGTATTCTGACGCATTGCTAGGCTTTGCATCCTTCGCTACATCCATTGGTCAGCCAGGCTTCTTCGCATACTTCAACCTCTCGCAAACCGGACCGGGAGCAAAATACACGAACGACATACTCGGCGCTGTCAACGCTCTCTTCTTCTTTGGCGCATGCGTCGGTGCTCTTGGAGGCGGCCCATTAGCAAACAAGATTGGGCGACGATGGAGTCTCATTACCGCGGCTGCTGTGTCGGTTGTCGGTGGGGCTTTGACTGCGGGAAGCGTACACGTAGCCATGCTCATCGTAGTCCGAATCATTCAAGGAGCTGGCCTCGGTGCTCTTGCAACACTTGTTCCTATATATCTCGCTGAAGCGTCCACGCCGTCCAAGCGAGGCATGTTGACAGGGTTGCATGGCTTCTTCCTCGTATCTGGGTACAACATATCCGCCTGGGTTGGCTTTGGTTGCTTTTGGTACGAGTCCCCTGCTACGGCGTGGAGTCTGCCTCTCGAATCAGCTTCAGATGGCGAACAGTGATCAAGATATCGCTCCTTGCGAGATATCATCAGCTGAGCCACCGCACGAGAGGCAATTCACACGTACCTTTTCCCTATCAACCTTCGTCTTGTGCTAACCAGCTACAGTACGTCTACCTTTCGAGATCACGCATCTGGGTCGTGTTTTGAATACATGTAGTTTGCTAACTCAATTTTCCAACCTCAAGTTTCCAGCAATCTCACATTCGGCTGGCGTGGCCCCCTGGCCTTCACCTGCATTCCACCCCTCATCCTCCTCATCGGATGCTACTGGGTCCCAGAATCGCCACGCTGGCTCATCACGCAACACCGGGTTCCCGAAGCCTGGGAGATCCTCCGTAAGCTGCACAATGACCCTACCGATCCCGAAGAAGTCGCTGCACACGAGGAATTCTACCAAATGCGCAAGCAGCTCGAATTGGAGCAAAGTAACCCGAATGGCTACCTTTCTATTTTTAGGACCCCTGCCTATCGCAGGCGCGTTTTTCTATCTTGTTTTGTGCAGTATGCTGCAAACGCTACAGGAGGTCTCGTTATCAACTATTATTCCGTTATTATATAGGTATGAAGACCGCGGTACACAGAGTGGACTGTCTCTCAAGGTGGCTTCGTCTGAAGCACCACGTGAGCGACTTCTCCAACAGGTATCTTTCCCCTATCTTGAACACTTTGCTAACTCTCCGCAGTATGTGATCCACGATGATCGAGCAGCTAAACGAATATACACTAACTTCATCGTGATCCTTAGTACAAACCTCGGATTGAAAGGCTACCTGCCCCTCCTGATGTACTGCATCTACACCCTCATCGGCGCAACCGGCAACCTCTTCTCCCTACTCACGATCGACCGCACAGGTCGGCGTCCCGCACTGCTAACCGGCTTCATCGGCTGCGGCATCTGCGTTGTCGTCGAAGCCGCGATGATCGGGCGCTTCATCGAGGGATCAGGCGAGAGTATTGCGGGCCAGAAAGTCGCGATCGTAGCTGTCATGTTCTTTGTGTTCTTCTACGGCGTCTTCATCGACGCTGCGTCCTTCATATACAGTGCGGAAATCCTGCCGACGAATATCAGGTCTGAGGGCGTGGCGCTTGCGACGACGACGTATTTTATCTCATGCATTACGTTTGTGACGCCGGGAGCTACAGCGATTGCGAGCATTGGGTATAAGTATTTTGTTGGTAAGCTTTATCTGTGCTTATATGTTCCAACGAACCAACTAATGGATCTTTGCAGTGTTTGCGTGCCTTACGCTCGTATCTGTGCTCGTCATCTACTTCATGTATCCTGAGACAAAGGGCAAGTCGCTCGAGGAATTGGCGGAGTTGTTTGGTGATCCGGTGGTGGTGCATCTTACAAATGCGACGGATGAGGAGAAGAGAGAGATGGATATGGATATCAAGCAGCAGCTGGCTACTGAACGGAGGGAAGAGGTCACTACTGTTTAGTTGTATGTAGTTTAGCCAATCCATGATCATCCTTACTCTAATCGATCGTGTCGTCACCAGATGGTCTCGGCCAGCGGCTGACATTCTATGTGACAGGGCAGAAGGTGGTAGGCATCTTTACTGGAAATCGACCGCTACTGAATGGTGAATGAGGAATGTCGTGCTAAAAGTCTCGCGGAAGAAGTGCTGCTTCTCGAATGGACCGGCGTAAACTTGCTGGAAGTATTCGCCGCTCATAATGCGACACGCTGCACCGTATAGACGATCCCGCATTGCGAGCATATAAATGTCGATCGCGGTTTCGCGTCTTGATTATGGTGGTGAGCGGAGACTTTCTTGTCCTTGCTACATCTCTCATACGTGCTGCAGCAGTGTTTGGCCCAGCACTCAACTCCTGGTGTAAGCATTGGCTGGCCATGCTAAAGTTCATGGAATGCAACCCAGCAGTGCAGATGATGGTACGTCTGAATAGCAATGAGGTAGACATTGGACCAAGATGGATCGATTAGTGAAGTAGGATGCGGAGCTCATGTCATGTATCTATAAGGCATGTATAGATTTCTGTGATGATGGGGCAATTTTTCTGGGACATGAGAGACACGTAAATGAACATCATCGCCTGCGTTGTCATCCAATAGACCGTCACGGGATTAAAAGTGACGGCGGCCCCTTTCTCACCTGTCCTCCAAACCTCGATACGCAGAGCTTTACTACTTCAGTGCGATTTCTGCAAGTAGCCTCTTACCTATGAGCACGCTGAGAGGCTCATCGCTCGTGAGGCAGCGACAGCCATCAGGGAGGGGGCGGCCAAGGCGGCGATTCAAGCCAAGGCCGTGGAGAGCTGCAATACGCCAGTGGCTAGCTGGTGATCAATGTGACAGAGCCTGCATCAGAGCTGAAGATCATCACGGCCTATCGAGAGCGTACGACATCAGCTGCGCTTGGAGTTACCAACGACCACAGGCTATTTCGCATGCGGTCTACAAGTGAACAGAAATGTGTAGTTGATGAACACGCGTGAAGTGAAGAACTACTCACTATGGAAAATGGCAGACCATGGTGCGATTCTGACAATTAGCTTGTCCGACATCGCTGGCAGGTGCTGCGAAGAGGGAACATGATTACGTTGTTGTAACACGAGATGGCATCTGGATTCTTCAAGGCAGTCCATGAGGGGAGGAGCTTTAAACTTCCACCACATCTCTTCCGCGACAACCAGATACTAGGACGGGACATACCATCTGCCTCACTCATATTGCTAAAAGGCAGGCGGGTCACTTTACGTGAGTGGCGTGAGCATCAGCGTACTGTGTACGCTGCTGGATCTCATCTGCCGAATTCTTCAGGTCATAGCCCCACGTGTCCTCTGAGGAGGTGTGTGTCCAGATGTGGCCGCACGAACGGGTATTCTCTGCTTCGAAACACTGCACACGCTCGTGGGTACAAGAGATTGCCACTCACAGCCATAACATGCCGCAGACAAACCGCAGTACGACCATCTGAACCACGATAGGTCGCCTGACGATGTGCGTCGACGTACTTCGTGATAGTAGGACCGAAGGTAAAACTCCAAGGCTTCCGGAATCCGGATAACTTGCAGTGAACCCACCGTCATCGGCCCTGCTTGCATACCGCCACTGCTCGTCCTGCTCGGCGATGCGAGTCGCAGCCTGCAGAATCGATAGTGTGCGAATCCTTCTTGAGCAACAGAGCAAGGGAGGCCTGGAGATGGACGTTGTGCTCATCAACTGGCGCTGTGGAGTACATCGTGAGCCTGAATATGTTTCTTGCGGCTTGCCATGTGGCCGGCTCCACTTGACCTTAGGCTATGCCCGAGACCTGAGCACCACGAACCATAGCCATTAGCCAATATTGACCAGTGCAAACATGACGTGTGGATATGACTATCCAGCAACGATGCCTTGTCCTCCAAATCAGGACGACTGAGTCGATGTCCAGCCTCACTTGATACTGAAGGGGAATTTCGGCGACGGGTGCCGCCACCAACCATGTGAAGATCACCACCATAACAACAACAACACGAACTGTTGATAGCAGAGCGCCTCTCCTTTTTTTACTCTTGCTTCTCCGCTTTGCTGCCCAATCCGTAGTTTACCCGTCGGCACTGCGTACTTGATCGTTTTGGAGCGGAGCTGTCAGGTAGATCCCGGTGTCGTTTTCTTGCAGCGACATCCATGATCAAGTCTGCGAGGGGATACCTTCGATGAGCTTCCGCGAACTTCATTTCCGTGCGACGCCTCACTCCGCGATAGCTGTCACGTACCTGATCGCCCTTTGCGATCAGCTCCAAGCATGTCCCCAGCTGCAAAAATGTTATTCATCCAACCGACGTAGCTGACCCTGTCACCCGTGCTTGAACGTGCCAGTACGCCTCATATCATAATCATTGATCTGTGCCCCTCATGCTCACGCATCGTGCTGCAAGCCTACCCATCTCATGTACTCTCACCGCGCAATGGTTGTTAGGATGATCCCCGCACTCTTGTCTACGCGACTGTCATACCAAACGTGAGCTCTTGCCTAGCGCCCGCTATGGCACCAAACTTGCAGAGGACCAATCTTCGTCCGGCTCATTATCAGGGAAATGGATGCAAAATGCATGAACGATGAGGCGGTGTGTTGCATGCGGACTCGGAAACATCATGATGTGCGTGATGCGCGGACAATCTGCTGGTCGCTGAAATGCACAAAGCGTGTTCCAGGCCGCGTACCGTCCGTAGGGAATCGTCAATGGCTGCTGGCAGCGCACCGTACCATTGGCTTGACTCGTGCAGTTGACTCGTCAATCGCGCAAGGGCACTCCCCGGAACTTACCAGCACAGTGGAGGAACGAGAAGACCACCAGGGACCAACCCGTACGCACGAGATGATGTGATCTAAGCACGATCAGCCATAGAATCTGAGCGATGGGACAGCTGTCGCGTTGCCGGCGCGACGAATGACTCTTCTCCGTTGTCGACGCGGAGGTCCAGTCAGTTGGCGTGTCTTGTTTGTGCTGAGACTCAGGTCGATGTACGCATCTTGAGACTCACCGCACGCGGCGACTCTCCACAATAGCACCGCGTCGCCCTCGGCACATTTCCAGACATGTGGGTATGTCACAGAAGTCGTCGCGTCGATCACAGCGGCCCAGGAGAGTAGCGCCATGCGAGGCGTTCGTCGCAGAATCGAGTGTCAGATGGGCGGGACAGGTCCTCGGGCGACGGCGTATCGGACATTGCGCCGAAATGTCATCGAGGATGTCCCTGCAAAAAGCGGATGTGAGTGGACACGAGCCCACGTGCTTGCTTGCGCGCTAGAAGGAGCTGCAACGGGCGCACATGGCAGATGGATAATTCCGTCGAAAACGTGCTTCGAGAAGGCTGGACATCAGGGATGGACGCTGTTGGCAAAGACTGTCGGGATGCGAGTACGTGTGACGTCGCGTAGGGCGGGTGGCCTTGGTGAGTACAATCAATTGTTGGACAGGAGCTCGCTAGCCTGTGTCTGCAGCCGCGCAAAGCTACCACGCGACAATATGCTGTTGTGCAAATTACCGCCGTCATGCAAATGGCAGCAGATCCCGTACGCAGATACGATGAGTCGCGATGCTGGGACCAGTTGTACAACAAGTTATTTTCAGCTGTAGGATCCCGTCCACAGTTCTAGGAGAAGCCGCGGGCTCGCTTCCGACTTTTGGCTCGTACTTGGTATGCTGACTGTCGACCCTCGGTTGGAAAGCTACCTTCCTCCCGGGACCGCTATCGCAGCCTCCATCAAGGAATGACGACACGAATCATACGACATATCGTCGTGATCGCAGATTGGCGCTAACTGTCCCGCCCATGCCTGACGACTATGCGGAATGTGGAGAGATTGGACGAGCGTCAGTCGGTGTGACTGTGATCAGGAACATAACCCTCTTTCGGATCCGAAGAAATGAAGGAAGATATTGTGAAACATATTGGACGGATTGGCTGCGTAGAGGATCCGCAAAGGGCCATGTCGATCATTGACGAGGCGTCATTAGCTGCCTCAACCATCGACCCAAACCGTGCAGCGCAACCGCTCGAGGGTCTGGCTCGAGCCTGGGACGCCACCGTTCCGTAAGCTCTCTATCATAATTGCTTTTGACACTTGTGGCGGACCTCGCTTACAGTCAATCACATCTCTGTGTGATGTAAAGAGCGACTTAGCACTGGTGCGGAAAGGATTCAGATTTACTTTTTGGCGCCAAAGAGTTCAGTTCTCCAGGAACGATGTCTCCCGAAAGCGGCACCAAGGGATCGAGCCATTTTTTGTTGCTTTTTAACGGGCCAGTGTAACCGACCTACAGCTAATTTGGACGTCGACTTTTGTTCGTACGCGGATGTGCGCATTGGCACGAAAACATGAATGTTTGTTCGCGTCCCAAGTAATGTCGTTTTGCAGTCTCTGGCAGGTGGCAGGATGTCGTGCGTCCAGTGTATGCCAAGTCAAACGCTGCCACAGCAATCAAATCTAGTACAATCGTGTCAGTAACGCGTGTCCCATGACGACGCTTGATTTGGCACGAATGTCGAAAGGGTAGAGTTGTCACAGGGACTGCTGCGAAGAGGCAACCAGAACGGCCCTGGTGCATGGTGGTGACAGAAGTAAGATGTGACATCAGGCAGACTTGCAGTATAATGCAAATTTGGCGTCACAATAGATACAGTGGGCTAGCTTGATTGTAGCGGTAGAGTGGTGAAATTCAGTACATCTATAGTCATTGCAGGTGTGGCAGAGTTGAGAATAGCAAGCTCAGGAATCTGGTAGGGAAGGTGTCTGATAACATTCATGCCACAAGATAGAATCGTATCTTGTCAAGCCCAATATATTGAAATCGGGTGAGGGAACCATACCCGGACCCTGCATATAATACTCGCTGAAGCATGCCATAATGTGGGGATATTGCAGGGTTGTGGACAGACAGCCTGACCATGAGCTTTGCTGCTCATCTTCATGCAACGTACCAATTTTGGATTCTGGCGTGACGGTAAAGGGGCTATCTCCAGCAAGCTGTAGTCCCTTGCAGCGACGGATAGATTCTAGGTGAAAATGATGGTAATGCGACGAAAGATCCTGTTGTGAAAGAGCGCTGCACCAGGATGATCCCGCTGCTAAGATGCTCGCGATTCTGAAGTTGAAGGTGTGAGCGCTCGTCTCGGCCTGGAACACGCAATTTTCACCGGGGGAAGATAGAGATGAAGTCAATGCGATAAGCTCCAATACGGCTCCCTCAACAAGTCCCCGAAGGCAAGGATGGTAAACGCATATGGAGTTTGTAGTGGTTCAGATGATATTGAATTTTTGGGTTTCATCGATGCGTCCTCGCCTAACTCGATGCCCTGCTATAATACAGTGAAAGAAAGTAGACCTTTGGGTCCTTGCTGGCCGTGAATCGTGGATTCTGAAAGCGGCGCAAATGTGAAAATATGAACAAAATTAAACATCGCGGATAGTGGCGACTCCGGATATCGCGACTGTGGAAACAAACGCCGCGCAATGCAGTACAGTGAGCTTTCCACTGTGTGAACGCCGGAACAGCTAGATGAATGGTATCCTTGAGCTCTAAAAGATTCAACGAATGAATGCTTGGTCGCTTGCAGTGAACAAATGCTGCTGGTCCGCCTACGCCTTATGAGAGGGACAATGGAATCGATTGAAATGTCGTTATGTCGTGAGGGTCGCGCTCGTGGCGGCATGGCAGCCACGCTCGTGGCGTTTCATGTTACTCCGTACGCTGAAGGCCTTTCCACAGCCAGGTTGCGGGCACTTGTAGGGTTTCTCCCCAGTGTGGCTATGGCTGTGGATGCGAAGGCTGCTCGGTCGCGAAAAGGCCTTGTTACAGGTCGAGCAGATGTATCGATCCTGAGACTGGGGAAACGCAGATTGGCTGGAGGTGCTGATATAATGGTGATGTTGCCATGGGTTGGAGCCCGTTGCGCCAGGGCTTGGGACAGGCACAGGGAGAGGCATGCCTTGTGGTTGGAAATGAGAAGGCAAAGGTCGTTGCGCGTACATGCCCAAGCTACTGTACGAGTGCTGTTCCGGCGAGTAGAAAGAAGTCGCAGACGCCCCGCTAGGCGAGGAAACGTAAGGAGATTGAGCATATGCTGGGGCGCCATAAGGGGACATGGAATGGGACTGCACGGAGTCGCGCTTGACTGGCGCCACTGATGCCATCGCCTGGCGCTGCTGGTGAGGCTCGAGATTGTTCAGAGAGCCACTGTAGTAGGGCACTGATGCAGCTGAGTGAGTCGAGGCAGCAGAAGGTGAGCGGTTGCCGTCGCCGGCAACATCTGGATGCATGGGAGGCGTTGGTGGCAGTGTCATTCTGTGGGTGTTGACTGATGTGGGTGGTGCTGAGCCGTACACGGATGTCTGGTCAGTTCGGCTTGCCTGTTGATGTGAATGTGTTGGCTGTTGCATGGTGGCAGTCCCTCTGTGCTGGCTTTGACCTAATTGCGGTGAAGTCGATTGTCGATGTTGTGACTGTGGACTTTGGGCACCTGCAACTGTTAGGAGAAGGTTTGAGGAGAGGTGGACTTGTAGTGTTCATACCTGTTTCGGTCGCCGCGTTTTCGCCACCTGCAATCTCGAGCAAACTGGAGATGGAGGGGAGGGACGGCTTCTTGTCCTCTGCAGGTGGCGATGGCGGTGACTGAGGATGTTCTCGTTGGTACGAAGGCTGTTGTTGTTGTTGTGGCTGCTGTGGTTGTTGTGGTTGTGGTTGCGGTGCTGGTCGTGTGTACGGATTTGAGCCAGTTGGGGCAGCGTAGCCACGAGGGAGTGAATGTTGGTAGTAAGCTGAAGCGGGCGGTTGCTGGAAGGCATCCCGGTCCCGTACGCTGCCGTGTACCATACTGGCGAGATGCATCGCCATAGAGAAGGGTCGAGTCACGGGGCACAGCAGAGGCTGCGTAACTAGGCGGGTCGAGAGAGGTAGTGAGAGCAGGATATAGGGAATAGGGAATAGCAGACAGGTGACGAGATGGATCTTGGTCGTCGTCTGAGGATCGGGTAGTGGCAGATGCAATGTGCCAAAACTTCGGGCCTGCAGTGCTCAAGTACGATGGAGAGCGGATTGGCGAGATTCAGCAACACGCCCGTTCACACTATAGCGCCTCGAGCAAAGGGCCTTGGTGACCAAATCGTTGCCAACGGGGTGGGTCAGACAGCGGTCGATGGGGCCCCAGCAAGCTGTGGTTCCCTGTCCCTATGGCGGGCAAGGCGGCGGGACGTTGTGACAGCCAGAGACACCCAACCTCAGCTAGCGGAATGCTCAATGCTCAGCAACGGCAATGCAGGTCATGCACCAGAACGGCCTAGCGCCGCGATGCGCACGCTCCTTTCACTATGCCTTGGCCGACGGATCCGCCTACGCATCCCAGCCCCAGCCAATCTACCACGCCGGCGAAGGTGCGCTTTTGGGATGGACACACACGGCGCGCGCAGCAGGGGCCCTGGTCGCTGTCGGATCCCAGGACAGGCGCTGATGCACCGCAGATCGACTGTTCCAGGAGAGGCCTGGAGATGGCCGTCAGGGATGCCGGAAGCACACTGCCAGCGACGCCAAATTCGCCGACCACAGAGACGCCTTGCACCCCGGATCGGAACAACTCGCACGCCTTGGGGGTTCCTTGCCGGACTGCTGCGACTATCGACCGCCCAATGGCGACTCGAGCAGTGTAATGTGCGTGAAAAATGTCGACTTTGGTTGCTAGCGTGCTGCTTGGGTCATGTGACGCGCGCGATCGATCGTCTGTGTATGTACTGAGAGCGTCGACTGACGAACACCTGTCTGCTCTACCTGGAGCCACACCAGAGTCAGACAGCAGCGTCCCAGGCCCAGGGAGAATGGGCGCCGGGGGAGGGCCTGCTGAGAGCCGCCGAGGGGATGTGCCGTTGCTCAGCAAGATCACTTGGAACGCTGACGAAGGATTACGCAGGGGGGGACCGCACTCGATGCAGCCAGATGGCAGGCTTCAGGAAGGGACAAACGTGAGACAACCACCAGCAACCATCTCGCACGCATCCTCGCTTTAAACACTCCAGCCGCCCGCCCCATCGTGTCGCCTACAGCACCAGCAGCGCATCATCCACCATAGTCGCGAGCCAGAGACGTCGACTAAATGATAGCATCGGCTTCCCGCGTGCCCAAGGGCTGCGTTGGAGAAGCGAACCATGCGCCACACGCTGCAGAAGCTGTCTAACGCCCTCTTCGCTGGCTGCGACAAGCCCTGAATCGAAGCCGCTACTGCGTCACTGACCAGTCTGAGAAACGGAATTCGAAAAGAACCCGCACCAACAATAGAGAGGCTCAGACTGCAATGATGCACATGGCTGCAGTCTACCAAGCAGAGCATCTTGACGTTCGCACCGAGCTGAGGTGGTCCCCTCATGAACTCTGGTGCACGTCGGTCCCTCTGTCTGTGTAGACCCTTATTTTGCTCTGTCTTCGCGAGCCTTTTCCTCACCGCACCTTTGCAACTACACACCGCGTGCCCCTTCAGCTAAGATTTAGGCCGCGTAGCTGCATCAGATTCAGCACAATGGCAAGCGCGGGACAGACAGCAGCGGCTCGACGGCTGCTGGGCGGGCGATGCGCCTCTTTTCAGTAGCCCGCTCCGGGGCTCATGTACGCGATGTCCTGTCGCGAGGTGCGGATAATGGCGTTAGTCCTTGTCTTGGTCCCGTTCGTCTGTGGAAGATCTCTGAAAAGAGGCGGGTCGATCAGCACAAGCGCATGCAGCTAACCCTGGGGCCACGTTGGCTTGGTGCCACCATCATCTGCTCACTGTAACCGACCTTGTCGCATCCAATGACTATCGATTTTGCTGTGCGGCCACCACTCTGTCGATGCGCCTTCTCGAGAGAGCCACGCGAACAAGATGCCACGGCAGATGCGCACATGGGAAATGGCAGCCACAGCAGCAAATTTGAGGGCACTCTACCCAGTCTGGAACCACTACCGAAGGACCGTCTGCGGCGACACGCTTGCCTCAGTGGCAGTGGAACGCCGTGCGGTGAGGGTCCCAGAAATACAACGCGCACAGACGTCTGTGAGCGACGAGAGCAGCCAGGGTCTCTGTTGACGGAAAATCTGCCTCCCTGGACGTCACGATTCGCGGAGCACATCCCACCATCCTGGATCCTGCGTCTGTGTGGGTATCACTAACCCGTGATTCGGAACAAAATGAATCATTCCAACTCGTTGCGATGGCTTTGCGCTGTCAGGCTGTGTATCTCCTTAACGAAACCGGAGTGCTACCTGTCTCAATGTCGACAATGCAAGTGCAGCAGTGCGAGCATACTGGGCATCATTTTCGAGGAGCACAACCGACACAAATAATTCGCAGGGTGTCACGAAGCGTGGGATTGCAAGGATGCCGGCCCACGGGCCGCCGACTGCCTCGCCCTCTACGCCGTGCCTCAATGCCATCCGAGCGATCGTCACGGCGGTGCTGTCACGAATCGGCACGGCAGCGGCATCTCCACTGCACTCATCTGTCATTGTTGCTACCGAGGTTGTCGCCCATGGGCACGTGGAAATGTTCTCGAACTTCACGACTTTGAGTTCTTGGCCATCACAGGTGCACTACATGACTAGTACTTTGTACTCAGACATACGTACCTTCTTTATAGAAACCTTTGTCCAGCGTACCATGCATGCCGCTTTCTTCACTTGAGTCGGATCGGACCGAGTCCACAACTGCAGGCAGTCATTTTCAACTGCCTTGTTTGTCATCCATTGGTCATCCCGAGCAATCCACAGGCAGTTAAGAACTGTTTTCCCAACGCTCTCTGCCGCCGGGACCCCAACCCTGGCTTAGTCCAAACAACCACGATGATCCTAGGTTACGGAAATGGACCCATCAGCACAATGATCCGTATGGAAAGTGGTTCATCTTCGGGAGAAGCCTTGCGAATCGCCACGCCACATGGCTAATATCGATGTAACGTCTTTCATGGAACATCTCATCACTCCAGAAAGCTGCGAGAGTGGACACAGTTCAAGTTGTATCAGCTGGCCCTGGATCTCGCACTGTGCTGAGATTCACTCCGACAACCACGAACTGGCTGATGCGCGAAAACGAACATGGGCTCTTTACATCCGTCGATTTCCTCTTGTCAGAGCACGAGCTACATTTCAAGAGTTGCGCCAGTTCCGCCAAACAATTACTCGTGAGCTGCCCGAGTCATATCAAAGTGAAAGTGAGGCGAGGCTTCAATGGACCAGCCGGCCTACTACCAGCGTACCCCGGGTATCTTGCATGACCCGTTGCGGCTTTAGAACGCATGGCCCGTCCTAGGTGGACTGGCCTATCTGTCCTGCATCAAACTCCGTCGGAAGCAGCCTTACCATGCCTACGATCAAACACTTACGATTCAGATCAGGTTTCCCGTGGACCTCTGTCCCGCACGACGGTCTAGCTAATCCGAATGTCCGCCAGATACCTAATTACCAGCAAGTCATGGTCGGCGAGGCTGGTCACGTCAGATTGCTTGGTATGCTGGTTGTGACCATTGGTTACTTCCACATTTGCAGTTGCAGACATGGATAGTTTTGGAGAGAGGATGAAGATCGCGATCCTTTCAAGTGCCGTACATAGACTGGGAATGGAGCATGCAGAGTCGGCAAGTATTCCCATCCCTGATCGCAGTGTGAACTCGACATCTGCCGTCTCCGTTAGCCATACGCGTCCCGCTAGCCTGTGAACACCTGTCACATACACAAGGGTGGGTTCGAATACAATGCAGAAACTATGCTATATACCCCCTCACATGTAGCTACTGTCCCAAACGGGTCACCTCAGCCAAAAGCGGTCAGCTACGAAAATGAAAGATTGCTCCGGACCCTGGTCCTTGTCACCGTTTTGAGACTTTCTTCCGGAGCCCATGACGCCACGACAAGGCCCCGAATACCGCTGACGAAGATCGTTTTCCAGAGCTGGCCACCAACACGCCGAATGTGCGCGGCTGACCAGAAGAACCCCTGAGCTGCGTATGTGGACCAGGTCTCAGATCAGCCGGAATGCAGCCATCTCCCACTGACTTGGGGAGGGTAAAGCCTCATTCGCCGATGATCCTCGACACATCATGATGTGCCGTTTGCCTGGGACATCATCGGTATGATATTGCTGCGGATGGTTCTCGACACACGTACTGTGCGTGTCTACGTCCGTAAGTAGACAGGACACAGCGTCCCAGTACGTAGTGACATTGACTGTGCGGGCGACACATCAACCTCTGCCATTGGTTTCAGCTCACCGTCTAGGCTCCACATTCGCGAGAGGTTCAAGCCATGCACTTGCCAACAATCTTCTGGCGCACCAAAAGCAGATCGAGAGTAATGGTGTTACTCCTGAGAATCATGTCGACGATCGTGATTTTCGATCCCTGCAGCTGTGATCCTTAACTTTGATCGTATCTCCGGACTTGTCCCGTCAAGACGGCTTGTACTCTTCAGCGTCCAGAGCTCGATCATGGGTGCAAGTTGGCGGTCTCGGCGGGACATTCCTCCTCACGGATCCACTATTGGCACGCGTAGTGTTCATCTTCCCGGGCGTGTCCATCAACGTTCGGCTCCACTTGACTCGTCTGACAGTAGGAACTCCACCGTATAGCTGCTTTTTGTCATTGCTTATTCGCCGACGTTGAAACCGCAACGTTAGCATCGAGTCTGCGGCAACATCCTGATGTTACTAGTATATCGCTTTAGACTCCACAAACCTCGACATGACTCTGTCTGCCAGCATTATCAATAATCAATCTGCAAGAAAACCCAAGCAGGGGAAGCCATGGGTGGTCGTGCATTTCATTCACACAGTTCCGACAGACTGGTCTCGTATTTCCTTTCGAGAATATACCACCACGCTTGCAGAACCGACATATTGAGATAATGGCGCTGTACGCGGCTGCACAATACCCCTGTCTCGCAGAGTCGTACGAGTGGCGCCGCATGGCGTCCAATCTACCGGGCTTTTCCACCACTGGCGATCGAACGAGTGATCCGATACCTCCCAAGCTCCAAGGGGTTGTGATCGATGCTGATCAATGCTGAAAGGGATCGCCGTTGAGGATGTGTTTTGGTTACGGACTGTTTCGAACATGACACTGCCACCCGACGAATGGCGCCCCGTTCGTACTGTGGTAGTTTGTGCAATTCAAGTGGCACTGTCCACTGTTCATGCAGCGGAGCGTTTGAGCCCACGAACGCGTGGCATACATCCTGCACCAATCGCGCACACTGGTCTAGCCACACATATCTGATGCTCTTCCTGCATCGGCGATATGAAGCAGCTTAAGACTGCCAGGGTGAAAGTACCCGCTGTCACGACACAACCGTCAGGTGCCATGAGTCCATGACATTCGGTTGAATTGCGGCGGACTTGCCTTGAAAACCCAGCAATGCGGTTGAGGGCAATACAAGCCCCTGCGAATCTTCGAAATGCTGAGACCGACGCTTGCAGTTCGTACTGGATGCACGACCCGTCACACTTTCGGCGGTTACGGTGGTTTAGAATCTGTCGTGCGACAGCGCACCAGTGATCAGTTGACGGCACTGCTCATCTAGCACCACAACCTCCTTGGGCCATGCAGAAGCTACTGCATTTTTCGAAGCCACTCCTGCAACTAATATTGCTATTGTATGCAGGTTACAGCGCCGCAAAAACGACTTTAGAAAAGCAATCTCTCGTGAGAGCAGGTGGAGCAGAGTCTGCTCAACTTCAAATCAGCTGTTAGAGAGACCACACCGAAACCCGGAACTCGGGAACGCCCTCCCATATCTTCAGACTGCATCGTATACAAACAATCTATCGCAAACGCTATCTTCAACAGGTTGTGACGGGCCAGGTGCGTGGGTACGTATCGCTGGGCACGCATATGGACGGAGGATCAGACCAGGGTACGGGTGGACAAGATCCTCGTGTTGGTAAGCCGAGGGCCTGTTGCATTGTGGGGTGCCCTGTTATGATCTTCATGTGATTCAGGTTTGTTACTGGTCACTCTGCACACATCTGTTGAGCAGTGTCGAGATCCGACCGAAGTCCTGCCAATGACGACAGACTTCTATGCTGATAGGCCAGCTATTCATTCTTTTGACGTTGCTACTGCGGTCAGAAGTTCCGGCCTCTTTGCGGAACTCGTCATCCATTGTCTTGGTATGCATTACAATCAAGACCATGACGACACATTCGTACGACAACCACCCAGGCATCAGGTTCTTCGGCGACCTCAAGACCCGACAAGGCTGCATACGCATGTAGCTGCATACATTTGCACTCACCTGCTTTATAGCTGTTTCCTGTAGTCGAGCAGGCGAGTTATTTGGACAGCCACAACAACCCTAGCTCACACGGGCTTATACGTGGAACAATGCTGACCTCCTCCCAGCACTAACTCTGGGTCTCCCGCTCACACCCCTTTCTTACAGCGTATAGCTGCCCCTCTTATCGTCAGCGTGCCCTTCGAGAAACGCGACCAATCTACGTTGCATACGCGAGGCCGATCCAACTCCACGCGATATGACGTCCACCAATATATCGTGCTCCTCGCGTAACCGCCTAAATAGAATCCCTGAGCCCTGCGACCCACGCAAGGGCTATATTGAGGCAACGGCGCGCTGTCAATAACGGCTTAGAGTTGCATTATATTATTCTTGGGCGAATGATATTGAATGAAAATAATCTCACCAGCGGATGATCGGCCATCCCTGATGATGATCGTGTGGGAGAGTAGGCTGTGCACGCTTGCACAAGTGACAACTCGCCACGAGCTGCCCTGTCTTTTCAATCAGCAATGCTGGTGACCTGCATACAGGCGTGGATACCCAGAAGCGGAAGGCGGCCCGGACGAGATAAGAGATGCACACCCGCAACTCTCACGTCAGATGAGGCATGTACCTGAGGCTCTCTGTACCGAGGTCACAAGTGAAGAACCACACAGTCATCCGCAGCGATGGGAGCACCACAGCCGCAACAAGGGCTTTCAGCGGAGCAAATGATCGCCCAACGGCATTTGTCGACAACCTCATGGGTGGTAAGCAATTTACCCAGGGACCCAGTCACGCTATCGATAAAGCTATGGGGCGATTGCTGAGATCTGAGCTGCAGGTCAGGTAAGTTGTGGAAGCGAGAACGACACCAGACGGACGGTGTGCTCTATGTGGCATGTGGCATGCGGGCATTGCCAGGCTTACCACCCACCCACCTACTTGGACGCACATCCACGCAATGCAACACGAGTACGAAGGCGCCGGAAATGCAGCCTTGTTGGAATTCTCCGTCAATCACTGGACCACGAGGGCAAGCGAGCGGCTCGCTGGCGGCTAGGCTTAAGGCAGACTGACAGGTTGTCTTGTCTGGCATGGTGCCAATTCTTTACTAGTCTGGACTTGTGGTAGAGGCGCGGAAGATCAGAGCATAAGCTCCAAGCGAAGTCCGAAGGGGAGATTCGAGACGGTGCATTGGTGCATGTGTGCATTTCCAAGCGAGCTGGCGCCCAAAGCCGTGAGCCCCTCGTTTGCTGACTAAGGGTATGTCATGAAGCACATGTACTTGTACCTTGGATGACTTCAGGTAGGTGAAACTGTGGTGACTTAGAGCTGCCGACCACTACATCTGGAGTAAAGTGTTTGGACGTCGTGTCTTCGTTTTAATAGATGAAATTTACAATATCTACTGAGCGGTAACAATTAGTTCGACATCTTCGAATATCTCCAAACACTCTTCAATGTCTGAGGCGCTCAAAATATCAGAATACTGCATATCGCTACAAAACACTTTGCTTGGTAGCCAGTTTGTACATGTAGTCCCTCCACTTCCCATCCTAGCACGTCCGTCATGACATGCATTACGAAGGTAGCCCAATAATGGAACTTGGTGTAAACAGAAAGTCGTTGAGGATAGTAAGATCACATCTGAGCTCTCATTGAACAGCATGGAGATAAGCTAGTTTTCTATGTTAGGGTGACCATAAAGCATATGTACCCATCGGCAAATCATTCCATAGCCCAGGTGCTCACGGGAGCCGCACATCTAAGTTGTTCACGCTACAGTGTACATTCATCACAAGTAGGACAACAGTTGCAGTATCTCAACTTGACTTGGATATCGCTCAAGGTGATCTAATTTTTCTGATGGGACCAGAGTATTTTGCAGCCAAAGTGGAAGAACTGTTCAGTCATATGCTAGATAGCAGTTATTGATTCTTATTGTACTATGTATCTAGATTTTACTTTACGACATGTTACCAAATGATTTTTTCTAGCTTTACAGAACACTTCCAAGTATTCTAGGGCGCGGCTTCACACTGTATGCCGAGCAGGTCCTTCTGCGAAAGTCATACATTTTCACATAGTACCCTCGAGCATACTGTTCCATTTGAAGTGCACATTTCATTCATCCGACGCGGATACTTAACTCTGTGAGAAAGAGAAAGAGGCCGGAAGCGCAAATTTCCGCCTTTGTCGGCGGTTGAACAGTCCTCGACGGGCACTTGAAGGTCACGCAACGCAACACTTACTATGCGTAAATGGGTTCTGAGCTGCATGAGGAGCATATAGTCACACAGAGGTACGTTGTCGGAAGCAAATATGCTGATGTAGTGCCCTTTACCCAAGATGATGCGGCACTACTCCCACTCTGTGAACATATGCTGTACCCCTACCGTTGGAGACTAAGTAGCTTGCTGACGAATGTTTGCGTGTGCAATTGATGTCATATAAGGCTGAGAGTTCTTAGGACTATGCGTTTTCCAATCACCGGGGGTTAATCCAATATCCCTTGAGAGAATGATAGACCGAAAAGACATACGAGGAGAAGTTGAAAGTCGATCGAAGGTGCAAGGGAAGTAAAATAACCAAAGCGAAAAGGTCAGAAGGTTTCGGGTACCGTGAGGTGCAGCTATGACAACTGTCGATGCTGCAGGAGAGATTTAAATCTTCGGAAAAGCCTTGATGCATACCTAGGGGTATGATGACAAGGTTGTTGACTGACTCCATTGGGGAAGGGAGGGGATGGGGGCTGAGATACGAAGACATTCATGACAAAGTAAATCATGATTCATGATATTATGCTACCAGGCTGAACGCAAACCTCGATACCTCGCATACAAGTAGGAACTACAAGCCTGCCTCGTCAAGTGTATCCACGTAATTTGCAGTGACAATACCTAAGACGAGAGATCTGGGCACTTCGTTTATTCGAACCTGTTTTAAAAGCGGTGTCATCGAATCTCATATTTTGGATTTAGTGCATGAGATTCTGATATATTTGGTAATGTCAACATGTATTTCAGACATCGCGTTGTCATAAAGTGGGTGGAACGAAGATGTTTCATGAAAGTTGGTGATCGTTAACATGTCACGTGACCGGATGGTCGCACTTTAACCACACTTCATTTCACACATCATGACCTCTGAATCATGGCATCGTACCGTGACATTCCCGTTAGCACTATTTATCTTTAGATCTTCAACGAGCGTCGTCACATGTGGCTGTGTTCGAGGCCCTGAGCATGCCGTGTTTTCCGCAGCACTGATCGCAGAATGCAGACTGCACGAACCTTATTGGTTCAAAGTGTGGCTAAGGTGGAAATCGCTCAGCACTTACGACGTGCAAGCCCCACTAGAGTTTCATAGAAGTGGCGGCGTCGGCGTTGAAGTGAGAGAATCAAGATGTTATAAATTGTCGAGCGTCCGTGATCTTTACCACATTCGTTCTTACTTCTACATCCAGAACAACAACCGATCATCAGCCGTAGAATTACTGTCATAATGTCCAACTACGGCAACTACCAGCAGCAAGGCTACGGTCAACAGCAACAACAAGGCGGTGAAGCAAACGCGTACTACGGCAACAGCCAGCAGCAAGGCTATGGACAACAACAGGGTTATGGTCAACAGCAAAACTATGGTGGACAAGGAGGACAGGGATATGGACAGCAACAGGATTCTAGAGACTCAAACTATGGCCAAGCTCCACCACAATATCAGCAGTTACCATCCGCAGCTGCTCACTCCTCGAACTCCGGACGCAATTCGCTTAATCAAGGCCACCAGAACCAATACGCTGGTGGAGGTGACCCAGAAGGCGATCGAGGTATCATGGGAGGCATAGCTGGTGGTGCAGCTGGAGCATTTGGTGGACATGCTCTAGGAGGCAAGGCTGGTCACGGCAAAACTGGTACCGTCCTCGGCGCCCTTGCTGGAGCATTTGCTGGACATAAAGCCCAAGATGCTGCGTCCGACTGGAAGGATGAGCGAGACGAACGCAAAGAGAAAGAGAAGCTACAGCAACAACACGGCGGCTACCAGCAACCTCCCATGCAGCACCAGCAGCAACAAGATTCTCGTCGAGGTGGCAACTACGGAGGAAACTTTTCTGAGTCGTCTCGAGACATCCGCCTCGATGCCAATGGCGACTACAACCTCCACGCTCAATGCCGCCGCCCAGATGGTTCCTATTCATCCAGCACTATCAGCCTCAATAACATCATTGAGAATGACAGCGGCAGCTTCCGCTGGTCTGGCGGCCAGAGCAACGGCGCTTCTACATACACCGTGCAACAAGGTGACACACTCCGAGCCATTGCAGGACGCTTCAACCACTGTTCCTTCGAGGACTTGGCGCGTCACAACAACATCAGCAACCCAGACATGATATATCCTGGGCAGAACCTGCAGATTCTGGGGGGCGGAAGCCGTGGTGGAGCTAACTTCGGTTCATCGGCACGCAATATGAAGCTGGTGGATGGTGGTCAGAGGTTGGAGGGCGAGCTGGAGCGTCATGGACAGTGGCATACTACGTCGATTATATTGGATGAGCGTATTGCGAACAGGAATGGCTGTCTGGAGTTTATCTGATCGTCATCATAACAAACAGGAAAATTTTGCCTACATAAAGTAGAGGGACTGTGTCCCAAATCCTTGCTTGCATAGTATTTTCAGACACCTCAATTAACCAAATTCGAGCTTGATTTTACTGCGTTTGGATATACCACAGGACGCCATTACAGAATGTCTAACTATCAAGATTCTGCTTTATGTGCTACTAAAACTAATCATGACCTCGTCGGGCTCTCTCATGTTCTCATCCGCGCCACAATACTCTTGCGGTAATTGGAGGCGAGCCGGTCCATGCGCAACTGCGTTCGTCGACCTACCAATCGAGTGGCGAATGATACACTGCAAGTCTTGAACAACTATGATGCAGTCTCGGCGGAATTGTTGAAGTTTGGTTGATTAGTCAAACGTAAGAAGCGTTATGTACTTCTTGACGATGGTGTTCAGGAAATGGTCCTGGACGCTTCGAGCCTCCGTACGAGCGCTGATTGGCAGCTGTGGCGCAGCGAGCTTTTCTTCTCACCAAATCATATCTTAGCATACAACGGAATTTGGGGTTGGCTTGCAGTGCTTGAGCTGCACCCCGACAGGCTGGACATGGCTTGTGCCCGTGCCTAGTCATGTGATGGTTAATGTCCAGGCTCATCTTCAGCCTGGTCCTTCCCCGCGTTCTTCCTCTTCCTCTTACCTTTCATCTCTTTTCATAAGGTGGCCCGGAGAATCGGCCAATTTATTGCAATGTCTTACTGCGATCTTTGCAATGGTCTCACGATCCGAAAGCTCTTCCCGCCAAATATCTATCAGCATGCAAGGAACCTTGCCACCTTGGAAGACTCGAGTCAAAATTGCAGTCTGTGTATGCTGATACGCCGTTTTATAGATGCTGCGGGAGTGAATTTCTCGGAATACAACCCTTCGCCTATTATCGAACCATCCACCACGCCTTTGTTAGTGGGAATCTTCGAAGAGCAGCTCGCCAGCAAAGCGGCTACATGCAGCAGCGAATCACCAGGTGATAAAGCCGACCAAATGAATGAGAATGATGGGAATCAACAAGATGACCGTGCTTGTGTCGAGAGATTGGAAGCTGGCCGCGAGGGTGTTAACTTTAGTATCAAGCTTCAGATCCTCGAAGAGACCGAACGCCGAAATTCTTCTACCAATCTCAACGGCTTCACGCATATCGGCATATGGATAGCATCAAAAAACATGCTGACGAGCATCACGCTTATGGTAGAAGAAGGTTAGCGGTCTATGTATTCTTCTCTGACTGCATTATTCGAAAGGCTGACTCCTTCAATATGCGATGTACTAGGGTATCCAATACTTACGGAGGGCCACAACCTGTATATCTCTGGACGATTACTTACTAGCAATTATCCCACTGAGGCCTACTTCGATGTTATTCGACGCTGGCTCGAAGATTGCACTATTTCGCACCCCTCCTGCGGAGATCATTCTCTATCGCCTCCCGGATTACCGGACAGAGTCATCGATGTTGCTCTACTCGGTGGAAATGTACGACTTATTGATGGAAGCGGCATGTTCGCCCAATATGCTACACTTAGTCATTGCTGGGGTGGTAAGTCAAATTCTGGGTACGATGTGGTTGGTCGGGCATAGCGTCGTCTGCCATCGTCAGACTATCGCATGAGAGTCCAACTCTCTGTCTCTTCGTTCATCGTTCCCTACATGGTTCTTGTTACTGACTTTGCATCAAAAACGTAGGCGTGTCACCGATGATGACATTGACTTCCAATTTGGAACAACGGATGGTCGACATACCCTGGAAAGACCTCCCAAAGACCTTTCACGAAGCTATAACGGTATGCCGGGCATTGATGATACCCTATCTTTGGATCGATAGCATTTGTATCATCCAGGATTCTTCCAAAGACTGGGAGACACAGTCAAGCAAGATGCATACGATATACCACGAGAGTACCATCACGCTGGCCGCTCTCGACGCAGCCAATTCGTCAAAGGGATTGTTCTTGCCCAAAAGCTCTTTTAAGGATGTGTTCCCTCTTCCTGCATCATTTGGAGATGGCAAGGGCCAAGCATTTGTTGATTTACCTAGTTGGGATGCGTTCACTCATTCTCCTCTACCTGCTCCGGATTATAAGCAACACGCTCGGCAGCAAATGCAGAATCTGTTCTCCCAAACATCCTACGTCCAGTCAGGCCTCCTAGAGACTCGCGCCTGGGTTATGCAAGAAATGAGACTTTCCGCACGCGTGCTGTACTTCTTCAAGGGCGAAGTGATGTGGAGGTGTACGGAAGCAATTTGGCGTCAAAATGGATGTCGTCAGTCTTCAAAGGGCATGTATCATTTGAGGGACGCGCTCAGAAAGTATGAAAAAGCTTTTGAGGTTGCGCGTAGGATATATTCTACGATGACAGGCCTTCAGAGTCCTTCTGTTGACAACCAAGAACCCGAATCAGCCTGCGTTGGATCTTTTGCGTATGAGGACGATATCAATGAGCAACAAGAGACCCGTGACGAGAGCGATCTTGATCGTAACGAGACAAGATTTAGAGAGATTAAACTGACTGACGAAGCTTCTCACAGCTCGTCGGAAGTCTCAGAGGCAGCGGACTTGACAGTGAGCCACGGTAAGGCAATTACACGCAAAACCAGGATTACTTCCAGCCCAGATGAGGTCTATACATGGGTCGACGTTGAGATGATCAAAGCATTGCACGGTATTGTGGTGATATGTTCAGAAGGGAACAATATCCAGAACACTTGGTACAACATAGTCGGTGATTACAGCTCCTGTCAGTTGACCTTTGCAAAAGACAAACTACCTGCATTGTCTGGCATGGCCTCTCATTTCCACTCTATCACCAAGGATGACTATCTAGCTGGCCACTGGAGGATCGATCTTGTTCAGTCGCTGTTCTGGTTTAGTGGACCAGGGGCGTCGCGGGTCAAAGCATACAGAGCCCCCACTTGGAGCTGGGCGAGCATCGATGGGGTACTGCTCTTGCAAACATTTTACGAAAGTGACCGTGAGGATGTGCCATTGATGGAACTACTGGACGTTCGCGTTCAAGTCCTTGGTGAAAATCCCTTCGGCGAGGTATCATCTGGGGAGCTCATTGTGAGAGCCAGCACATTGAAGGCTCGATGGAACTCTGATCTGCGCACATGGACGACTTCCTGCAGTCGAACTCATTCAGGCAACTGGAGAAGCAACCACGAATTGACTGCCCTCGACTGCGATAGTCATCTACTAGCTTACTGGTCCTACGACGATCGTCTCTACGGCATGTGGCCCGGATCACTCTTGACACCCGAGTCAACTGGATCGGACGTCGAAGCCAGCCTAATTTACGATTACCATGGAGCTGCTGGAGATAGAAACTCTCTATGGTCCGTGGCGACTCATGCACCAGAGGATCTTCTATTGGTCAGAGGACCAATGTCAGAAGTTGACTCTTATTTGGATTATGTGGAAAAGTCGGAAGAAGTTGGCAAGGAGCGTTACCAGATCTTAGTTCTCAAGCGAACACATGAGAGTGAGAACGAGTATCAGCGTGTCGGACGAGGGGAGATGACTTTCTGGGATGATGATTTCGCGACTATTCAGACGCTGAAGATAATCTGAGTTGCGGATGACGATCAAGACCTCTCAGATATATCAAGCTAAGAGTTTCAAAAAGGACTCGGTGATTCCACTCGGAATTCCACCTGCGTGGTCTACTCCATCGACACACAACTACCTTAGGTAAAACAACAATTTCGACGTTTGATACTCCGTCATGCCGCTCGCCTAGTTAGGAAACCCAACAACCTGAAAGTTATAGTTGCAGAACTGCTGCTGCTTCTTAACTTCAATCGGCGCATATCCCCCTCCAACCATGGTGCTGCCATCCCAGACCTCAAGCTGCACCTTTCCAGTACCCATACCCGTGAACTTAAACTTATTGAAGCCTGGCTCCAAGGTCATCTTGTTCAGCTCCTTGCCACCCACGTTGACAACTGCGACAAGGCCCTTCTTGCCCTTGGGAGCCAATACAACACCCGACACAGCATCTTCAGCGAGCTGCGTGACCGTGTTTGATTTCGGTACAGAGTCGTTGGGACATGTGCCATCGACAGTCAAGGTGTGGTGCCAGAAGGCGCCTTGGACTGCTTTTCCGTTTGTCGGGACCATGTTTGCGGTTGTCTTGTCACCGCGCTTCCAAGCCTGGATGAAAGCCGGCAGGATCTGCCAGTATCCCGTGTGCGGGTAGTCATTGGTCATATCCTTTGTGCGATCGTTGAGCGGCTCAGGCCAGATATTCCCCATGTGGTGGCCCTCGCCTGCGTCGTTCCAGCTCTGAAGCTGGATGATGTCAGGCTGGAGTTCGAGGGTCTGGCCCATGCGGTATTCGAGATTATCTTCGCCGCGGCGGTACCAGCTGTCATCTTTGCCCAGGTGCTTAAATTGCACCGGTGACATACCCATCATGAAGATACGCTTGGTCTTCTGAGCGGCACTTTGGAAGATGAGATCCTCGGAGGTCGAGACTGTCTTCTTGCCAGCGTAGGTGGGTTGCCATGAGTTCCAGTTGAAAACGCCGTCGATGTTCTTGTGGGAGTCGAAGAGGTCGGCGCTGGGCTTGGCTTCGTAAAAGCCAGGGACGATGAGGACGTTGCCGACCTTAGACTTGAATTGGGCCCATTGGCTGTCGGGGACATCCTCACCACCGAACGTGGACACTAAAGGCATGTCTTTGCCTGTATTGGGGTCTTTGAACTGGAAGTATGATGGCCTGGTGCTGTACGACTTAAAATAGTCGGCGTACTGCATCGGGTTGCCAGAGAGCCGCTTAGCGCCATGGTCGAACGAGAAGAAGAGCTTGAAGCCTCCGACCTTGTCTGCGTAGTTGAACATATAGTTCACGGTGTCATTTGACCACCACTCGAACTGATCTTGGAATTGTCAGAGAATAAAGATCAAGTGATGGATTTCATGCCTACCATAATTCAACGCGAACCCATCGAGACCAAGTTTCTTCGCGTCCGTAATGTCTTGCTGAACGTGTTTGTCTGACACGCCTCCTACCATATAATGCGCAACACTTGATACACATATCAGTATTACCCATCTATATAGTGCGTATGTCTTACATTGGCTTCGTGACAGCCTGTCGAGGCATCACGGCGCAAGAGCCCAAGCCAGCCAAAAGGCTGACCGCAGCCGGCAGAGCGAAATGCATGCTATAAACGAGTGTGTTCGATGTACGAATGAGTGTGTATATGAAAAGTGTGCAAATGAGTGTATAGCCAACGAGTTGGATACGGATCTATCAAGCCGGCATCAGAGTAGTATATATATGCAGAAGTTGAGATGCGCTGGACTCCTCGAAACGCTGGTTTGAGTAAGGCGACCTGTCTACCTAGCCTAGAACGACGACACGGCTACAAAATACCGTAACTTACCCACGTGCGTCTCACCACAACATTCGTCTGTGGTAGTCATTGGATCACTTGCATCATTTGAAAGGCAATAAAGATAGGTGGGATTCAATGAGCTTATACGAGTCGAGATGTAAATGATGCGCAGCCTTCCGGGCTATCGAATCGTGAAAGGGGGGGACTTTTGGTGTTGCGGGAAGTCCGCGCAACGCTACGCCAGTCTTGCCCTCGGCAGTGGCCGCTAGTTGTGATTGCACCCAGGAGACCTTCGCCGACTCCACTGGCTCTCGTTATCCTCACGTTATAGTCTGATGTGCCGCAGTGGCATGATCTTTCGGAATGACCGCCGGTACAAAGCAGTAAGGCAGATTCGCGGTAGACCTTGAGGTCTTATATCAGGTTCCCCCTAGTTCACGGGTACTGCTTGAAACAATTGCAGGACGCCAGTGATCAGTCCCCGCGGAGCGTTCATGGGACGTTGAAGTCTATACCATTTCCAAGTTTTTGAACGTCAAAACAAGGCCTTCGTGTATAAATGCCATCTATATATTTTCACACATAATACTTGTAATATCTTCTCACGCAGCTCACGTGGCCGGCTGCTTCTTTTCGCCCTGCGGCTTCGCATCGCTGCCACCAAAGAAACTACCAATATCGAGGTTCTTGGTCTTAGCCTGCATCATCTGCAACAGACTCTGCTCACTCTTCTTCTGCACCTCAGATTCGAGCTTCTCCTTGTCCTCCCCCTCCTCATCTCCTGTCTTTCCCTCGTTCTTTTCTCGCTGCTTCTTCTCCTCATCTTGCTCTTTCTTCATCTCTGCTTCAGCACGCTCGACCTCCTTGATGTCCACATCTTCGAAGCCAATTTTGCGTAGGATTGAGCCGGTGAGGTACTGGTATTGCAGATGACCGTCTACAAGCTCACTGACGTCGA
Source organism: Phaeosphaeriaceae sp. SRC1lsM3a (assembly GCA_001644525.1). Taxonomy (NCBI): domain Eukaryota; kingdom Fungi; phylum Ascomycota; class Dothideomycetes; order Pleosporales; family Phaeosphaeriaceae; species Phaeosphaeriaceae sp. SRC1lsM3a. The sequence continues at coordinate 1,062,389 of KV441716.1, forward strand.
CGTTTTGCACACCATGGACACCGACTACAGGCTGTAGACCAGCGACGCCGAGCTGTATAGACGAGGTACGGTATAAGAAGCCTAGGATATAGTCCTGTTTGGAGAAAACGTTGACGACACGGCCGCTGACGACCGAGCGGGCACGTCGCCAATCGTCGGCGTCTGATGGGCACGGCGCACCAGCAAGTACTACATTCTCGACCAGTCCGAAAGCCCGGCGCTCGGCAAGCTTTTGAAGGCAAGAGAATATGAGGCGTGCACCCAGTGAGTATCCGACGAGTGTCACTGGGCGTTCTCCTTGCACCTTGTTGATGAGAGCGTCTGCGAGCACTTCGCCGGCTTTCTCTGCTCGGTTTTTGGCGACAGAGAACGGGTTATCGAGGACACTGGCTACCTTTAGTAGCCCAAGAGGCCACAGAGCGGCCGACATGGCTGCGAAAACTGTTCGCTCGATTATCTTCTTCTTTGCGTAACCCCATGCTGCGCTGGTGACGACCGTCTCAAGACTGTGGCCAAGTTTCAAAAGGGCCTCGAGCTCCCAACGCAGAGCGAAGCCTTCAGTTCCTTTGCCGATGTAACGCCAAGGTTTGGTGACTTCCTCGGGCTCGCGCAGCCAGCCTGATGCAGCGATAGCGACTCGCAGGCGGCGTGATTCGTTATCGTGTTTCTTTGGGTCTTGCGAGCGATGAATGGGGATGAATGCAAAGTCCTCGACTTCTCGGGCGTAGTCATCCATCGCACGGCCTGTCATCCTGGCGCCATAAGCACCAAAGAGCCCTCCTACAAGGACGGATGAGCCTGCTAGAGTTCCCAAATACCCTGCGGCTGCGGTCGCCCCAAGACCGATACCACCCATCACTGAGCCAACGCCTGCTGCGAGCAAGGGAGCAGCGAGACCACCAGTGACACCGATTAGTGCCGCACCGGCGACGGATGCGAGGCCAACCTTCCATTTGCGTGCTGTTTGTGATGCATCGGCGGCTTTCTTCGTCTCGGCATCTGCATTTATTTGTTGAGATGCCGCCTCGAGAAGACCTTGAGCGACAGCTTCCTCGTCTTTCTTCAGTACTGTAAGCGGTAGGTTTAGGGAGCTTGTAATGTACAAAAGCAAGATCCGAGAGTGTGCCGAGTAATGCTCGAGACTGAGCAGAATCAGTACGAGTGAGTGCAAGATCAAGGCCCGCTTGGCCTCATCCAGTTTTGACAATTCCGTCCCGACTGGTGGATATAGTTCCTGGAAAGCATTTTCCTCTTCATCATCGCGAGCATCGAGGCTAGTAATATTCTTTGTCTTTGTTTTAGGCATACTAGACGCCTGTTGGCTGTCCTCTCGAACATGCTTCGTCTGCTCCTTTGCTTCTTCTCGTGAATTCACAATCTCTCCGACTCTGCTGACAACTTTGCCTCGCCACTCGTCGAAGTAGTGCAGCATTTCTCTTTTCAGTTCTTGTACTTCGGGCTGTGCCAATTCTTTTTTTGCATCCTGTTCACGTTCCTCTCGCTCTTTCTTGAGCTTATCTGCTTGCGCAACATCGACATTGCCTACATCTGAGGGCGCATTCCGCAAGGCGTCTTCTTCCGATTTTGGGACTTTTGTGTCGGGCGGAAGTTCTTCAGCTGTGTAAGTCTTTAGCATAGACTTCCGCATGGTAGCCGTGATCGTCGCTATGAGAAAGGTAAGGTCGGCGCATTGTTCCGCATCAAGAAGGGTGGTGAGTGATGCTTCGTCATGGTGCTCTGATTTCGACTGCCCGAATGGCAGTTTAGACGTCCAGCTTGCCATGATGCCGGATGATATTGTATCAACTAACAAGAGTTGTATGTAGAAGTGGTATTGAGCTGCCAGAATTAGAGCTGTTTAGATCTGATGTTATGTGACGTCAAGGTCGCGTAGTGGGGCGATCGATCAATGGTGGCGCAGATCATCCGCGTATGCATTCCAGCGCAACGGTAACCTTTGACGGCCTACCGAAAAATTGACTTAGGATCGGTTCCTGGCAACATGTTTGTACAATTATCTTACAATTAGAAACTATGAATATGCGCTGCCTCGTCCTGTGGGCATCGCAGGTGTAGTCCTACCCCCGGTAGGAAAGTTCCTGGCGCTCAAAAAGACACCCTTTACTGCCCTGATGTCGCTCTTCAGTACCTCTATCTGGTCATTCTTGCCGTCCTTGGATGTTGGTATACCAAAACTCGAGCCATACAGCCCGTTTGAGTAGTACTGATTCTGGTAGCTCATCTCGCTCAAATAAGATGTCAAGTCCGACACTTTTGTCCTCAGCGAATCCGCAGACGATGTATGGTTTGATTTTGTGGTTTCGAGCTCTTGCAGATGTGATTTGATGATCTTCAGTCGATTCTCATGTGCTGTCACGGTAGGTTCAGGGTCATCTGCACCGGCTGCAGATGGCCTGCGCGACAGCTCAGGCGTGGTTTGTGTGCCATAGTCACGATGGTATAGTTCTGTGGGATCTGAATCGGCCTCCGATACATCGTCTGCGACATCTGTACCCTTGGTCTTGGCTTTGGTCGCAGGATCTACCGACACTGCTTGACTCAATTGCTTGTTGAACTCGACTAGCTGCTCCTGGGTGTGGGTTGCAAAATCATGGCGGGCGTCGGCGAGATTCTGTGTCATTGGCGCGACAATGTATTTTGACAAGCCGTAGATTGTGGCCATAAGCCCTCCCGCGGCATATGCTGTGTTTACCAGGCGCTGAGTGGTGATCAAAGGTGGTGGGTTCTCGGTCTGGGCTAGAAATTCTGGATAGGTAACGATCGGTGGGATATCGCGTGGCTGTGGCGTGGGTTGCGATGCTTGAACGGGTTTTGGTGGCGTCTAGCAATGTTAGTTTTATGCCATGAGACGACCGCGAACTTAGGAAGCGTATTAGCATGCCGGATGGCACGTCTGTACTTACAGTAGACCAGGCACGTTCACCAACTTTTTCTATCTCAGAAGCGTCCTGTCTTTGCGCGTTGTCCCCAAGAAGTCTCTCAATGTCCTCTGCGTTGACGCCCTTGGATTCTAGGAAGGCGACCTTCTTCTCCCGCGGCGCATCGCGGATGGTCGAGTCTTCCAAGAAGCGCCTCGCTTGATCTAATAGACTTGTGCTCTCTGGCTCGTCCACATCATCTTCCGTTGGCGTAGGCGCCACTGCGATAGGAGTTGTGCTATCCTCTGGCTGTTCGGCTGTTTGTGGTTGCTCGGCTTCGAGTGGTTTTGCGACGGAGCTCTCCGCTGACGCACGTTGCCATGAAGGTATGTTTGGTTTGTTGGACATGGCGGCTTTGTTGGGAGTGTGCGCAGTGGTTTGATGTTATGTGGTGAGTGCAAGTCGGCGGCGCGTCGATGAACGTGATGATGCTCGGAAACGATGGCTGGGCCGAGGCAAGACGTCCCGCGATAGCGCTTGCTTGCTTGAGGCTAGCCGACAACGAGCGACACTTCATCTCAACCACGAACTGATAGAAAACCTACGATTGCTGGATTTTACTAGTGATACACGAAAGCAAACGGAAATACTTATTTCGCTGCATGACCATGTTGGTCTACAGACCGTGCGCTCTTTTCCAGCATATGTCGTGTTCCCTACATGCAACTAACACTTCGCTTCACTGCTAAGAAGTGCTCAAAGCCTGCAGACTGCCATGGTAACTAACGTCTTACGGCATTGCATCATCATGGCGAGGTCTCATTGAGCTGTGGGTGCCGTGATATGCAACACGTTGACAAAAACCGCAAGATTGCTTATTTCCTTGAACAACCACATGTATATTAGGCCTTGTGAATGTCGCGGAATGGAAAATCACGACCAGATTGGAGATTTGTCTCGATTTCAGGTGCAAGTCAAGATGACGGAATATTCAGATAGTACATACACTTGTCAATCACTGGGAGTGGTGATCACTGTCATACATACGTCCTAATGGGAGACACCACTGGTTCTTGGCACGCCCAACACCTGAGGAAGAGCAACCCTCATTACACTCCATGTAACAGACTGCGGAAATTATCTGCATAGAGGTTCAAGAAGCAAGCCGCGTACTCACACAAGCATATTGTTGTGACATGGCTGATCCTTGAATGTGCTCTGTATGGCTGCTATCGTGAACCAAGACCAGGCGTGGCTGGCGACGACGACGTCAACAAGGACTGGCTATCGCAATACGATGCATCGAGCATCAATACCTTCACAAGGCCACCCAATCAGGTACAAGACGACAAGAGATGGATTGCGTGTCAAACATGGCACTTGAGCTGAGGCCGCCCCCTGCTGGTCCTGGAGGCATGCCAGTCCGCACCGCAATCGTCCAAGTCATGCAAATTTGCATCCAATGGGAGTACGACAGTCTGAATGCATCAAACATGAACATTCTAGTAGAGTGGTGCGGAGGAACGAAGTCGCCGATGAGTTGGTGGTCCGGCACGGAGGGGGGTGGTGCGTCAGATGGGGAGGGCTTGGCGCGGTCTCGCAGTATATACTTCGCACCGCCCACCTCCCCCATCCTCACTCCCTACCCCTCACTCCTCGCACACAACACCCAGCACCCTACACCAGTAGTTCGCCCCCACTCCGGCTCTTCTTTGTCCAACACCTCTGTTGGACTGAACCTGACTCTTTCATTGGTGCATAGTGGCTGCCATACTTCTTGCACCATGTCGTCGTCACCCAGACCGTTGTCGTCGTGCCAGCAGGCAGCCAATGCTCCCAAAGATTCAACATGCAACGACAAGCGCTACTACCAGACGATATATGTTGATGGTCATCAAAGCTATGTTGTCGAATCACGTCGAAGCAATAGACGTCCTGGTCGTATCAGCGCAAGAGGTTCCAGGTCTTCTCATCGCTGTCTCATCCTAGATGGCAGTGATGCAGTAACACTGCAGCGCCTGGCAAGCAACAGCTCATCAGGCTCCCCGTCCACGAAGACACCCTCTCCAGCCGACAGAGCAGCCTTGGCATCGTCACGTGATGGAACTGACCAGGTGCCGCCCACTAAGGCTAGCACAATCATCGCGAGGTCTGCGGCACAGTATCTCACAACAGTCGAGGTGGAAACGAGATTGAGAGGGCAAAAATGGGAGGAACCCACACCGCCGCCAACACCTCGACTGGACAGACTGCCATCACCCGAGCTCCCAGACCTAGACGAAGCCCCGTTTTGTGAGTGTGACCAAGGGACAGTACTGTGTTACTGCACTTCATGCAAGAAGAGAGTCGTTCTTCTATGATTCGGTGATGGACATCACTCTTTTTGTTTTCGTGGTCTCTCCCTTGTGCCTGGAAGCTGAGCACCGAAACTCATGATCTTGCTGGGTGCTGTAGCGTACTTGGGCTGTCAACTTCATGTTTTCGTGTCGTATTTCGTATTTGTGGCCGGCGTTGTTACGAACTGGTGATATCCATGTTTTGTTCTTCGATGTTCTTCTTCACATACATCTGCTTTTGTAGACCTGCCTTCATATCTCTTGCAAGAATCATAAGATGAAGCTCCATTGGCGGGGTCTGCTGAAAGTGTGAACTCAATGGTCGAGCGATCTTAGAAAGGTAGACTGGCGTCCCTCAAAGAATGTTTGGTTATGGCTGATGCCCAACATGGTGACTGTATCACTCCTGTGGCCGCTCGCTGTCGACAACGAAGTATTTCCCGGCTTTTCGCTCTGCTGATCCTAGGACGTCCCAATCTTCTGCGTCTTTTGCGTCAAGGGGCGTCGTATCTCGCTGTATGCGCTTGTGGTATGTGCCAATAACCTTTTCGCTCTCGAGTGCTTCCGCCAGCGTTGCAAGTGTGATCGTCTGCTCTTCCTCTGCAGCCGCTGTCTCGTCGCGGATGGCCCGTAGTGGCTCAACTCCTGTCGTGTCTACTTCTTGTATCTTTCCCACAAAATGCAGCTGTGCCGCAAGCGTGTCGAGCATCTTTTGCTCCTGCTCAGGTGTTTCAGGTGGAGGAAGCGCCGAAAGTCGCAGGAGGTGATGCAGTTGCTGCGCGGAGATTTTTGGAGCGTCGAGTGGCTGAGTGGTTGGAGGGAGGAGAGACTCCACAGACCATATTGGCTCCGCGAGGAGCTGCTCAAGCTCGTCGGGATGAATGCCTTCGCGAGCCGGAGCTTTTGTTTGTTTGTTCCGTCGCAGATTCAAGCGCAGTGGGACTGTGATTCGAGGATAGAAGTATGAACGCGCTCCTGCCAAACTCTGGCCACAGAGAATCGTGCGTCGCGCTGCCATGGTGGGGAGGAGTCGGCTTTGCGAACGACGTGGCCTGGAATGGAAGTATAATTAGTTCAAGGCTTCCTCATATGCGAAACAGCCATAGTACCCGGATCCCTCTCGAGGTGAGTTCGAGTGGTGTCGCTTTTGCACTGTCGTCGAGGTTGAGATCGCGCTCGACGGCCACCTGAGCTAGTCCGCTTCAAGGAAAGTGGGCTTTAGTTTGCTGCACGGGCCGGCGGTGGGGTTCGTCATCGCCCATTGAGACGCCTATTGCAGCCACCTGTCTCGACCAAACTTCTTGAATCACAATCCTGTGGCCTTCTACTCTGCATATTCCGACTCTTCCTCACCCTATACTCGCACAAGACACACAAAAATCAACATGGCCGGCGACCCACGAGCGCTGCTCCGTCAGGTGGGGCGAACCTCCGACTCTCAGCCACAATGCAGATAGCTGATATCGATGTGTTACAACAGGCAGAGCAGTCCCTGCAGAAAGCTTCCGGTGGCTTCAGCTTCTTCGGAGGAAGACAAGAGAAATGTACAGGTTCAAATACGCATATTCGATATTGCGACTGACGCACGTGACAGATGAGGCAGCTGCAGATCAGTTCATTGCGGCAGCAAATGCTTTCAGGATGCAGAAGATGGGTGCGAAGTTCTCAAGCCATCACGCATGAAGTTGATGGCCGCCTTAATTATGCCCACGAAGCTTACCAAATGCAGGAAATGAGGCTGGCGAAGCATTCGAAAAAGCCGCTTCAGTGCAACGACAGCAGTTGAATGAGCCCGATGACGAGGCCAATACTCTCACAGAAGCCTTCAGTAGGTTGTCACCTTCGATCCCAAGACTATGGGTCTGACTTGGAGACAGAGGCCTACAAGAAGGATAACCCTGAGGCTGCCTCACGATGCCTAGACAAGGCGATCGCGCATTATTGCAGCAAAGGCAGCTTCCGTCGTGCCGCCACTCACAAACAGAATCTTGCTGAGCTCTACGAAGTCGAGCTTGGCGACAACACGAGGGCCGCCGCTGCATACGAAGAGGCGGCTGGTTGGTACGAGAGTGTAAGTTTGATGTTGCTACGGTCAGCCACAGCCAAAAATATGCTAACGCACACTAGGACAACGCTGAAGTAAATGACCCCAAGACGTCGCAATTTTTGGACACAACTAACACGCCAAAACAGGCTCTGGCAAACAAGCTTTGGCTGAAGACAGCCGACCTTGTAGCACTCGAAGGCAAGGACTACTACAAGGCGATCGACCTCTACGAGAAGGTCGCCAAAACCTCCATCCAGAACAACTTGATGCGATGGTCGGTCAAAGAATACTTACTTAAGGCTGGTATCTGCCAGCTGTGCACAGGTGATCAAGTTGGCGTCAATGCTGCGCTTGATCGATACAGGGATCTGGATCCAAGCTTTGTGCAGCAAAGAGAGCATCAGTTGCTTGTGGATCTGACACAGGCGGTCCAAGACGGAGATCAGGAGGTGTTTGCTGACAAGGTGATGCACAGAACCGCCCTTTGTGCTGTTTATGGCTAACAAATCCAGCTGTTCCAATACGACCAATTGAGTAAGCTGGACAAGTGGAAGACCACGTTGCTCTTGAGGATCAAGAACACAATTGAGGAGACGGGCGAGGACTTTTCATAGTATGCACGACGTTCCATGGGCTCGAGATACATATCTTTTCGACTTCCGCGATGAGCTGAGACAATATGTTCGGAGTTCGCCAGATTGAATGACAGATTCGATCTCCTTCATCTTAAAGCAAGCGTGCATGCGTCATCTCCCGTTACATACGCCACGAAGTATGCAATTAGCGAGCGCGTTATCAAGACTCTCAACTCAGGTCAAGGCCAGATTTGCATGTTAAACTCCATGGTCCACTCGAGAGAAATAGATAACATGACGCTCAGGCAAACTCGGTTTCTTATAAGGCATCTGTGGGATCGATGCCCGGAGAGCTCGACCAGCAAGGGTTGTGTCTCCATCATACTGAACCTGATGGGTGACGTCTTACATGTGGTGCATCCAAATCGCGTGAGCTTCGATCTAGCTGAGGCACCCAGATCCGTCTTGGCGAAGCCTCGTCTCGAATCCATCTGGGATCTTAGAAGGAAAGCAGCACCACTGTGAACAAGGAAGTTTCCCCAAGACTCTTCTATGTCCTGGGCATACGTGCCGTAGGATCCCTTGACGTTCGTACCATGGTGCGAATGTAAATCATGCTTGAAACGGCAGCCCAAGCTTTCTTGATGCACTCCGCCCTACCCGGCTTGGCTACAAGTTGAGGCTCCGCGAATGATCGGAGGACCCATAGACTAGTACCACAACAAAGATCTACCCACCAACAAGACTCTTGGACACAGCTGGGCGATAAGCAAACGGGCTCTCATGTGGGTTTTGGTGAGTTCCAAGCAGCAGTGTCCAGCCACTACCAATTTGGTGGATCATCATATTCGGGCCTTTGGAGCAACGCATGCGAAGGAATGTCCTAGTCTTGAGCATATGCAGTAGCTTCCAAGTGCCAATGCCCAAGAAATGCCTCAGGTAACCTCCGTTGATGTGCCACCCCATGGGAGATCAAAGACGGCTGGGGTCGCGTGTGGAGTATTGCGGGGAAGCTCAAATGGAGTATAAGGTTGACCTTTCGCCATCACACTTCAGTTTCTGCTCTCAGATCTTCCTCCTTCACATCAAGTGATTCGTTATGACAGGCAAGAACGGAGACAACATGCCCGCTGGAGAGGCTCCGATTATCCACGGCAGTACAATGGGATCTGCCGCACCACATATCGCGTGGGAAACTGAGAAACAAACGGAAGAGCAGCCTTCTATCCTCGAGTATGTCCCAACAAATGGTACTGTGGATGAAGTCAAGGACGCCACGAGGGCAAATTCCATCGAAGCACTAGGCATACCGGACTGGCAGGTGAAAGAAAAGAAGATTGTGAGAAGATTGGATATGACGCTTCTTCCCCAATTGTGGATTCTCTACATGTTTAACTTTTTGAATCGTACAAACATCGCGTAAGTGTGCTTGAGTGTTCTAAAAACTCATTCTAACGTGCTTCACAGACAAGCAAGATTAGATGAAGACTTTGAAAGGACGCTCAACCTTGGCAACACAGATTACAGTACGGCAGTTGCACTGCTCACAGTCGGGTATGATCCGCGGTCCGTACTTCGCTATCAATACTAAATTTTTGTAGTTACATGCTGGCTCAATTGCCCTCGAACATGCTGATCACTCGCGTCCGACCAGCTGTGTATCTGCCACTATGCGCATTTTTGTGGTCTGGTGTTTCCGCTGCAACAGCAGCTGTGACGAGTGCAGGCCAGCTGTTTGCGGTTCAATTCGTCCTTGGAATTATTGAAGCTCCTCTCTTCCCGGGCGTAAGTCCAGAAGCCTAGGGTACCTGGTCGCAGTGCAGCCGCTTACACATCTACAGGCTGTGTATCTTATGTCATGTTGGTATACGCGTCGCGAACTTGCACTCCGTACAGCGATATTGTACTCTGGTTTGGTACTCGCTCAAGCCTTCAGTGGACTGATCGCAGCTGGAGTATTCAGTGGCATGACTGGACTCGCAGGCATCGAAGGCTGGAAATGTAAGCAACTAAGTACTTGTCAATTATATCATGAATATACACTGACTTTCTACCGCGACATTTAGGGCTCTTCATTTTGGAGGCCGCGCTCAGTGCGTTCTTCGCCTTCACCGCGTTCTGGATCTTGCCAAACTACCCAGGCTCGAAGAACGGATCAGCAATGTGGTCAATGACCGAAGACATGCGCAGGATCGCCGTGGCTCGCATCCAAGCTGACCGTGTGGAGCAATCTGAAGACTCTACTGTGTGGCAAGGCTTGCGTCTGGCATTGACGGATATGAAGACATACATCTTCGTAAGTAGATGCGCTTTAGAACTCCTCTCCATACGCTAACATCTCTGCAGATCTTCATGAACATTTTCATGACTTCGAGTTACGGCTTTAACAACTTCTTCCCCACTATGGTTCGCGGTTTCGGACTAGGTTCTAACACGATTGCTCTTGTCCTCACCGCTCCACCATACATCCTTGGAACGATTGTCTCGTTCTTCGTCGCCTGGAATTCCGACCGCATGAAGGAGCGCGGCTACCACATCATGACCAACAACTGCATCAGCATCGTCGGCTTCATCATCTCTGTTGCCACGCTCAACACCGCAGCTCGATACACTGCCGCCTTCTTATACACGTCTGGCAGCTTCTCCGCTAACGCCTTGGTCTATACCTGGGCTGTAAGTTCGCTGTCACAGACGCCCGAGAAGCGAGCTGCAGGAGGCGCCATTGTCAACATCTGTGGTCACCTCGGCAACGTCATGAGTCCGTATTTCTTTCCGGACTCGGACCGTCCGAGATACACAATGGCGATGATTCTTCAGATTGTCTTCGCGGGTTTGACGTTTTGTATGGCGTTTGGCAGCAAGACCTTTTTGAAGAGACAGAACAAGAAGCTTAAGGTTGCAAGTGACGAGAGTGGCGGCGTGTATAATCCGTTTACAACGTAGGTGATCGTGGTGCAGTGGAAGGAGAACTTCATAGATGCAAGGAATTACAATGGTACACTTACTTAGAATGTGTTGAGCAAAATTACACCGTGTTTCATTGCGGGAAGTTTCCAACAGGGTAACACTTCGATAAACGTCATGCCTGGGAGCACTTGGGTCTTGGAATTTAGAGATCTTCGATCATCCAATCGCGAGTATGGTATATAGGTAGTATGTTGACATTAGTGTGCATGCATGCACTTCCTCATGCCGTGGTCGAGTGTGTTGTAAGCTTGGGTGGTTCAAACTGCCTATTCGGGTAAGTTATGCTGGGCGTTGATCGCAGCAATTTTTCACCTGAGCGTGTCGGCCTCGGCACAGGCAAAATTCTGGAGCCGCCAAAGTACGCTGAAGCTCTCCACGAGACACGATGGCATCTCGACTCAATTTTTCTACGGAACTGACACACCTTAAATCAGATCATGTTGTATATTATCGTTGCAAAAGTAGAAGCGTTTGAAGTCATCGACCTCGAGGTGCCAACAATGGAAGGTGAAGACATGATGACATCAATAAGAGATATTCTATTTACAGCAGAACAAGCTCAATATGCTGCGTCAAGGTAACGAGTCTCAACTGGATATATCCGAGCGATCTTACTATGAAGAAATTTACGTGCGGCACAAAGGGTCGAGATCAACGACTTTCAAGGATGCTGGACGCTGTACCGGCTACCGGCTGGCGTCCAAAAATAAAACAGCTATCAAACTACTGACATTCTGCATCATTATTCTTCCCAGCCAATCTGCATCCTACAGATATTGCACATCACGCTATCGTCCGAACATCCAGATCCTCGCTTCCACCGGCAATAAAGCAGTTCCGTTCGGCAGCGAAGCGAACCCCATGCAGTCTGCACCGCCACTTATCGCCACAACATGCGGTCCATCCACTCACACGGCCCGCTAAGTCTGGGGTCGAGCCAGGAAGACATGCCATTTGTCCAAAACGCCATTCCAGCTGTGGCTGGTGAGGGGCAAACGAGAAACCGGTTGTGAGTTTCACATCTGCCATGATTGGGTGCGTTGACTGGCGGACCCTGATCAGCGAGCGTAAATGCAGTTTGGGGTATGAAGGCCGGTGGGCTGTGTGTGTCGATCAGTTGTTTTTCGCCTCTTTGCGTGGACTTGCGTCGACGTTGTGCATGCGACGAATCTGCTGCGAGATACTGCGCATGGGTAGATATGTGTTAAAGAGTTCGTGGCCACCGCAAATACTGCTGTTGCTCTGACTTGGAACGGTACATCCGAAATGAAGCGATAACTCAACTATCGTGGCGAACATATCGCAATAACTTTGTCTTTTTTTGTATTTTCATATCACGACATTCGCTCGCTCGCACATGCTTTCGTTAAGAGGATGGAACTGGTTGGTGGTTGGGGGCCTGGTTGGGAGCATCACGGCTGCACCGGCACCAGCACCGGTGACTACGCCAGCGCCTAACGTGGATGTTGAATTTTGGAGAAGGCAGGGACCAGATGCGTAAGTAATGTCAACAGATGCTTCAAAACGGTTCAGTTCACTAATTCATTATCTAGCGCGTCGTTCGCTCAAGTTCTTCTCACAGCGATACCACTATCGTTACGTCAGATTGCCGCAACAAATGCTCCCGCCGTGTCGAGCATACTATGGGAAGAATTCCTCGACGACCAAAGGCCGTCTTGGTTTCTAGAACTGCCATGGGACATTCAAAGCTACCTTGTCAGAGAATTTGGACCCGAGACCGCATTACTGCCAACGCCACCACAAACTACTGGAGCACAAGCAACGCCCACACAGAGCGATTGGGAATGGCCTCAATCGACCAATGTTTGGCAGTCGCCCCAAGCAACACCATCAGTCTCATATGCTATGCCGAGCAGTGCAGCACGTTCATCCGCAGCATCGGCCTCAAACAGCCCTTCCGCGATTGTGTCGTCGGTCGTGACATTTTCTACTTCGACAAGATCTTCTTCTAGTGCTTCACGAAGCGGCTCCGCAACCGACTCTTCAACGAGACCTACGAGCGCAAGCTCCACCCCTAGCGCATCCCTCGAGCCCGCTTCGCCGCCTGCGAGTGATGAAGGACTCACACGAAACCAGAAGATTGGCCTTGGTGTTGGGCTACCCGTTGGTATATTCGGCGCTGCGGCTCTTCTTCTCGGATGCTGTTTCCTGCTGCGGCGTAGGAAGAGCAAACGCGAGGACGGCTCAATCCCGCCCTCATCACCTGGCTTCATACCACGCTTTGCTTTCCAAGACAAGTCTACCGACCATTTCGACCATAGAACACCATTGAATCCGAACATGACGGAAACAAGTCGAGATCACGGAACCATGAATTGGGATGACGAGGGCATCGATCCGTACGAATCCACTGCCTATGATCCTGCTCCACTGGACATGTCGCACCGAGGAAACCCATATCCTCCAACAACTTCGTCTCCCCCTATGACTATGCAAGACACGCAACCGATTATGGCTCCTGCACTCTACCATACGCACAGCTCGAACCGCGCAAGAGGTAAGCGTACCAGCTATAGCAGCCTACACTCCGTCGCCGAGGTGTCAGAACCAAGTGATGTTGCCGAATCACCCATCCTTGGTCGACAGAACACACCATCACAGAGGAATCGACGACCAAGCATGCCGCCAGTGCTCGAGATCCCTGCTGTACCAGCCGCCGCGACAATCAAGCGGAAACCTGTTGGCGAAAGTCCGACCGCAATGAGTCCCGCGGCAGAAGCGGCGTCACAGTCACCACTGCGACCTCCGATCAGGAATTTCGACCACAGCGGCAGCAGCTCAAGTGGTCTGGCACTAAGTACCGACTCCTCCGTCGGCGCTGCATATAACACCGATCCTACCTCGCCAGTTTCTCCCCTGTCGCAACACGCACCAATCAACCCTTTCAAGAACGACTACTCTTATGTTGAAGACTACGGTCCAGAATATCAGACGGGATACATCGATCACGAAGACGGTCTCTACGGCGGCAACCGGAGCTTAGATCGCTACCCTGATCCCTCACCTCCGCGAAGAGGTTCGAAAACGGAGTGGCCATTACGCAATATCAGTCTAGGCCATCGGAGAAACAGGAGCCCGATGTGGGATCGAGTCTACGAGAGCTGAGGAAGAAGAGAGGATGTAATGATATGTTATGATTTCTTTTGTTGTACACAGATACCATATACGCATGGCATGACATGGCGTTGTTTGATGACAGATACCACGACGCTCCTTTCAAGAGTTGAGCGAGATATCAAGTGCGAGTATACAGTGTTGTTTGAACACAAGTTTATTTCCGGATAATATATTGTGAAGAGAAATGCAATAAACATTCGAAACAAGTTACTTTATGGCGAATACCCCCGCTTAAAGTCTCCAAACTCTGGGTAGAAGTCCACTCATTGTCTTCAGCCCGACAGACCTGGATCGTTCAGAATTGGCCATACATCAACTCGTTGGCGTGCGAAGTTATGCCTACGAAAGGCTCGCTGATCGAAGTCAGCAATCGATCTGGACATAGCTTACTACCACCAGCAAGCCACCTTTCGGGCAGGGCACAGTCTTCTTATACGCCGGACATGAAGCTTCAGCATTGAGTGTACGGTATGAGAAGCGAAATGCGCAAAATCCGCGTCCATCGCATCCTCTCGGTCTCCGTATTCAAACTCTCGTTGCCCAGTCGGTTTTCTCCGCACAATTCGGACATGTCGCCCGGCCTTAACCACGCATCTCCGAATTGTCCTGCTCGCCGCCAGGCAACCACATAACCACTCGACGCCACTCGGCCGTTCCATGCCTCAATACTCTCCGGCTCCGATCATCAACGCGAAAATCAGCGCAGCGGGTGTCGCAGGCACACATTTGCAGTGCATCGCAGGCTGCACAGACCGTTCGATCGGGGCTTGCATAGCTGCATAACGCCGATCTGAGACGAACAGAGCGTGAGTCGCTGTTCGACGCCGCACATGCATGGCGCATCACACCCGTTGGTGTGAGGGGTAAACCATAAGGCGACCATGCTATATAAAGGCAAGCCATGCCCGTCATATTTTGATAGTTCATAGTGTTGCCCGCCATCTCCTTGTGTCTAATAAGCAGCTTGTTCGAGATCGATTAGGAAACCGTTTGAGTAAGCGCGAGTCTGGACCAACCACAGCCGGGATATTTGTGAGCAGCGTAGCACAACGTTGCACGGGCGGCGAGGATATAAACTTCTTTCTTATCGCTTGAGCGAACATATAAACATCGGGAACGACGTGTTAGCCACATCATCGGGAAGAGAAGAGATATATCGAAATTCAAAATGTCGACAGTTTGTTTGACCATTCACGATCTGTTGCGCATCACATATACATACGAAGCGCAGGCGCAGGAGCAGGAGGCACAGGCGAGGAAGAGATCAGATTCAGCGTGTTCGGTGAGTTTACTTCTTTGTTCTTTGCGATGGGAACATGTAGCTAATATTGTGTTTCAGATGCCACACATATGTTCATACCTTTCAGCACCAACTTCTCCATCACCAGATCTCGCCACTATGGAGACAGATTTCACGAACTGGTCTTCGAGACGTGCGAAATGAGCCCCTGGATTTTCTGGCACCGAGTTCGAGATGTTGAAGCAGCATTTACGCATGGAGCCACACCTCGCTACCTTGGCAATGACGACCTCCATCAACATGCAGATTGAAACTGCGCGTGTGTCTCGCGAATGCGGGCCGGCGTGCATTCCAGAGGATTATGATTGGCTGGCGGTCAAATGGGTGGTCAGCGTGAGGCTGGAGCATGGCGTATTAGGCAGGTCAACCGACTGCTGTACTTCATCGTGCATATCAAAAGCAAGGCTTGTCGTGGCTTAGTCGCGAGAAACTGGTGTGTTGGCAGCAGGTCACAGAATTCTTCCGCGGAAGAGGAGTGGCATTGTAACATTGTCGGGTTCGACTTCATTCTGTATTATACCCCTTTGAAATCGCATATCATTTAATCTCCGCTCAGCTGCACTCTCATCGATCAAACTCTCTTGCAGCACATGCATACCCCCTTAACAACGCAGTAGAAGGTACCATAGCAGCGGGCCGTACTGCTTGTGTATTGCTCTTTGCCATAAGGACACGAAGTTGCCGTGCCACCCAAAGTAATACCAATTGCAGCATGTGGAATAGTGTCTGGTTGTATGCGTGTGCCGATGTTTTGCCAGAGTGCGAACCAGCTGCCCTTCTCGACGTTGCCCTGCGTGGAATGCCAGAATGATGTGCATGAACCTGCAGAACTAAGCAAATGTCCTCATTTTGTGTTTGCTGCTCATGTGTACCTGCTCTGATGCCAGCTGATGTAAATCCAAAGGCGGACAACATCGCGTAGCCCAGTAAGACGACGAAAGCCATGCCCAAGGCTAATAGGCAGGCTAGAACAAGTAAGCCCAGCATGATGGCAGGATGAGTCCGAAGCGATCGGTTGTGGTGTGCGGTGGATGTTGAAGAGTAGAGTCTGGTGTGTTTAGGGCGAGAGCTAGATTGATATATCCTTCAGGGCTGCGTGAAGTGAGAGCTGGCCCTTATCAGTCGTGAGCGATGAATGTGAGATCCTATTCTGATGGTGAAAGGCTTCCTTGGGCTGAATTCGTCACCCGTTCCCATCTGTAACGATCAAGAGCATCACTGATCGCTTCGCTGCGTAATTGGTGCTCAATGAATCTGTTTCAAACTTCGGAGTTTTCATCCACCATTACGAAAATCCCAACTCTCTCTCCGGATTCGTCTCTTTCTTCTCCTCTTTCTCCCATCCATCCTTCTTCCTCTCCTCCTCTTCCTTCGCCTTTAACGCCGCTTTCTCTTTTTCCATCTCAGCCTGTCTCGTCCCGTTCCATCCTCCATCTTTACATTCCACCCTAATGACTGTTTCTCCCCACGTTGAACAACATCGCCAACACACCCCTTCCTGCTCTCTCTTCTGTAACATCATCATCAGCCCTGCCAAATCTCCCCATCACATATTCCCGTGGGCAGCAAAATCAACTTACAAAAGCCTCAGGACACTTCAAAGCCGATGAGCCACATTGCTGCATGCACACCTTCTGGCCCCGGGGATTAACAAGCTGATCTTTCGGATCTATCCATGCTGCTGCGATGGGGTGCACTATTAAAGACACGACGAAGAGCAAGAGCGCTAGCAGCATGGTTGAGGCATGGGAGAGGCGATGTCAAGGAACGGTCGTGAGGTTGGCATGGTTGTGCGGCGTGTGAGATTGGAGATTGCCCAGGTTGTGGGATTGAGGCTAAGCGGTTTAGCCTCGGGCGGCATTGTTGGGGTGATGTCACGCGACTTGGAACTGGCTTGGTATCTCGAACATGCCCATGTGTTCGAGGCTACATCTTCATTCTTCGTATATCAGAATATAGGATGTAAGTTTAGAGCGGTGGCGCTCTTCGGGTTCGGTCCTTCGCATGCACAAAGCCGACACGCGATCTCTTTCCAATACCAGCCTACGAAGCATCAAGCCGCCTCAGTCAAGGACAACCGGATTGTCCGAGTCTCCATACACAGACTCATCGTACTTTCTCTTCTTTGTTGCCGGATACGTTGTCGAGTGTTCTAATTTCGTCGTGCTTACTTTCTCCCTGATTGCAAGGATCATCGTGCCCCCACTGGTAACAGTGCTCATGCTGCGCTCAGCAATCGCCTCATTCTGCGTCCCAAGCGCCGTACTCAACTTCTTGGTCTTCTTTCTCTCAAGCCTCAGCTCTTCCTCCAGTCGGTAGTTCCTCGCCTCAATTTTGTTGATCTTGCTGTTCTTCTCCTTGATAGTCTCATTCTTCTTCGCGATTGACAACTCCAGATCACGCTGTGTCTTCTTGTGTGTGTGAGGCCACAACCGAGCTGCTCTCAGCTCTGCTTCCAACCTGTTATTCTGCAATTCCAGATTGTTCTTCTGCCGTTCTAGCTTTCTGTCCTGCTATTGGGATTGGTTCATGCTCCACGCCGTCGTATTGTGGAACACATTTTGCCATGATTGCAGGTTGTGAAGTTCGCCGTGCAGTACCTTGTTGCGATCTTCAAGGACTGAGATGGCGTGTAGATAACCTGTTTGGAGGCGCATCAGAGATTCAGAATAGGTGCCATTGGTCCCAGCAGCAGGCTGGTTGCCATCGTTGTAATCGTGGTTGGTCTCTAGGGACATCTCAAGGGAGTATTCGCTGAATGTTGCTTCTCGATCATCCTCAGGGTGGCCATTGTCGTTACAGTCACTGCAGTCGTTCTCGGCGTTGCCGTCTGTATGCTCCTACAGCTTGACATTAGTTCCGCACGGTTAGCGGTTGCAAATTACGGGCATACACTTGCACTACGGATTGCTGTGTGTTTGCCTGCGGATTATCCGCAGGCGCGAGCAGCAGCGCCAGCTCGCCAGTGCTCAGCATTGGGCTCGATGACATTCTGCCACCACAGTCGCGACTCTGTCGGAGTAGAGAAACGATTTTGGGTCAGAGTGAGAGTTGAAGTGCAAGGCGTAAATTGTAGCACTAGAGCACGTGGCAAGCACGGTGAAAGCGAGGCAAGCCAATAATTGGTACCACTCTGTATCCTTTCACAAGGCCATATTAGTTACGAGGCAAGCACTTTGCTATCTCGACCACGGTTCTCCAACTCCAGTAAGATTCCGACCCTTTAGGCTTCATCCCTTTATCCAGTAATGTACTCAACTGCAGTCTAACTCTCCTCGTTCTGATCGCGCTTGCATTGTTCCTCTTTCATCGCCCGCAGGAAGCTCATGGCTGCTGCGCTGCATGTTGCCGCCAGAGTTCCACTAGCCGCAATTGTCTTTACGACTATAAGCCCATACCCACCTGCTCCAGCACTCTGTAGAATCGCGAGGGCACTTCCTGCAGCAAGAGGTCCTGCAGTCGCTTGAATGCTGGCAGCAATCGATCCTACATAACAATGAGGTCAGCGCGTGATATATTGTAGGGAGTGCAGACGGCGCACCGGCAACGAAACCAAGAGGACCAAATCCAAAAGCCCCTAGTACTGTGGGACTCATCATGACTGCATCTGGAGGGGTAGTCATGCATGCCCAATAGCGTTGCCACTTGTGTCGGATGTGCCCTGATCCACTTCTTGAGCCTGTCGCTGAAGCCGTTCACTTCTTCCTCGGAGAAGCTGTCTTTCGTATTTCTTGCGTTTACATGAGGGAGATATCCGGTCATGGCCGTAAGCCAGAAGCTTCTTTTCGTGGTCCCAGCGGATTTGGCGGCATCCTTGCCAAACCTGTCAATAAAGTTCCAGTCGAACATATTGTTGGCTTCGTGGTGGTGGTATAGTGAGCTTGGTAGCAATGATTTGGATATGTAGAAGCAGAAATACGCTCAGATGCGGGATGAGACTTAAGCAAACATGGGAATGATGCAAGGGACGGAAAGCGCGACATAGCAAACATGTTCCGGGTGAACCTCACCATTAGCTGCATATCAAAGGATATATCGTCCTTGAGCAGGCGCCAAAGACAATATTTCCTTGGCCGACCAGCACGCATCACACTTCAGAGCCATCACATAGCCTCATCCTTCGTGACCGGATTGTTCGAACAAGTACATTTCTCGTTGTACAGATATACACTGTCCCCGAACATATCTCTTGGGAGGGTATCTGATGGCCCCCAAACCTCTTGGTCTATCATCCCAACAATCTCCTCTCCCCTCCTCCCTCACTTATATCTTCGATTGTACGAGATCGCTAACTTGTTGCTCGATCGCCTTGTCGTCCAGTCCCTTGAGCGGCAGCTTCTTCTCCTTTCCAAAATCTAGACCCAGATACATTAGCACTCAATACGTCTCGTCGCGATCGTGTAACGCACCGAATCTCGCATAGACGGTGGGCTCGGTGCCGCTCGCTTCTCGGATCATGATGGGAGTGTGCGGGTTGTGCTTCTTCATGGTGGGGTAGCTGCGGGTGAGGAAGTTCCTGCATATCGCAGTCAGTGCTGTACATAGTCTGATATCGTGTCCCGCATGCAGCGCCATATCATGCGCCGCACTGCAAGAGTCGTGAAAGAGTTGAGGCGCATACCTCGTCGCAGCGCTGTGCTCACTCGTCTGGCAGAACAAGAACCTCAGCTCCTTGAGCCCCTGACCAAACGCATATTTCGAAGCCATTGTGGACTGCTCGCAAGTGTAAGGCGGATGACAATTGGTTGTTGCCGTCGGGTTCGCAAGCTACGTAGATTCAATGTTCCCCCATGTTCGTCAAGCTCTCGTATTGCGCCATGCCGTATCAAGTTTAGCCGCAGAGCCAATCGGAGGCAAGCAGAGCGTAATCCCGATGTCTTCAACTTTGGCACCGGTATCGCGAACACGAAGACTTGCTCCTCTTCGCACGACACCTGTCCCCTCCGCCTCACCAACGCACCCAATTACACTTCTCGAGAGCGCGCTCGCAGAAGATTAAAGAGGGAAAGCATCAGCAAACATGTCGTTCCGACCCGGCGCCCGCATCTTCAGCAACTTCCGGCCCTTCTTCCGACAAGGTCACGCAGATGCCCGTCGACGAGCATCCACCACCGCCGGCCCAGGAGGCTTCGCTGGCTTCTGGAACAGCCCAATTGGGCCCAAGACCGTTCACTTCTGGTATGTTCAACTTGCTCGTTATGACATCAAATGCGCCCGCTTTCCCAATGACCCGGAGATCGCGAAAACCACAAATCCGTAGGGACAGGCTTGCTGACATTTTGATCAGGGCACCAGTAATGAAATGGGGCATGGTCCTCGCCGGCGCCTCCGACTTCTCCCGCCCCGCTGAATCCCTCTCCTTCACCCAGAACTTTGCGCTCATGTGCACAGGTGCCATCTGGACTCGCTGGTGCTTCGTCATCCGCCCCAAGAACGTTGCGCTCGCGGCTGTGAATGCGCTGGTCTTCGTTGTTGGCGCTACACAGGTCGGCAGGATTTACCTGTACAACAAGAGCTTGGAGACGACCGAAGGACAGGTCAAGGGTGAGGGCAAGGAGCTCGAGGCCGAGCTGAAGGCGACCGCACAGAAGGCGGAGAAGGCTATCAAGTCGTAGATGGATGATATAGAGGAGGAGAGATGAAGGAGTCTCAGGGTTAAGGGAATGATATATATATATTACCTCCTCGCTTGGTTTTTCGAGCTGTCAAAGGGTGTATTGGATCCCGCCTGGGTTAGCTGCAAATAAAGATATACTGGCTACGGAACGATGCCTTCGCATAGGTCGACTTCTTTCACATGAGGCAATTGATTGACTCACTGACTAACCAACATTACGACTCACTCTGCATTGTATTTTGAGAAATACTTCACGTCGTACTTCACTTGAAGGATTGCTAATGAGACAATTGAGAATTTGATCTAATAACGCTCATCCTTGAGAAAATGGATGACACAACCAAGGACAAGGAACATCAAACGATGCCCGAGCAACTATTATATGAAACACTTGAACGGGTCCAGCAATTGTCTACGACAATGACCAGGTACTGAGACAATAACCCCAAGCAAACCAACTCCTCCACCACTCAAGCCGGTCCATGCTTGTCCCTCGGCGCCAAACAAGTCCAACTCCACCCATCACAGAAACTCCAAATTCCATGCGTCCACCCACAACACTTGACACACCCACACCCTTCACAGCACGCATCCTCATCACAAAACATCTTCGGCGCCTCACAGCAACACTCCCGCCCCCCCAGGAACGTACAACACCCATCTCCATGCCCATGTTCTGAGCCATCTGTTCCGTCCTGCGATCCGACAAAGCAGCAGCCCTCAGGTGCCTCCCAGCACGGCTTGCATTGCATAAACCATGTGAAGCGCTGCTATGCGCTCATCTGCTCGATCTCGTGTTGGCGCTGGCGACCGGGTGCGCGCAGGGCGTCTGCGGCCCGGATATTGGCTTGGTGCTCAGCCATGGTCGCGCGGATGGCAGTCATGTCTAGGCGGGCTGGAGGGCTGGGGGGCGTTGTGATGATGTTTGGTGGAGGGTTGGAGTATGAGTGCCGTGACAGCCTTGAGGGAGGCTTCGACGAGACTGGGGAATGTGGGTTGACGAAGGGAACTTTGCGGTAGGAGGGTTGTGCTGGCGTTGTTGGGATGGGGCCACGCTGTTTACCCTTGGATGAGATTGTGGGAGCGCTTTGGGATGCGGAGTCGCTCGGGAGAAGGGATGTGCCGTATCTTTGAGAGGTCGTGCCTTCTGGAACATCTTTCCTGAGTGGTTTGACAGTGGAGAGAGAGTCGTTGGAAGCGTTGGGGTTCATGTCTCCGTCGAGGATTCTGGGACTCGCCCTATCTAGCTCGAATTCCTTGATCGGTTTGACGGTTTCGAGCGACTCGTCAGATTTATTGTCATCGTCATCTATCGCATTTTGCAAAGCCGCCGTCAACGACTGGACCCAGGCATTCGTGTCACCAGCTCCATGTCTTGATGGGCCTGCGGTGGCAAAGTCCTTAATGAAGATCGCGGCTTCTTGCTTCGAGTCTTTCCGTTCCGCCGGAGGTGAGGCCGACGCTCGCTTGCTTGATGGGCCATCCATTCGCATCATCTCATGGTTGTCTTCATACTCGCCGCGTCGTCGTTTCTTCTGGTTTGCTGTCGCCCTTGACGCAAAAACTGGCCAGTCTGAGTCGTACATTAGAGGAAGCAATGATTCATCCATTGCGATGGGAGGAAGCGATGGAGTTTAGCAGTGGTTGTTAGAGCTCTAAGATTCAGACCATGTAGCGATGTAGAAAGTGATGTGCTGAGATCCAAAGTGAATGGGTGCAAGAAATAGACGCAGTGGGTACTGCTCCGGAATGGTAGACGGTATAGTCAATACACTATA
Source organism: Phaeosphaeriaceae sp. SRC1lsM3a (assembly GCA_001644525.1). Lineage (NCBI taxonomy): Eukaryota > Fungi > Ascomycota > Dothideomycetes > Pleosporales > Phaeosphaeriaceae > Phaeosphaeriaceae sp. SRC1lsM3a. The sequence goes on from KV441716.1 coordinate 1,085,026, forward strand.
CAGGAGTCAGTCGCAGTCGTAGAGTTTAGTGATCCGAACATACGTTGAAGAAGCGAAAGCCGTGCAGTGATAGCAATATGTCGTGTGCAGCCAGTGACGCCGATCCCACAACTCGAGAGCAGGTGTCGGGCAACAAGCCTAGTCCAGACTGATGAGAAACAGTGACACTCTAGTCCTTTCCTCTGCAATATCTGGGCAGTGGTCCTGCTAGCAGCGACTTCTGCTGACGAGCAGGAAGTCTCGCCATTGCCCTTCCCTGCTCTTTCCCTTCCTCACACACAGCAACTCCCACACACCTCCCCACAACACTGCCCACATCCTTCTCCAAGCGCAACGATGCATCCCCAGAGAGCTGCGAAGCACCCAGCGAAGCCTTCAATAAAACATGCTCCCGAAGCCGAGCAATCGCAGCCCCTCAGGCAGCGCGTGCACTCATCCGTGTCGCGACTCTGCTCAGTCGTGAACTCTTCGATACTGTTAACTGGTGCGTAATTCATCTTGAATGAAAGACGAGTTTTTTTGTCGAGAAGTTCGTGCGGTGAGTATAAGCGGCTGCTACAATTCGACGTTGAAATAGATGAAGCGATTCGCAGTGGCAGGAAAGAGACGACAACAATATCAACGACGAAATTCGAAAATCAGTGAAAATATAAGCAACAACACCCAAGCCCCGCCCACATCTCTATCGCCTTTAAACATCCCCTCACATGCAGCCAATTTACCAGCAGGATTTGAGGCCTCCTACCGCAGGGCCACGCAGGGCCACCGCAGGGCACTCAGCCATGCTCGAAGTGGCTTAGTGCCTATTGCCCGATGGTGGCTGAGGTGTCAAAGCCCACGCTCCCCACCCATCGCCCGGACTTTTATTAGAAACTGAAAATGTTTGTCAGAAGCTGACTCGCTGGATGATATTGAATCGCTGGGAAGGGCTGGTTGGGGTTTTTGGGATGTGGTGGGTGATGATGGCTGCGCCTTGAGCGGATTGTTTCGAGATGGGATTTGCGTGATGCTGGTGTCATTTTCTTGGAGGGGTGCATGAGATCATCCCAACGTGGTGAGAAGTTCATTTGGTTGATGACAGAAATTGTTCACAGTGCTCTATCCCGTATTGCGCAAACATTGCAAGACGGACCTGGGACATCGTGCAGGTTGAGAGATAGATCGGCGAAAGATTGACAACGTATATTATGATGATCAAATGACAGGCTTAACAGCTGCATAAACGCCTGTAAACCCCAGGGTATCTTGTGTATACTTGACTATACATGACAAATTGTGATAGAAAAAAAGGAAGTCATTCTAGCGCATCGCAGTCAAGCAGAAATATGCAGTCGTAAAATAGTCGTGAAAGCGATAGGAGAAACAGAGCATCCGCTTCACACTCTGATTACAACATGTATGCCAAGAGCCCTTGCTTCCCGGATACAGCAGGACAGACAAGTCCGTCCAGAGCGACCGATGATGGCGTGGAATCCTTTCTCTGCGCACCAGGCTCGTGCAAGTAGCTGCTGATCTGCTGGACCGCGTGCATCAAGGACGAGAATCGTGCTCTTGTCGTGCAACGGGTCGTCGTCTCGGCGCTCATCGAATCCAGTGGGTGTAGGTGTGCGCGTGGCGGGCTTGTGAGAGTGTATATCGAATGGAACCACGAAGTCAGCAAGGAAGACTTCGGCGACTGGTACGATTTTGTACTTGTAGCTGATATGTAGTGGGTGAACCTGCATGGGTTTGCGTTTCGTAATAGTTGTATCGGAGCCATCGTCGTTGTCTATGGAGTACATGGGCTTGGGTGCGATGTCTGTCGAGTCTGGCGGGTGAGATAGCAGTGGCTCAAAACCGTGGCTGTTGCGACGTGACATTCGCACGCTTCCGCTCCGCTTCGATGATGTACGGGATATTGTACCCGTTAGTGAACGCTTGAGTATGTGGGGCATGCTCGGTGCTGGAGTTGTCATTGGGGAATGACATGGCCACGAAGTAATGAATTGCACATCGAATGCAAGGGTCAGTGTTTGAACCGATGCGTCATCCTGGTTGACAAAAGTGATCGAAGGAATGTGTACGTCGGTCTCTGTGTAAGGACCGGATACGATGTCGCTATCGATCAGGTCTGTATTCAGCGGCGTTAATTCCCAGTGCTGCAGTCCGAAAGAAGCTACAGGTGCCGGATCAGGGTCGCGCGGAAGAACGAGGTCTTCGGACTTTATAGACTCAAAGGTGCCCTCTGGTATGATTGCAGAAGCTTGTTTCACCAATGCGGAGCGTGCAGCATTGCTCAGTCGGTCGTCGAAGGGCAATTGCTCGCTGTGGATGGAATGCCACGTATCGTGGAGACCTGCTGGTACTTTTGTGAACGAGATCCAACCCATGCACTCTACAGCGCCAACAGTACATGCAAACACACGACCGACAATTGAGTTTTTGCTCCACCAAGCTTTGCTAGCGTAGGTAAACCCGCCATACAGATTGGCAGAGTCGCCGAGGCTTGCAATAGCGGCACCGTCATTCTCGAGAAGGGTTGATATCAGGAAGTGTGAGATGGGCTCTCCTGGCAGGACCAGTCCGGTCAGATAGGATCGACTTAGCCAGCCGCCAACGCCTGCTAGCGCTGATCTTGGCTGATCCGGCTGTGGTGATAGTGTAGGCGATAACGGGATACGCAAAGAGTGCGAGTTATCGCGACTCAGCACAGGCTTGCCGATATGTCCGAAATAGCTGTCAAGCTGTTTGCTCGCAGGGCGAGGAGTCTGTAGAGGCGTGCCATAGACACTAATCGATGCCGGCGTGACAGGATCGAGGAACATTGCTTCAGGCGACGAGAACTGCTCCGCTTCTTGTGCAACATCGCGAGCGCCCAGCTTTTGAGCCATGTCTTGCATGAGAGCCTCCGTACTGGGCCATTGTATGGTCGAGGCAAACTTCACCAGACCCGACAGTTGGCGAGCTTGGTGTTGCGGCAACAGCACAATATCAGCTTTCGGAGCTTCTATTTCTCCACCCACACCCAACATGGAGAGGAAGCCACCCGTCTTTGTCGTCTCGCCATCGTGATCGCTGCCTTTCACTGTCAAGATGTTGTCCAAAAACCTGCGTGCAAGTACAAGGTCCCAGTCAAGCTTCCTGGTCTTCGTGCCAAAAAGTTCTCTGATGTCTTGAGCGCTCATCTGGGCCTCCTTGGCTGGACCGTCCACGTCAGGATTGGAGACCGCATCGAGTCGAAGTAGGAGCTCGCAGGATAATGTTATTTGGAGGAGTAGTACCTCACGTTCTGTCCAAAGAGGATGAGGCTCGTGCGCAGGTACTGGTTCTGGATCGCTCCATATAATTTGACCCAGTCTAATGCGCCACTCAACCAGACTGAAGTCGTACCATACACCTTTGAGCTTCAATATCCTCATGAGCGTCAAGATCTGGATCTTCAACCCGGTCGGATCATCTGTAGTGCCATCATATCCAGGTGGCATGAGAAACTTGCTGAATAAGTTCGCATACAGGTCCCCCGCACTTTGGTGATTGAGAAGGCTCATCGGTCCTGGACTATCGTGGAAGGTTTCGTACAAGTCCTGCAATTCGATCAATCGATCATAGACCAGGCCCATGTCGACTGCTCGGATTCCGATTCGCTCAGGTGAGCCTTGCATGAGTTCCTTGTTCTTCGTGCCCTGCAGAAAGTCCTTGCTCGACTGTGAGCCTTCTAAATCGGTAAGAAGGCTGTCAGAACATGGCAGCTCCAGGAAATGCGCGAAGCCAATACTGCCAGGCTCGACGCCTTGGGCACTGAGCATATTCGGCAATTCAACAACATCGCCTTCGTAGCCGACGTACTGTTTGCGCTCGTCGGACGATGTTCGACTCCTCTTAGACGTTCTGTATAGGGTTGTGGCTGTGAATGCCGGCTGGTCGAGTTGCACCGAATCCGTGGTATCCTTGATAGAATCTGACCTGTCCCTTGGATATGTTACAGACGGCATGGGGCGACGCGACCCTTCAGTGACGCTGAAGTCTGGAGCCCCCGAGAACAAAGTGTCGAGTTGTCCTTGACTGAGTGTCTCGACCTTTTCCGCTGCAACAGGTTCTGGTGCCGGCGTGGCTTCTGGTGTGAGCGTAGGCTGATCCTCCATTACTGGAGGAAACTGCTCATGGTCTGAGCTGGTTTTGTCGTAGGGTGCTTCGGTAGGTTTCTCGACTTTGGCGGGAGTTGGGGCTGAGATCGTTTTGCTCGCGATTGGTATCTTCTCCTGGGGAAGTGTGTTAGTATGGGAGTGAAATGTGTATCAGGCAGACCGAGACATCTCGCATATGGAAGTCGTTGATTGACATACTGGGACTCCATCGTGGCTTCCTGACTTCCGCCTCCTAGACTTGAAGAACTGCACAATCTTCTGCCTCTTACTCGTCTTCCTCTCCAGCTTCCCCTCATCCGCCTTGACGGCCTTGCTATGGAGTCTACGCAGCATCATGGCGGGTTGCTGCAGGGCAGGAAGCGCGGTGCATGCTGCCAGGCATATAGGGAGACAACGAGCGAGCCCTGACGGGACAGGAAATTTCCCGGTTGACCTTGGCTGGGCGACATGATGGGATGCACGTGAATCAGGGCAGATACCCTTGCTGCAGTCGAGTGCGATCGTGGGTCTGGGCTGCCACACCCTGTACCGCATCACCGCCCATCGCCTATGGACCCAGGCGTATCGCATGGCTATGCACGCGCCCACGCGAAGCACGCCAGTCAGTAGCTGCAGCCATCGCTGTGCCCCTCGTCACAACACCCTCTAACGACGCCTCAGCTGCTCCGACGCGTCTACAAACAAACGCGTGTCAACGGCCCTCGACAGGCACGCCAGGACAATCAACCGTCGTGTCGCTACGTATTCCGCTCGCCCAACGGCCAGCTAGTCTAGCACGATGCCTTGATCTCGGTTGCTGCGCTGCTGAGGTGCCAAGCTTCCAGAACAACGGCTCGCCTGTTCCCCAAATCCTGAAACGTGACGGGAAGCCGCCTGATCTCCGGACCAGCCAGCAAGGTGGGTATCAGATCATTACGTGGTGCCATCGATCCCCGCTATGCGTTGTTTGGCTTCAGGGGCCGTCAACGGTTTACTGTCCTGTGCTTCAATGACATCAGCCCGTGCTTGTTGAGTCGCCGATGCCGAAGCGGGACCTTGCCCTTGCATATGTGATCTTGTGCGACCTCGTGCAAAGAGAGATTTGAGCTGGGATAGCAAGTTGTGGAGATGATATAGCAGGTCTTGTGATAGGAATAAAGCTTGAATTGAAGAGGAAAGAATTGTTTTAGGGATGTATAATAATGCAGTTCCAGGATGCAAGTTGCCACAGTCTTCCTCCAAAGTGGCATGCTCTGGATACAAGACCTCCCCAACATGTTCACTACCTACTGTGCAGGACTGGCCACCTTGCCTGCAACCAACGCAATCAAAGCTGCGCCAACACCTGATCCGTCCTTCGCGATACCGATTCTGATTCTCTTCTCGCCCTGCTCGCCGATCTCAGGGACTCCTCGCAAAGCATCTCTGATGTGCTCTTCAAAGTTGGGGTAGAACTCAACAAGCGAGCCATCAACCCCGACATCGATCATGTCTTCGTCCGCAATCTCAACCTGGCCACGCGCTGGCTCGATACCAGCCTTTTGCTCGGTGGTCGCTGTGCCAGCGCTCTTGTTCAAGCGGCCGGTGTTGATGACAATGGCGGCAATTGCAACAGCAGAGAGACGAGCTGCACGACGGCCAATCGCTCCAGCAATTTCTCGTACTGCTTCCGCATCCTCGGCGCTGACAGCGGAGATGTCATAATCCTTGTCCAAGGTTTGTCTGAGCATGCGAAGTCCAGGACTGCTGTCGCCCGCGCAGACACTCAGAAAGCTCGTGTCGATGCCCCATTGCTTCCATATCGGGCTGTTGTCGTGAATCTGTGTAGTGCTATGGACGTCGTTCGAAGCTGAGTTGTCGTCGGCGAACAGAGGAACAGACGGATCTTGGAGCAACTTGACCAGAGCTAGTCGCAAAAGTTCACCCAAGAACATTCCTGAGACGCGCTTCTCGAACATTTGAATGCCAGGATTGACTGACTTCTCGTCGAGCTCAACATCGTACGGTGTGTTTGGTAGTGTGCGGAGCGAGTTGTCGAACGAGCCCCACTCTGTGTTGACGATCATCTCGCCGGTGGACTTGTCGTAGTCTCCTGCGTTCTTGTCCTTGGTAAGCTTGGTAACCTTGTCGAGCTTCTCGACATAGGCGCCATTGGTGCCGGTTCCGAAAATGGCACCGAGCAGCGTGCCTGTCTTGCCAGGGGAAGTATACGAGCGTGCCATAAGGGTTCCAACGGTGTCATTGACCAGGGCAGCCACCTTGACTGGCAGGTGTAGCTCGTCAATCTCCGCCTGGAGCAGAGCGCAGACATCCTTGCCAACGGCGTCCTGGATATCGAATCCCTTTGTCCAGCGCATCAACATGCCTTTGTTAATGCCGATTTGGTTGACGGGGAACGAAAAGGTGAAGCCCAGGTTGAAGATCTCCTGCTCGGATGTTGCACCACTGCCGCCTTCCCGGCGCTTCAAAGTACTGTAGTAGTGCTCTTCGTGGTGGGCCTTCAAGAATAGCTCGATCTGCTTGGCTAGGAAGGAGAAGAGCTCCTTGGAGGTCTTTGCGACCATGAGCTCGCGGGGTATGGCGACCTTGCTCTGGGTGAGGGAGAAGGTGGTGTTGCCGTGCAGCTGGATGGAACAGACGCGGAAGTTGGTGCCGCCGAGGTCGACGGCCATGTAAAGACCCTGATGAGCATGTAAGTAGTGCTTCAAAGATATGACTCGAGTACAATTGTACCTTCTCGGTGCCATTGGGGACTGCGGTAACGTAGGTTGGAATCTGGCTCAGCTCGGTGCCGTCTTGCTGCAGACCCTCATCTGTACGCCGTCAGCTCGTCCGTCTGCCCAGCACTCCTCACGGTGCATACCCATCTCGCGTATAAACTCCTTGACGGCCTTGTTGACGGCATCCTGGCTGAAGTCGAACTCAGCGGCGACGCGCTTGGCCTGGTCGGCGAGTGCCATGCTGCGCTCGGGTCGGGTGTTGAAGGTGCCTTTAAACTCGACGTGCTGTGTAGGTTTGGGACAGACAGACTGCTGCTGGAAGACGAGGGGGTTCCGTAGAGTGATGCCCTGAGAGGAAGCGCGCCAATGCTGGCTTCTATCGAAGATTTCGTGGACCGTGTGAGGCAAGCGGGGCGCGAGGAAGGCTAACAGCACAGCTCCCACAACTACGACGACAATGTGGGTCACAAGAGAGGACCTGGCCGAGTCACGCCAGCGGGAGCCCCAGGACAGTGAAGAGGGGTTCTTGGGCACAACGGTGGCTTTGGGTGGGCGTGGACTCCTGCTCGTTGTGTCCATCTGCCCCGCGTTTGGAGGGTGCCACGAGCGAATGGCGGATGGTACTGCTAAGCTCAAGCTCCGGGCTGCATCAACAAACAATACGGCCAGCGACAGCGACGCGCGCATGCATGTCACTTTGTTCACTTGGTCGAGGGCGGGCCGACATACAATGCCTCGCCATTGGAGCGGTCAAGGCCATCTTCACACGACGTTGCGCTAGTCACCTGTCCGTGCAATGAGCCGAGGGCATCGTGAAGCGGGCTGGCCAGCCATGTCCCACCCAAGGTCCCCCTCTATTACGTCGGCGGCTGAGACGGCAGACCACTCCGACTGGCCTGGTCATCTCCACTACTCAAATCACTGCAAAATGCCCCTTTGAGGCGGTACACCAGATCCTGTGTGTTTGAAGCAGAAAGGAACGTCTTGCTTTTGTTGCTCGCTCAGCTATGTATGCATCGCTAGATGTCGCCTCTGCACTTCCTCGTCGCTCCTCTTCCTCCAGTGTCGCATACGAATAGGTAGTAGTGTACACTCTGTCAGCAGATACAGCACCGAGAAATGAGATGCCTCCTCTGGCAAAGATAGATGCCCGCGACCAAGAACATGTGCATGTATCAAAAACTCCTAATGGAACATGCCCTATTCCACTGCGCAGCCCATGCAATACAAGAAGACCCCAGAACTAGTTGGGGGACCAGACAGGAAAAAGAAGTCACTGCAGGAGCAGCTTTTACAATATGTACGATAAAAGACAAATGAAAACCGGAAGCAAAGACCCCACGATGAGGCCCATTTGTATACGTGCAAATATCCCCTTGACCCATATTCTAATGTTCATCATTAAGTGTTTGCTCTGAGCCACCATGCCGACCCTCGAGAGTGGGCGAGGTCAACAAGGCCTGTTGTTCGGTCGTCGAACAGTAATGAAAAATGCGTATGCGAAGTAAAGGAGTGTTTTGTGGTTAAGCGCACCACCGAGTGGGCTTCGAAAGAAAGCGGTCGACACGTGGCCAGTCCATAGATCTCGGCTCGTGGTGTCGAATCAAAAAAGGGAATCCAGACAACCTATCAACATGGCCCAAATTGATGGTCTCAGATGTAGAGAGTAGATCCGTCGATTATCGGACGCCGAGAGGGGGTCGCGGTCCCAAGCTTATCTGGCTGCTGTGCGCAGAGTTTTCAGAATCTAACTGAGCGCTGCCACTGGACTCATTGCTAGCGGAGGCCGAACCGGTCAGACTGCGTACTTGAGGACGAGACTTGGGCGGGTAAAGAGTGCTCACCCCAGCGTGTTGTTCTACCTGTTGCGGTGCCACCATGTTGCCCATTCCGGGAGGGTGTCTAGGCATTGGTTGCCGCATTCCGCCCGGAGGAGAAGGCCTCCCGTTGGGAGTCATGCCATTATAGCCGTTAGGAGGCGAAGGCCGGCCTGTCGGGCGTGGGCCAGGACTCAGTGGATTGCCAGGAGACTGGCTAGCCCGGCGGCTGTTGGGTGGATATGGACCGTAGCTTCCACTCATCTCATCTAGGCGGGCCGCGGTTAGTGAGTTTGTTCTTGATTGAGCGCCCATGGTACCACGATCGACGTCGCCGTAGCGGTTCGATGAGTAGCCCATGAGTGGGTTGTTCATTATGCTGTCGTGAAGACCAGCGACGGAGCCACCTATCATCTGTTGGCTACTGCGGTTCTTGTTCATGCCTGGACGGGCGAATGGGTTCCTTGAGCGACCATTGTGCTGAGGCGCAAAACCAGCCTCAGGATTCTTGCGAATTTGACTGGCGCTAGGCGCCTTGCGAGTGCGACGTGATGTGACACTCATCATATCGAAATTGTCGGGGTCGATGACTGGGCCAGACCCACGACCGCCCATCGGGTCGAAATAATCGTCCTCGTCATCATCATCGTCGTATCCGCCCATAGACGGAGGTGGTGGAGGTCGACCACGACCCATGCCAGGACCCATGCCAGGACCCATGCCAGGACCCATACCAGGACCCATACCAGGACCTCCACGCCGCATGTTCATTTCTTGCTCACGGAGCTGTAATTCCCGCTGCCTGAGCATCAGCTCTCGTTCGCGCAGTGACAGGTTGGCGGACGAGTTGCCAGCACTTTCGTAGGGTCCTCCACCAGCTCCATCGTCAACCATGTTGTCATACAGCATCAAATGGGAGAACTCTTCCAGGTTGTTACCGTCCTCAAACGATGGTCGCCGTTGGCCCATCGGGCCACCATTCATACGCGGAGGATAGCCGTTCTGACCAGGAGGGGGGCCACGACGCATGGGCGGAGCTCCGTTGATGGAAGGTGCACGGCTGCCGGGACGTGGCCCACCTTTCATGATGGGCCCATTACCGTTCACCATCGGACCATTGCCATTCATCATAGGACCACCGGGTCCACGGGGCAAAGGCGCTGATGAAAGCCGGGGAGGGGGCGGCTGCTGTGATCCATTCATGGGTGCGGCCGCTGGTGCCGCAGCTGGGCGGTTGCGATTGGCAATATTGAGGTGATGGAGGATGGCGTACAGACTTTCAATGCGTGGAACCGCGACATTGCATCCATGAGCGAGTTTCAGAGGAGATCCGAGATATGTCTCAATCTCCATTGGACGCTTGGCTTCAAAGTCGAGCCACATGGTGCTGTTATTCTCTTGTGGCTGGATCATCTTCTGAAGTGTCGTTTCGCGGAAGTCGTCAGGGAAAACACACTCTTGAGCTTTGGCAAGAGCGAGTAGCTCATCCAGTACACCCGTTATGAGGGGACGAACGCCAACTTTTTCAACGAGCTCAGCGTGGTTTGGCGTTTCGAAGAGAACACTGGCGGGATGGAAAGAAATTGGGCTGGCATGTGTTAGCGACTCGAAAATACTATTTCAATAGGATGAGGTCAGCATACCCTATCATGCGCTCGTATTGCTGTTGACGTATATTCGGCGATACTTTGCAGTCAACCTGACCCGAACTCAATGTCATGGCCAACGCCTCGGCCATGTCTGATTGAATCTGGGCTGGAATAGCAGGATTCCGGTTTGCGGGACCGACCCAGATGTCAGTAGCACCCTTGTGCTCAAACTCACTCCCACCAAGCTGCGCGATTTCTGCTCCGGATACCAATGAGAGGACCACGTTAGTGGGAAATCGCTGCTCGAGATATGATTCAACGCCGATGCTATGTGTCGTATTCATAAGGATGCAGGTGTGTTGTGGGGAGACGACCGACTCGATGATGTTGGCAATGTCATAGACGTCGGGCAGTGCTTTTACGCAGAGGAGGACATAGTCGAAGGGCTGTTTGGAAGAATGCGCGGCATCCTCGGGCGTCCGGACGACTGTATCGATGGTTAGACGGGTCTTCTTGGTAGCATGTGCAAGGGTACCTACCAGCATAAGGCTTGAACCGCTCATTTCCATAGAGGGCAGATCTGAGATGTTGTCAGCACCTGGTCGGGCGCATTGAGGTATGCCGCTTACTTGAATGAGATGCCGTACTGAGCGACGCTCTCAAAACCCGACTTCCACACGAGGGTAACGTCGCAGGCATTCGTCGCTTGTAATCGCCAGGACAAGAAGGCCGATACGGCGTTGCCGCCAACTGTGTGACGTTAGCAAGTGGTTCGGCTCCACCAAAGACAGTGGTGTCATCGACAGCGAGGCGTCGGAGAAAGAGCAATGTGGTGCATGATCGTGGCGCTGCTGATGCAATGCCAGTCGTGGAATTTAGTGTCGAGTGAAGAAATGGCCTGCATCGCAGAGGCACAGGGCTCGGAGGAGTACGCACCTGACAAAATTCGCAATCTGGGCACTGCGGGCGCCATGGCGGGCGGTGTGCAGTGTGTTGTCGGAGGCGTGAAGAGAATGACGGAGACGACGGGCCAAAACGTTGGCTCTTTGGGGCCGCGCTACGAGTGGACGCGACTGCGAGTGGGCGGCGACAGGCACCAGGCGGGAATTAGGGATTAAGATGGCCGCGGAAAACGAGCGTGTGTGAGCGGGAGCTGGATCACTTTGGCGACATGGAACAAATGAGCAGAGTGAGAGGCGCAGGCGGGAGAAGGAGGGACGCTGCAGAGGTGCAGTGCGGTGTTGGCGGATTGGCGGAGGCCGGGTAGCTCCTACTACTGGCGCAGCAGCGACGAATGGACGGCGGTGGAAGCAGCGCACAGCTGGACGCAGGTTCCACAACACAGGCGTTGAAGTGAGCGGACGCTGGCGGCGAGCGAGGGGGGAAATGTAGTCAGAGACGGGCGAGGGGGCGACGGCGGTGGAATTAGGTGAATGGGTAGGGCGCAGCACAGCAAGAGACGGAGGGGAGGGCGAAGGAACGCGCACTGGTAATGGACCGATACTGGCTTGATATCCCGTTCTCTTACTGGGGATGTGCCGCTAGAGTGCATTAGGTCGCGGGCCTGCACTTATCGCTGCCACAGACGCCAATTCACCGCAGATTATTATCGCCGGGGCCGTGCTCAGCAGGAGTCTCTTGAACCAGCACGTCCAATATCGAGCGCGCTGGAGCTGCCAGGCGCGTGAGGCTGCAGAGCGTACATGATATGATGCACGACTCTCCAGGCACGCAGCACAAAGCTCCTCGCGACGAGTGGCCGGGCCTCGACACGCAGCCACGCAGCGTGGCATGGCTTCGGCCGTTGGCGCCGAACAGAAAATGCTTCTCACTCGCATGGTCTACCGGCCTGCCATGCGTGGAGGTGCTCTGGAGCTGGTGCTGGCGCGGCACCCCGGCCCTCGAGGAGATCCGCGTGTATTTTCTCTGGGCCGACCAGATGAGAGACGTGATCTGGGCGGCGCTATCGGACATTGCGAGCATCACTGCAGCATCCACGACGCGCTGTCACGCCCGCTGCCTGCGCATGGCCTGTAGCTACCGCTACGTGCGCGTACATGGTGCATACTCGCAGCGGCAGACGACTTCGACGACGTGAAGGCTTCTCGTCCGCGTCGGTCCAGCACCAGCGCGACACCCAACAAGAGTCTAGCAGCCAATTAAAGAACGGCCGCCGCAGCCTCTACGCGGATGACGTCCTTGCCTGGACACACGCTCGCGTATCCACCGCCAACAACTGCCAAGCCGTCCAACGCCATCCGTGCAACGCCTGTCAACCCACATGCTGGGACGACTTTCCAACGGCAGCCTGAACATCCTCCGAAAGGGGCTGGTTCGCCCACGATGCAGGCCCGGCATAAGGCCTGTCTCATTTCCTGCCCGGCCCCTGCGCGATAGCACCAACACTGCCCCTCTGCGTTTCCTGCTGCCATCCGACGCTGCGTGAACTGAATTGACTTTGCAAGCTTACTGCGCGCGGCACCGCGTGGCGGCGCTACTGCCACCGAGTCGTGAGGCCTTGGTTGACGAACATGCACGGCTCCAGTAGCCTGCCGCACCCGAGCCGCCGTCCCCCGTTGTCTGCGCACTGGCACAGTACATGGCATGTCTTTAGAGTGGGCGATATGGCTATGAGACCTGGGTTGACTATCGCTATCGGGTTCTTATGCGAGCACGACATGATCGGCCGCACCGCATTGTCACAACTAAACAGGCATTCAGCCTATCATCCTTGAAACCCGCAACAGACTGCTTCTGCTCTGCTGCTGTTGTCGCCACTCCGTCTTCATTGCCTCGCCAAACATAGACATGCTGCACCGACGATCTGCACATCTTCCACGCACCCAACTACGATCTTACTGAAGTGGGGAATCATGCCAAGCCCATGATGTGTCCAACGCAACCAGCTGGCCTCACGCTTGCAATCATCAACATGCACAATTGTGTTTCAGATGCTTTGTTGTGCCTCCGACATTGTTCTGCAACCGAGTCGCGCGCTCTTGCGCCAGCGCCTCCAGACCCACCGCATCGAGATCCATCGCTTGTTTCCTGCCAGCACTTCAAGCCTTTGTCCTCTTCAGTGCGCATTGCCATTGCCTCGTGCTGCCAAGCACGATCCTCGGGTCCTCAAAGTCACTGACAGGTCCTGACGCTGTCACCACAAAAAACATCGCACAAATCGCTGAGGTTGCACATGGCAGCACGCAGACATTACTTCCGCAAGGGGAGCCATGGCTGATGCACACAAACCTTAGCGACGCCCTCACCTTGAAATCTCGCGAGCACGACCTGAGACTTTCCACGTGCAGTTCTCGCCTCATGCACGTGCATTCTATCCTTTTATGCCATACGATATGGCCACTTGTTATACTTAGGGCCTAAGGATAGGGCCATGTTCTCGCCGTCACATTCGCTGAAATCGCTGAATGGGATAAAGCGCATAATGGGAAATGAGAAATGCGGTCTCAAGACTTGACTCTCTGAGCGTTCGGTTTTGATGCCGCTTTGGGACCTCTTGCACTCCTGCCCACGACCAAAATAGTAACACAAGTGCGATTGACATCCTTGACGCACATCGCATCGCACACAAAAGTGGTGCGTCTGAATCTTCTGTCGAACCAACAGGGCCAAATTTTCTCTCAAGTCATGGAACATTAAAGGAGATGCGCCTGGCCAGCCACCTAGCCCCCTGCGATCTTCTTCGTATCGTACGCCTCTCACGTACTCGAATGCTGCTAACCTGATTGGATACGGTCACATCTTGTCTTCGAGCGGCAGACCCACTCAAGCGAGTTCTCTGTTACCTGTTCCTGACGGTGGCGCTATGGCGGGTCGGCAGTGGTAACTTGCCGCTGTCGATCGCAGCGCGCATGGCCACTGCCCTACACAGGCAGTATCGTGCTTCAATAAGCCATCAATACAACATACCTGGTAATCGACACGTCTGATCATATTGGAGAGAAAAGGCCCGAAAGCCTACGCACATCTCCTAAACCCAACAGCAAACATCTGTTCGGAACCATCCGCATCGTTCACCGGGACCATCTGCCCGCACCCATGCTCATCTTCCATCGCCTTCGCCGGGTAAACCCAGAACATAGCTGCTACCTGCCAACGATTTAATCTTTCGCACCCACTAACCTCGCAATTTGAATACGCCACAATCTCACCAATAACGCGCTGACATTCACCTCCACGGACGAACCCACCCTCCGCTTCCACGCGCATCCGAACAAGCGAGCATGTACACTCTCCCTTTTCTCCGCATGTTCCGGCCCCCTTGACGGCACACATCGACAGCCACCTATCGCGGTGCTAAGACATGGATGCTGATGCTAAATGTATACTGGTATCTCACAGCCTGTTTCAACAGCACGTCAGATCACCAAAGATGCAGGTACCGAGATGTTAGATGTAAGCGCGATATCGCTGTAGCGAGATTATACGCAACGTTCGCGTCGGATATAGTATAATGTACAGGCATTCTGCCAAGTTTGAGGCCTGCTCGTTGTAAGTTGGAAGACTGGTGCGCGTGAGCAGTGGATGGCGTTGAGCCGTTTTTTGCTTGTCAACGGTTGTAACGCTTTTGATTGCGACATGGGTGAGGTTGCAGAATATTCTTTGAGAGCCTTGCTTGCCGCATTGTGAGATTTGGCAGGTTACAATCCACTGTTGGTACAAATCTGTGCTGAATTAGCGCTGGGACAACTCGATGGGCCGGCTCCCGATTACAGCGAGTTGGCAGTTGCTTGATAATCGTCAAGAGTCAAGACCAGGTCTTCCAGCATAGTAGCGTGCCTCATCTCCGACGAAAAAGATATGTCCGACGCCAAGGCTTGTGTTGTGGAGTTTCAGCCCTAGTGCAACAACATACACGAGTCACAGTAAATAAAATGGAGGAACAAGGTGAGCATGAGTATCATGATCCATTCTCGTTCAGTAACAATTTCCATGCCCCAAAGTATAAGGCTAGTCGAATACCGCCGACGCCGTGATCACTTTTCCGCGCAAAGCGGTGCACTCGTCTTTCATCAAACGAAAGTCCCAAAACGAATTCCAGGCCTCGCTACCAACGATAGATTCCTATCTCATACGTGCTTCCGTTGTGCAAAGACTTAGTTGTCCATGTAGCTGGAAGAGTCGACACCCTTCTCGGGGAACTCGGGGATTTCCGCCGCGAAGCGCTCCTCGATGGCCTTCAACACAGCCTCATCCTCCTGGTTGCTGACGAACGAGATACTCAGACCCTTGGTACCGAAACGACCAGCACGGCCAACACGATGCAGATACGCATCAGCCTTGTCGGGCATATCGTAGTTGATGGCAACGTTGATGCGCTCAACATCGATACCACGGCCGAAGATGTCGGTCGAAACACAAATACGGGTCTGGAACTCCTTGAACTCCTTGTAACGCTTGATACTGTAGACTATTAGCACCACATGATGAAAGATGGTGGTCGTGAACATACCGTTCCTCCTGGCCGATACCCGAGTGAACCGCAGTGCTGGGGAAGTTGCACTCGCGTAGGAGCTTGTCGAGCTCAGTGCATCGAAGAGTCGAGCGCACGAAGATGATGACCTGGTTGAACTCGAGGCTGTCAAGCAAATCGTTGAGCTTGCGGTTCTTCTCGCGTTCATCAAGCTTCATGTAGTACTGCTGGAGACCGTGCAGAGTCAACTTCTTCTCGTCGTCGACATAGATCTCAAGTGGGTTTTGCATGAACTTCTTGCAAACCATGCGGATCTCCTTGGAAAGAGTGGCTGAAAACATCATAACCTGCTTGTGAGCGGGCGTAGCGCGGAAGATGCTCTGCACATCGTTGCGCATATCTATACAGGGTCAGATTTGCGATGTTGCATGGACGGTATAGTACATACCAGGCTGATCCAACATCTTGTCACACTCGTCGAGAACAAAGTGCTTCAGGTTGGCGAGACGGAGGTGCCTGTCACGCACGAGCGCGTTGATACGACCGGGTGTGCCGACGATGATGTGCGGGTGGGTGTCCTTGTTGCTAAGAAGCTCGATGTCCTTCTGGACTGGAGTTCCTCCGTAAAAGACACCAACCTTAACATCCGGCAAGAACTTGGCGAAGCGGTTGTACTCGTTCCTGATCTGGTAGGCCAACTCACGGGTGTGGCACATGACCAAGATAGTGGCAACGCCAGGCTCTGGCTTGTCGTCCATCTGCTGCAGCGTAGCGAGAACGAAGACGGCTGTCTTTCCGAGACCGGACTTGGCCTGGCAAAGGACATCGTTTCCAAGAATTGCCTGGGGAATGGTAACTTGCTGGACTGTAGCGCACAATGTATGTCAGAAAAGGGTCTTGTAAACGGTCGAAGCAAAGCGTCAAAAGCGAAGCGTCCGTCCATCTTGCGTAGTCGATTTCGTCGATCGGCCACATGAGCGAGCGAGGTGAAACCAAAGCCACCTTCTTAAACACGCTGTTACTGCTGCCATTCCACACTCCCAGTATTTGCCCAAGTTCACGTTCATCCCTTCCAAAACACTGCAGAGAGCTATCAAGCGCCGTGGGGCATCTTGCTCTACGATGCCGTGTTGATTGTGTTCAAATACAGTGTGCCGGTGCAAGCCTCGTACGTAGCGGAAGGAAACGGTTCCCTCGCCACTTTGCTCGAATAGAGATACTCATGGTCGCAAAACAGATACTGGTTGGTGCGCAGATGGACGGACGCTTTGACGAGGAGCAAGGCTGAGGGGAACAATTAGACTAACCCTCGGAAGGATGTTCGAATCCGCAGTCGGTGATGGCTCTCACGAGCTCGTCCTTCAGCAAGAAGTCGCGGAAACCGGTAGAGTGGATGCCGACGTAGCTGCCCTTCTTTTCGCCAGACGCGTCAGGCGCAGCAAGGCCGCCTTTGGCAGCGGCAGCACCGCCGTTCGCAGGCGCCTCGGTTGGCTGGATCTCCTCATCAGAGTAGTCGATGAGATCTTCCTCGTGCGACATGATGATGTTGTTGGAAGAAGTGGGTGCGGTGGAAGTGGGTGTGGTGAGCAAGGCGATCGAGTGTCGCAGGGCGTAGGCGCCTGACAAAGAGCGGGAACGAAAGCGCGCGGTGTGCGGCGTGCGCTAGCAACGTCTACAAAGAAGAGGGGATTAGTATCGTATGGTACTCTGCGGATGCAAAGTGAGGCGCGGTGGTGCTGTGTCGACGGTGGCTGTGTGGAGAAAGAGGTGGAGGTGAGCGATGTCAAGGTAAAAAGCTGGCCTGCGCGCAAACGCCAAGCCACGCTAGACCACGTCCGACAAGCACTCGTTGTAGACTCACCCACAACAATACCATCGTCTCTTCGGTCAGCCTGAAGCGGCGCAAACAAATGAGTCCTTGTGTGTCGGACGACTACAGGCTATATCCAAACCATGAGCAAGGTCAAGCCGCCCAAAGCCAAAGGCATCCCCAGCAAACATCTACATGCCCGGACCACATTTTTGTACCAGGCCGCTACATACCTCAATCTACGAACGTCGCCATTTGATGCAGCCGCCGATGACAGAGCTACTGAAGAGCTACCCGCAACATGGCAAGCTCCCCATCTTCAGAGCATGTCACCTGTTGCACTCGAGCTTGGTTCAGATCTACAACAAGTCTCCCGCAAAGCGCAACTTCGACTTGCTGTCGACATGAAGCGCACTATATGCAAACGATGCAACACAATCCTTGTCCCTGGACGCACTGCGATACAGACGCTGGAGAACCCGAGCAAGAATGGTCGAAAGCCTTGCGCAGATATTCTTTCGATCGAGTGTAAGTTGTGTGGCGGAAAGAAGCGATTCCCCATAGGAGCAACAAAACAACCCAAGAAGCATACACGAACGCCTACTTCCAAGGACACGATATCCACCACAAGTATGGACGACGTTCAACAGACATGTACTAGCACCGATGCGGAACCTACCACGGGTTGAGGCAGGCGTGATATCGGTCACTGGGAGCAAAGTTTGCATACCCAAAATGCAAATCAGCTAGAGACAGCTCAGCCATCCGCCAGGTATCATCTTGGACAGCAGTTTAGTTGGCCATACTCCAGAATGAAGGAATTCTTGCCAGGGCTACGCGCCAGCATCGAAGAACCTCCATTCGCGATATTTGGCATTTACTTTGGTGCTACAGAGGCACGGCTGCGGAGATAGCGCTGGGCTGTTGAAAGTCGCACAATAATGGACGAGACGACAAACATACTGGAGAATTGCATGCATTCGGATGCATGATCGCGGCTATGCGACATTTGTTAATTCGTATAGAGGGTTGAGAGTTGCCAGAACCACTAGCAGGATACGGAGGCGCGGGTGTACAAAAGACAAAAATCTCGAAAGCACTTCCAAAGACTCACTTCAGAGGCTCTCCACATTTCTCAAGGTTTGAACCAGTCAGTTCCGACAGCGTTAGTTCTACTTGGTCTACTGCAGTGCAAAGTGCAATGTCCCAAATTGCGGATCAACTACAGCGGTTATGTGCTACGATAAGTGCACAACATACAAGCTTTGTTCCAATCCAATAAGATTAAGTTCACTTTGAAATCAGTTTCAAGATGCCATCATCTCCATACCTCTGATATTGACAAAACAATGGTCAGTAGTCTACTGCGGGACTTCGAATCCGGAAAGCATGACTATGCACCATGTCGAGTATCGATTCCAAAAAACAAAAAGCATGATGCCATACCTGTCAGATCAGGGAACAAAAAATGAAATCGCCCGATACGAGACTCGAACTCGTAACCTTGAGATTAAAAGTCTCACGCGCTAACCAATCTGATGGATGTTAGAAGATGAAGGAGGAAGTAGAATGGAGGTAAGACTTACTGTGCCAACCGGGCTTTGATAGATGACACTTTTGCAAACAATATAATATATAATCATAAGATCAGCATCTGCACTCAAGAATAGCATGGCTTGAGCACTTCAATGTTTGGCTCGGACAAACAGCGTGGGTCATAGTGGGGCAGTGAGCGGGGTAAGAAACAGATAATGAGTCATCGATATCCTGTTCTAGTCACGAGCGCATCTATTTCGGATCAAACTCGGCCTACATAAATATTATGGCGAAATATTGTAGATGGATGCAGAGCCTTAAAGACGCAGAGTCTTAAAGATGCAGAGTCTTAAAGACGCAGAAATGTATAGATAATCCGCAGTAAATAAGTGTGAAATTATATTTCAAGTTAAGATTTGCGAAAAGAAGTTTCTGTAGTAAGTATTAAGTAGCTACTAGATATCAAATATGTATATCTGCAGAAATATAGAATTTAAAGCTTTTAACTTCGTAAAGTCTACTACTTACCTACAAGAGATGTAGAGTATTTCTGTATTACATAGATAGAATTAGTATAGAACTCTGTTATTTTATTAGTAATTTCTTAAAAAGTAGCTTTTAAGTTTGTAGAAGTAATTAATTTATAAGTTACTTAAGTATGTTCTATATTCTAGAATATAAGGAGTTAGTATATAATATATTGTTTCTTTAGTTTGATCTTTAAGTAGAGATCCTGAATAGAAATGTTGAGAACGAAGTTATTGTATCTGCGAGAAAAATGAACTGCATACTTTTGGCTAAATAGTAGTATAGCTTGAAACAGACTTGCTCTTGAACAACAAATGTGATCGGCCGACCTTGCAGCCACTCAGATGAGCAGGAATATCACCTCGCCTGGAAGGACATGCTCTCTTACGCTATATGCTGAAAATATTTTGATACGCCGAACGCCATCATACAACACACTTTCCGCCCCACGACAGACACTTTCGCCCGTTCAAGGCCTCTCCAGGTACCACGTCTTGTAGTCCAATCGGCTGACTGGTATATCCCAGGCATCGAAGAGATCAGTGTCTCCATCCATGAAGAAGTCGATAGGGTGACGGGTGTAGGTTCCAGCACCCCGACTTCCCTCAGATCCTGGGAACCATCGACGTGGCCTGACTCCATTTGGATTGAGGCCTTCGAGCCAGTCGACGAGATAATTACAGCGGGGAATCCAGAGGGTATGGTCGCCCGACTTTCGGATCCACATGGAAACTGCTTGTTGGTCGAGCTTCCTAAGACCACCGAATTGGATACCCAGTCGGCGAGCTGGATCCTGCCAAATAAGATGCGAGACGAAGTCTGGAGCTAGGATGGGATGTGGGTGCTCATCGCCCGATCTGACCAAATCACAGCGGACCCAGATCGTGTCTTTGACAAGCGCATCAACAAAGCTAGATGGTATTTCGAACTGCAGACGTCCGAGGTGGAAACGCGATTGACGACCATGAACGGTGAAATGACCATCAAACAGGTCGCCCCGGACGAAAGGAGCTGCTCTATCTGGGGCAGGCAAATTCTCTTTGTACTGATAGAACAAGCGCTTCATCAGCTGCGGGGACTGTTGGTAAGGCGATCCTCTCATTGGGTACTCAGCCAACGTGAAGGTCTCGGCCAAAGGCTCCCGGACTCCTGCCCCGTATTCGAGCGCATCGGGCGATATCTTGGCAAATTCTTTAGGTGGGAAATTTGTAGCCATCTCGCGCGGCTGTAGGGCGAGGAACATGAGGCTTACCCAGTGCTCGAGGATATTGGCGATCGGTCCACGTCGCAGGCGCTTGTCCGACACGGCAAAGCAAAAGGTGTACTCCGAAGCTTGTGACCATAGCCAGTATAAGAATGACCGCTTATAAGTCGACCGATAAGAGGGTCGGTCGTGGCCATCGACAATACGCTTCCATGCATTCTCTGTCTGGCCAACATAGTACCATGGCTGACCATTGACTACCAGAGCAATGATGTAGATCGCCCCTTGTCGAGGGAAGTCGGAGATTGCTCGCTTCTTCAGCCTACTAAAGTTTAGTATCATTGTGCAAATTAGTCTTTGCGGACATCGTATGTATTGCGCCTAGTAGCAAAACAGAGGGGCGATAGCTAATGTGCAAAGTGGCGATTGAGGGGGAATACCCTGGTGCATTATTGTAGGGCTTGGTCGAACGATGTAAGGGTAGATGTGCTAGGATGGAAGCGGGTGGGCGGATATGAGGGTGTATGGGCTAGGATGAAGGCAGGTGAGCTACACTGAGCTCACATACTCATCGTAGTTCCTCAGCTTCCCCACGCTCGACAGTTCCAGCACCCAGTCGCATAGTAAGCCCTTACACTCGAGGATCGCTTGATCTGGATCGCTCAATTGCTCTGCGTAGAATTCGCGGACCGAGTCAACCAACGCAGCATTACATCGCTCGACTAGCACGTTCTTGACAAGGTGCTCAAGTAGGTCGTGCGGGTGCATTGGCGAGCTTCTCGTGAGAGTGGACATGGTTGGCTGAACTGGATGCGTTTGAGATGAATAGAAACACGAATAATACGAATAACGCGTGAAGGGTCAGTCGACGCGTCGCGGGCGATGAGCGAAGGTGAAACGGTTTTAAGTCGGCTGGGAAAAAAGGCACATCTACTAGATTGAGAGCACTAAGCTTCATCAAGCTATCATAGTTGAGAATAGTGCCTACTGGCTTACTGAAAGCAGGTAAGTTCCTTGCTGGGCCGTTTGGTATCTATTACGCAGTCACCCAGGCTAGTAAAGCAAACGCCCAGGTCGCCTAACCGCAAGGAAGGTCGTCCTCCTTGCTCACGGAAATCAATCTTTGCTCAGCTGCATTTTTCTATGTGTAGCGCTTTCTATTGCTCTCAACTGCTATACTGTAATCACCTACTTAGGTATATAACTCACCCCCCAACGGTGCTATTCAGCCGAATATTGTACTCTACCTGATCTGACGAATCCAGCGAATGAACTTGCTTCCAGTTGAGTGGAGCTTCGTTAGGAAGAGTAATAGCAGCAGTACTGGACCGAGTACATCGTACGTGTATAACATGGTGATAGACACCTAGCCAGGTAATATACAGCTGACCATACGTAGCCACGACCTACTAGCAAGCGCGGTCTCCTCACTACAAGTACGTACGTTGGACCAATCTCAAGTTGACCAACCCTTAGCTAATTCGCTGGAGGCGCACGATCGACCGCAAATCATGAGTTCTGGCACACCTAGCTTCCGCAAGTATCGGCCGTACGACGACCTTGTCGACCATGAAGACTCCATTTGGGCGGGCCTCCCTGCTGGTACGGACATGCGACTCTACGATGCAATGCCCTACCAAGGGTCATTCTTTGGCATGGTGAGTAAGACCAACATGCCAGCCGCAGGCGTTCACCTAACGGATAACGCGGTCGGGGGACTGATAGCGTTGTGGAAGGCTGGCGGCATCCGAATGGATGAGCTCAAGAAGCGCTGGCCCTCCACTTTCATGGGCGAGACGAACATCTACAAGGTTCGGAGGCCCATGGGCGACCCATTCCTTATGTACAACGACAAAGACGAAGTGGTCTATGGTCTCGCATTCGGCCATATACTCCTCTGTGGTGCAGGGTACATGCAGGATAAGTGGGCGGAAATGGCCGGAAAACTGAAGGTTGACGACTATTTCTGGGTAGTTCCTCAGTCGAATGGCAAATATCTTGTGCCATCTAACATTCTCGCTACACCTGGCTGGAGTACGGACGACCGCGGCTTCTTGCGCCAGCTGAGCCCGCTTGAGGCAGCGACTCTCATTTCTGATGGTCGTGCGATTTACCCTCAGAACAACTCTTCAAGCTCGCCCGTCAAGAATGCGTGGAAGACACCTAATCAGAAACGTCCTGTGATGAAGTATGCTACCATTGAGTGGCCGAAGGGAACGTCGACTCGTATGGAGGTGGGCGATGTCAAAGCGGATTACCCAGCCGAAGGACGTGACGAGCCTTTTGCTTACTTCCCCGAGGGTACGCCACAACCGGTCTTCCAGGCTTTCAGTAGCACACCTAGCAAATCTCGTGCGCCTGTCAGCCAACCCGGTACTCCTACTGCTGCAAAAGCGGGACCAAAGAAGCAGGTCACTCAGCCGACCTCACTGGGCCGACAACAGCTCTCCGACACCGACTCCTCGGACCAAGGAGAGCCGCAGATCGACACCCACCCGGCGGCCACGAACCTTGTCGTCCAACCAACGCCTACCCCTGCCAGTTACACGTTGAAGTCAGACGAGATCCAATTGATCACCCAGTGCCAAATGCTTGAAGACTCAGCTATGTCAATATATGCCAACTACGTTCAGCAACTCAGCCTAGAGGGCAATGTTGACTACTCCTTCTACAAGGTAGCCAAGCCTTTGCTGGACTCACTGTCCAAGTCAGCCGACCCAAGCGTTGCGAAGCAAGGAGCTGATCTGAAGGGTGCTATGAAGCGGTGGTACAACACTAAGATCGCATATGCGTCTGAGTTCGAACAGGCGATGGACCAAGCGCTCGTGCCTCTCGAGCACATGTCAGCTTACAGTCCGCAACTCACTAAGGCAAATACCCATAGGCACCGTTTGGTCGAGACTGTACAAGACAGCTATCCAGACGTCCCACCAGACCGAGACTGCCGTCGGGCGATCTTCAAGCCCAAAGAACAAGCGTACTACGCAGCTGGTACAAGCCTAGAGTCCTCAGACCTATATATTGACTTCATCTCGGCCCACCTGCCTGGCTATGGGTCAGAGGTGGTCAAAGACAGGCGACTAGACCCCAACAACCCCAACGCGCTCTCTAGAGCCGAGAGTCGCGTTGATAACACAGATCTAGTCAACTACCTCGAGTCCTGTGAGCCGGGTCAAACGAAACTGCCAAACCCCTTCCATGAGCGTGCTCGCATAGCCAAAGAAAACGCTGATAAGACGACCAATGTTGCCGCAGGGTTGACCAGCAACAAGCAGAAGAGGAAGAGCAGTGAGGCAGCAGGCGGTACGCCGACCAAGAAGAGTGCAGGTCCTAAAACGCTCGGGCTGTCTTCGATTTTCCCTGTCAACAGCGTGCCGAGAGTGCTTATCCCAGGCAACTCTGCAACAGGCCCTGTACTCAACCCCAGTCGTGCGAGTGGCATGTCCCGTGGTCGTCCTGCCATACTCGGCCAGTCGCCTCCCTTGAGCCGTGACTCCAGTCGCCCCAGGACATCTTCGCCCCATAACCCACTTCAAGCTCCCGCTCGCCAGATGGGTGGTGGAATGCAACCTCAAGTCGACCAAGGTGGGCTTAGGAGGGAGGATTTTGATTGGTCTGACATTGGACAGCGCATGGCGTATGTTCGTCAGCAGTCTGGTAAAGGCAAGCCTGGGGGAGCTGGTAATTAAGCAAGGAGATGAACGAGGGGCGATGAATTGGAGCGATGGGTGAAGAGATCAGGCGACCAAACGTCATCCGCAGCACGTGTTCTGCATTTCGGAGGAGAAGAGTAGCGGAGGGGACTGTATCGGATGATTTCGCCCGAGCCAAGACTCTCGGGGATCTTTTTGCTGGCTGATACAGGATGACATCAGGTAGGGTTGCGTTGGTCGGGTGTGCAATGAGTGCGTATAGCCATGATATGCTCAGCATTGGCCGACTACAAACTCGCTCGCCCGACCAGAGGAGCCGCTAGGGAAATGATTCAAGGAAAATTGGTAGAGTAGTTAAGTGCAGAATCTTTCCCTACGAACCTGTTCAGCTGATCTTCTGCTATGTCGCGTGACAAACTATTCGCCTTCTCGCCTGAGTATCGCTTCCTATATACTTAAATAACCTCTGGTATTAAAGCAGTGATTTTGTAATATGTAGATCTCCTAGCTAAAACAAACCTCACAAATTACAGTATTGCAGTATTTAACTACGATATATTATTTAATTCTGCAATCTGCAATGTTTATAGAACTAATTATAGCATTTAAATCTAACCAATTGTGCCAACCGGGCTATCTTCTGGTTGATATGGACATTTTAAAGATAGAAACCTTATATTGTTTGTTGTTTGGCTTTTACCAGAGCAATAGCAGGTGTAGAAACAAAATTCTGGTAGTTACAAAGAGTTCCGATTTTGGTGGGGCAGTAAGCGGGGTCAGCAACAAAGAACGAGTCATCGATGTCTAGTTCAGGCCCTGATCGATCTAAACTCGGTTTAAATTCGGCCATTGGTTGTAGAGTGAGGTATTGTCAATCATTGTGGTTTGCAATGGATGATGATTTGACAGCAGAAATATCTACCAAGCGAATTTAAGTTACAGCATGAAAATGGCTCACGAACAGCGAGGTAGTAATTTGTTTGACACGGACATTTGCCATGAAAGGGAATCTGTGTGTAGCGTTACATACCGTAGATTGTATTCACACGGTGTACCGCGGATTCCTCTTTGTATTGACTTAGATTTGTGAGAGGTCTGAAATCTTTATCCCACCTTGCGATATCCCATGTGGCGAAAGCGAGCTTATGACAACTAGCGTAAGTCTGCTGAAAACGACACCACAGTATGTCGGCCCCAAGGACTCTCATCATTTTTTGTTATAATTCGAAAGCTGCGGGAGGTCATGAGGTATCCAGGAGATCTTCAGCTGATGCGCGAATCTCGTCTGAAATCTTGTCATGATAGCTCGGAGGCTACATATCCTCATATTCACGCAAGTTTATGGAAAAGGACCTGTTTTCTTCCAATACAACCCTCTCACCCAAATCCATCACCGGCCCAACATTATCAAAAGCCTTCACATGTAGTCCAGCCCTCTCCAGCTAGTTTATTCGCAAAGCAAATGAGGAATGCGAGCCGTTGTCCCAGACTTAGTCCAAATGTGGCAGGCGCTAGCGCAAGACATCAGGCAGACGCGTTCAGCATCGTAGGGCTGAGCCATTTTTGCGGCGCCATTGTGCAGATGTGGTATGGCGAATGGAGGAGCGGAGATTGAGGGACGGATTCCTGTTGCACACGGGGAAGCGAAATTATGGATCGGGTAGAAGGGCGGCTGAGCATATAAGACTTCTCTGCCACCACTTCGCGTGAGCATAAGCAAGGCATTGTATATTCAGTCTGAACTTGCACATTCGAATTTTTCTCCTTGAAATTCCTAAAATGAATGCAATCGACATATTAATCCCAAACTGAACGAAATCGCCAATGGTATCCATGCGCTCTCAGTACAGAACGCTATATCCCACTCGACCAAAACGCCGATAATGCCGCTATGTCCACGAACTGACAAACTGATGAGGTGGACCGGAGAACACGTATAGATGGAAGAACAAAAAAGAAGGAAAGCGTGGGGGTAAGAACACTCAGCACTGTGAGTCCAAAAGAAACTCGCAGACAGTGGCCGGTATTGGGAAACCCACAAAAATGTCGAGAAACAGAGCCACTGCGGATCGGGAAGGTGCATGGCTTTAAACAGCTTGTGGGCCTGGGGGACGAGTCGTGGTGACATGCTGCCGCCTGTGTCGCCTCTCCCTATCTCTCTGCCTCTCCCTTCCATTCGTCTCAACAAAATTCCCTGGCGGTGTTCTCAAATTATGGTTTCCACCCAACAGCTCCTTATAATCTTGGTCGTCAATCAATCTTTTCCGCCATAGGTGGTGGAAGAGATTGAAATCGGGTCGCGAAGTTCTCAGTGTCTGACCGAGCATCGTGTGCTCTGCGAGGTGCTGCATCTTTGCGCCCCAGCTTGCTCGGCCGTCCGCATGGAACCACTTCAAGTCACAGAGTGGACACTGGACAGTCTGAGGTGGGTCTTCGCCGCGGAAGTGGCTCTCGCAGTGTGTGGTCCACTCCTCCTGGCTATGTGATATGTAGCGACAGCTGAGGAACCAGAAGACACATTCATATAGCGGGGTCTGTATCTGCGTCCTGGGCAGCTCCAAGACACCGTTATTGTCCTCCAGCAGCGGTATACCAGCTGACAGGTGGTCCGCCAGCCCCGTTGAAATGGACGTCTCGGTGGGCGTGGCCTCAGTGTAGCGGGAGTTCGATATCGATATCAGGCTCGGCGGGTGAGCCGAAGTCGCAGACTGGTGTATCAACGCGGGCGCCATAGAGGAGCCACGCGAGCCGCTGCGAACAGAGCGCGTGTACTCAATTCTCGCTGGGCTTGAGAGGGTATCGCTGGTCTCGAGGCCTTCGTTGGGGTCCTCAAGGTCGAAATGCACGCCAGCAAGAGCAAGACGGGCGATCCGGGACTCGGTAGCAGATTGGTGTACCCAGCGCTCCGTCTCGCGCGTTGCGACCTGGGCACTCTCCAGCCCGGCGAGCGACATGCTGCGAGCTGGTGGGGTTTCTGTGGCGCAGCACAACCATCAGCCTCATTGTCCGACGCACAAGGAGACGCAGTCTGAGCCAGCCTTGTGATGCGCACAGGGTGGGTCGTGGCAGGACAGACGAATCAGCACTCACGTGTAGATGTTCACGACGGAGGTCGCGGCAAAGAGAACAATTTCTGGGGTATCGCGCCCCAGACAGAGGTATAGAGCGCAGGGCTTAGCGGCCGTCAACAGCGGGCCGTTCGCGTGCACGTTCAATGGGTCTCAACTGAGTCAAGTCTGGTTGCCGGTCCTTGGGGCGTGTCATGTCTTTGTCTCGGTGCCCATCAGCAAGTCTAAAAGTACTCGACAGAGAATGCGGCTCTGCGGCCATCGCGACGACGTCTCAGATGACCTTCTCCCATCCAGGCGGGTTGGTTCGCCCATTTCATCATCACTCCGTGCCAGCACGTCGTCGAGCGTTTCGAAACTCCATCACTCGATAATTTGAGACCCGCCACTCTTGGAAAGCTGCGCGGTCATTGGTTCCGCTTAGCTGCAGGTGACGGCTTTTCCACTCAAGCGGGGGTGGGCGCGACTTATCTACCCGCCTTTGAATAGTGTGGAACCCGTCGTTACGGACACGCCGACCGCTCTTTAGCTATGGAGGCCGCAACGGGAGTATGGCATCAGATGGCCATCTGTCGGTGTGCGCGTTCGATTGACCCGGATCGTCGTCGTCTGCCGTGCTTCTGTGCAGCAAGCTACTGCAATCCGCTCCAGGATCGTGCAGCATCACTAGACGGCCTCGCAATCGTGTTCTGCCTATACCTAGCTGGATCTTGAGGAAGGGGAGATATCTGGCTATGGTCGGCCGTGCCGTGGTCCTCCAAAGATCGTGAAGCTGTACCGCTCCCAAGACCCATCTTGGCGTCACAAGCATGAGGCGTCACACTGGTCTGATGCGCCGACTTAAAGCGTATTGCGTTGGTAGATCATGTTGGTCAGATGCAGGAATTGATGAGAACTATTTTTAAGCTGACATTCTTCATCAATCCCAGGCCAGCGATTGCGACAAATGACGACGTGAACTTTCGACTAGGATCCCACTGATCATGCAGCTGGCAGATGGCGACGAATTGTTTTGAACGCTGTATCTGTCCCCAGATCGTATGTCGTATGCGCCAGCCTGTGGTATCAAGCAAGACCCAATTCCAAAGCATCTGGTGCTCACTTGCTAGCCCAAGTCCAATACATAGCACTGACATAGTACACGCTCACAGCTTGGCGCCCTGCTCTCTCTTTGCCAACAGCCTCAAGTCCTTCCTAAGAATCTTCCCACTCGGGCTCTTCGGAATCGCATCTAAGAATACCACACCCCCACGTAGCTGCTTATGGCTCGCCACGTTTTGCTTTACATACTGCACGATCTGCTGGCCACTGATCTTCTTCGCGTCGGCGACCACGTACGCCCGAGGGACTTCGTTTGTTCCGTCCTCGGTGTCAATGCCAATGACAGCGGCGTCTAGGATATCGGGGTGGTTGAGTAACAGCGCTTCCAGCTCCGCAGGCGCGACTTGCAAGCCCTTGTATTTGATGAGCTCCTTCTTGCGGTCGACAATGTAGAACAGCCCATCGCGGAACTCTGCAATGTCGCCTGTGTGGAACCAGTCACCTGTAAAGCTCTCTTTATCCGCAGCTTCGTTCTGGTAGTACCCCTTGCATACAACAGGACCCTTGACGAGCACCTCTCCAGGCTTACCGGGCTCAACGTCCTTTCCATCGTCGTCTACAATACGGGCTAACATGTTGGGTATCAGAGGCGAGACGGACCCAGTATCATCGCTCATTCCCATTGGCATGATGGTTGCAGAGCCTGTCGTCTCTGATAGTCCCCAGGTTTGGCTGATGAAGCAATCCGGTCCTCCCAGCTTTTGGCTGGCGGCATGTTGCAGATCTTTACCCAATGGCGCGGCACCTGAGATGGCAATCTCTAGCGTCTTGAATTGATCGGAAACAGCGGGCGACTTGGCGATGAGGAGATAAATAGGTGGTACCGTAAAGAAGAACGTGATTTTGTACTTGGCGTTGTATTCAAGGAATTGGGCGAAGTCGAAGCGGGGCATCCAGTAGACGGGTCCACCCATGTAGAATGGATTGATCAAGTATCCCTGGATACCTGCAATGTGGGCGGTGGGCAAATGGGCAAGTGCTATAATGTAGTGTACAGTCAGCTTTCACTATCCTTGTACAATTGAACGCTGGTGTTGTGCAGATACATACTGCCTCGTGTTAGTAAAGTATGCTCCGATAGGTACCAGACATAACTTACCTGCGATATTCAAAATCCGGGCGTGTTGTTGATATCCAGTTCTTGAACATATCACCCGGGATAACAGCTTCGGCCACCAAGTTGCGATGGGATAGCTTGACGCCTGCAAACCTGTCAGTTCCCACTCTCGTCCAAAACATATAAGACCTACCCTTTGGAAGCCCAGTAGTCCCCGAGCTATAGATGAGGATGACCAGACTATTCTCCAAATCGAACGGATCCGTAATCTTCTGCCATGGCAATTTATCGCTCTCATCAATCAAGTTTTGACCCAATCGTCCATCCTTCCCAACAACACGCAACTCCCAATCCCTGCCCTCGCTCATTACAATCACGCGTCCCCCGCCATTAGTACCCCATCCTGCCTCTTCTGCCGCCTTCACAGCCGTCTCTCTTATGCCTTCAACGGCGAAAAGGACTTTTGACTGCGCGCCTTGGAGCTGCTTGCTGAGCTCACTTGCTGTGCTTGCCGCGGATGCAGCAGAAAAGACGCCACCTGCGCCTATGATGCCATAGGAGAGTATGGGTAAGAGGTAGTGGCCAGTCGATATCACAGAACAGATATCTTGTCCTCTGCCTTTGGTGCCAATGTCGAAGTGCTTGCGAAGGGCTGCTGAGGTTGCCTGGGTTAGATCGCGTGCTCTGGAAGTGGTCAAGGCAAGACTTGGGTCCGCTGCTGAAATGTGAATGGGAGTGTCTGGTTTGGCTAAGCAATGCTCAGAATCTGGAAGATTGTTAGTTGTTTAAATACCGGTATGTAAAATGACGATCGTGTTACTCACCAAACAATAGTGTCAATACATCGAGGTCCGGGATGGGATACGTCTTTGCCGCACGGTATATGGTGCCATCGGACGTCTTCTCTACTATGGTAGTCATTGGCGCAATCTGCGGTCTTCTTGATCTAGCGGCCACAGATATGTCACAAGGAAGGGAGTTGAAGCCGACCAGACTGAAAGATTGAGACTTTAAATTGTTGTCAATTATGAGCTGACTATATACAGAAGCTGTTTTGAAGCTGAGCACCGCGGTACGCGACAGTAGTTCCCTCGGCTCATGTTCGAATTAGACGGGCTGGACTGTGACAATGGTCTTCGGTGTATTTCGGTAACTGTCAGTGCGGGCGAGTAAGTGGGGCAAGTTGGGGAAATCGTGGAGATATGCGCAGACCGTGGCACGCCAGGAATTTGCACAAAGCTAGCTCGACGGGACCATGCTTGGCTGTGTATTATGCATGCGAGCCTCATTCGTTGTTTGGTATACATAGTTCAAGTGACAGCAGATTGGCAGGTGAGCGAGGCCTTACGCACGGCGCTTACTGCGCGACTCGCCCTCTGGTGTTTCATTGGTGGTGTCAGCTTCAGCAATTTCGACGAGCGACTGGTCTTTGTCTGCTTTGCGTCTGTTGCGCTTTCGCTTGTTCTTTGGTCGGTCTGTGGTTTCTGCTTGGCCCACGCCAATTACAGCATTCATCGGAAGCACTGCCGGTCTTGCAATTGCAGGAATGTTGGCATCATCGGACTTTGCTTTACGCATCTTCCTTGGATTCTGCGTTGCGAGCAAAGCCACATACTCAGCAGTACGTTTGGTATGCTCGACTTTGGTCATTATTTTCCAGTCATCTGGCTTGTTGGTGGCCCTCCAATTTGACCAGACACCTTCATGCATGACATTACCACTCAACACGACAAATGCACAGCTGTTGTATAGCGTATGGACTGCCTGCACGGGAAGCCATTTCGACCGTAGCTGCCCGTGTTCTTTCAGCCAGTATGCGACCCTGGCAGGAGTCTGGCAGATGTTGCGCAGATGAGGCTCTACGTATATGGTACGCTGGTCCCAGAACGACAGACCATCATCGTCGACTTGCTCGAATGAATTTTGAGGAAGGAACTTGGGAGGATACGACGAAGGGCGGCGTCTGACGTGATATTCGTTGCTCGCGAGGTCAAGTAAGGCGGAAGGGCGTTCCCGCAGTGCCTGTTGTAGCAGCAACTGTGTTGGTTCAGGCTTCAAAGACGAGATGGTGGGATGTTCAAGTAAAGCCGTGAGATGTATGACTACAGTCGGTAGTTAGCTTCCATACAAAGTCATGCAGCAAGGAATGGCTCACAGTCCTCCTCACCATCCACTGTCCGGTATCGCTGCCGTAGCCATGCGGCTCGTGCCTCTTCTTGATGTGCATAGTCTGAGAATATCAACTCAATGCCCGCAACTAGCTGATCTAGGTATTCTGGTGTGACTGGCTTGACAATGAATCTGGGTCCACGTGCAACGGCTGTGCGGTCAACGTTTTCTTCCTGTGGCGTAGGCGAGTTTGTACTTATCCCTTGCATAGCATCAACGAGGGCATCATCTCTGCTTTGTTCCGTTTGAGTTGGCTTTGGCAGCTTGGGCGGCTTGGGTCGCTGGGGCTCGCGAACACCCTTAAGCCTCAGTGCCCGCGGAACAAACATGGCGCCAGCAATGCCGAGGTCGACTCTGTATAGGCCAAAGTTGTGTCGACAGATCTATCTGAGTTCGCCCGTAAACTCACTTAGAGTTGCAGATAGTTTTGGTTCGCGGAGCAAGCGCGTTATGTCGCGCGTCGTCGAGCACGGGCCCACGTCATTGATCGATTTTGGAAGCTCTCCAGAAGCCATAGCAACATACAACATCTAACTCTTAACTTTCCCTCTACTCTTGCTTCATATCCCACTCTAACACTATGCCGAAAGAGAAGAATTATAACCCGGTGCAAGATCACAAGAAGCAGGAAAAGCAGAAGCAGCTCAAGAAACAGAAAGCCAACCTCCAAGCGCAGCGCAACGAGAAGCTTGCGCGCCGCAACCCCAATCGCATACAGCGCGACATCGATAACCTCAAAGAAGCCGACCAGAATGGAAGCCTTCGCCCTCATGAGCGCCAAAGATTGTCGGAGCTAGAGAAAGACCTTGCAGCAGTGAACAAGGCACGAGAAGCACTGGGCGACAAGGCACCGTTTTTCAAGCCGGAGCGGCGGCGTGAGGAGAGAGACGACAGAGGCGACAGAGGCGATCATAGGGGTGGCAGATGCGGTGTACTCGGAAAGCGCACTCGAGATGGCCAGAGAAAAGAGGACGACAGCAGTGATACAGACGCCGAAGTGCGCGGTATTCCAATGCCACGCGATACGCCTCCACCCATACCTCGACGGAACAATCGATCCGCATCAGCGCAAGACGCTGTTGCCGAACCTGAAGCAAAGAAAGCACAGATCGTGTACGAAGCGGCCCCAGAAGTACGAAACTTTTTGAAGGAGGCAACCAAGTTTATGCCCACGGCTGTCGCAAACAAGATGAAGCTTGCAAAGGGAGAGGGAAGATTGCTCGAACCGGATGAGTTTGACAAGCTGCAAGACGAAGGGTATATGGACACGAAGAAACCAAAAGAGGAGCAAGATCCGGAGCTTGAAGCACTTTTGCGTAACCAAGGCACAACAGCTATGGCAGACGCCGAGGGGGCTGCGGAAGAGGCTGTGCGGGAAGCGGAGTACGAGATGATGGCAGCCGAAGGAGCTGGCTCTATCACGAACGTTGCATCGGAAGCCTCTGTAGCGGAGAACAAATTGCGACACGTCGAGATGGAAGAGGTGGAAGATGAGGATATGTAGTTATACACAGCTGCATAACTGTTGGTGACATCTGCTACGCCGGTGCGATGATGATGGAGTCGTGAGACACGCAGAATGGCAAGTCATCTTATCGTCACACAACGAAAACAAAGCTGATTATTTGGTCAAGTGTGCACAATCAAGTTGATGATTCAAGATGAGTGTCTCAAGAGTGAGAAAGAAGTGGTCAAGTTGAACATTATTCATTCATGAACTACTAGGGTATATGATGGAAGAGCAGCTGATAGGCGCATGTCTAACAGCCGCCGAGTAATGTTCTGGTAGACATTCCTTGTGGCGAATATCGGGAAGCTTATTTCTTGTTTCCGGTAGCGCTGTTGAAGGTGTCTGTGATAGACTGTCCAGCGTTGCTAAGACCCTCCTGAGCTGAGCCGAGGATACCACTGCCCTCGTTCTGGGCTTTGTCACCGCCAGAGCGGGTGGAGTCTCCGAGCTTCTGGGTGGTGGACTTCTGGCCCTCTGCGGAGGAATCAGTACGATGTTGAGGAGGTGAAGTATTGTACATCTTACCAGGTTGAACGGCA
This sequence comes from Phaeosphaeriaceae sp. SRC1lsM3a, assembly GCA_001644525.1. NCBI lineage: Eukaryota > Fungi > Ascomycota > Dothideomycetes > Pleosporales > Phaeosphaeriaceae > Phaeosphaeriaceae sp. SRC1lsM3a. The sequence continues at coordinate 1,118,861 of KV441716.1, forward strand.
GAAGCGGCTTTGTCGCCAAGTCCCGAAACGGTCTCGCCGGCCTTGTCGAGGCCAGACTTTTGCGAGTCGGGAGTGACTGGGTATTCGTCAGTATCATAGGAAAGAGAGCAGTAAGAAGGTCAAATCTTACTCTTCTCCTGAGCCTGCTCGCCGAGTCCCTTGCGTCCTAGATCAGACATGTTGATTGTTGGTTGGTGGTTGGTGGTTGGTGTTTGAAAAGGTGGTTGATTGTAAGTTGAGCAGATGCGTGATGTGGCCCAGAGTTGAGCATCAAACTACTTATATACACAGATGGTCTCTGACCTTCAGTACCTACGACACTTGTACGTCATGCCCCAAATAACATACACGGACAAGGCAGCCGCGAAGTTGCAACGCCCAAAGGCAAGGCAGAGTATAGGCTTTTTCGCATGTGCAAGTCAAGAGGTGGGCCGTTACCCGTTACCACTGGCCACTACCGTTTGCAGATCATCACATTAGTGGACGCCATTAATGGGATCTAGGGCATCTTGCATGGCAGTTCGCGTCATTCTAACGGCGAGATCTAGCACATGGCGCGTCGAGGCGGCAGCAATCAGGTTACAGCCGCCCCACCATACCCCGCTGACGTTGGGACGGGAGGACACGACTAGACCACGCACCACGTGATCAGCGTCATCATCCTCTGGGTTGTTTGCGAGCTGTCTACACCATTCAACGTGGCAGGAGAGCACAAGAGCAAACATTGAATCATCTGCCTTCGAAAGTTCCCACGAGTCTAGTCTAGGTTTTGCACCATTTCGTCACCGACACTTGGCATCATCGAGGGCCGCCCCCCCATGGGAAACAAGTTTGGCATCCACACAAGACAGCTTGTCTTTCAACGCATCCACGACGGGCCAGACCCTACTCCTATTGACTAAGAGAGAACCACATTATGCAGCACTTGTCTAGTGGTCGAATGCTTCCAGGTTCATGTCAGCAATGGACACGGCAGCCACAAGGCAAATCATGCACCCAGCCCAGCATAAGAAACATGACAAAATGTGGTCGACCAAACTCCTCGCTCCATCTATTGGTCTCTTTGTTGGCTGTGAATGAGCTGGCAATCTTCTGAGCTTCCTATGCTGTCATCTCAGCAGACCAACCCAAGTCACACGCCCCGCTTGTCGTTCGATCAACCCTAAAACAAATTCCAGCAAAGCAAAGAAACAATCTTTTCAGCAACCATCGACACATCAAGATTAGCCAAGCAGATTGCATGTCCAGCTGCGGCTGACCTTTCTTCTGAAGATCTTCGCCCACAAACTTCACACACGATTTACGCACCGCTGTTGGTGCATCGATGTCTTGAGAATCCTCGCAGAGCGGCCAGGATCTCACAGCTTCACGCGACAATCCACCATCACATCATTGGTAATGTCTCTGACCAGTCTGACGGCTCACTCTTTGCTCTGCTATCCTTCATGTGTTCAGGTTTTCAGGAGCTGTCCGCCACAACACACGGTCACTTCACGAGCCACGTTCATGCGCTATGCCTCATTTGGCTTAATCCCAGCCCTGAAGCCAATCCGATCTTCCGGCCCGCCGAAAGTCTCGCCAATCAAACCCTAGCCTCGAATAATTTCCGTTCCAGTTATTCCTGTCGACCATCGACCCCTGATGTTTCAGAACAAACTCCACCATAAAGATTGCGCTGATATGATTCGCATCGCTCGCCTGTGATAGGATCCACGTCGAGCAAACTCGGCGTCCCTAACCTCGTCTATGGATGCGCAGCGGCAACCCCTACCGACGTGTGTCGGAGCAGGCCTCCACCACGTCGCAACTAGTCGCCAGTGATCAACAATGTACGATCCTGCGCGCTTTGCCAGGCACGAGGCCCCCATGCTGGCTGTGCTACGAGTTTTAAGTCACACGGGTAAGGCATCCAGGCAGGGGTGACTTGCACAAAGCATGCTCGCGATAGTGAGAATCATTACCCCGAACAGGTTTGTCTGTATGATGTACTATCAGGTTCTTCGGGCGCCGGTGTCTTGCCAGCATACATCCCAAGCCTGATACACGTCAACCTTTTCTTAGCAAAAGCCGGCACTGGTTTGAATCACTATGCACTGGTCTTGGGATCGCTTGCTTGCCGTCATGGGCCATGGCGTCTAGTAGCATCATAAAAGCAAAGGGCAGCCCTCCTGTTTCAATTGTTTCATTCTAGTAAACAGAGTCGAAACGAACATAAAGACCTACGCCAGAACACTATTATTTTGATTGTGTTGCCAATCCATTCTTATCTAAAAAATTTCTCGGAAGCATTATTACACAATGAAATTCGTTCTACCAGCTCTTGCTATTTTGTTCTTGACTCCGGTGCATGCCGATTTTGCAGATGACGCAAACACTGCCATTAGAACTCTCCAGGACAAGTGGTACGATACGAACACAGGTCTATGGTATGTCCCCCTCTCAATCCTAGCCCTTCGATGGGCCTTAACACACATCTATCATGAACTGCTCAGACCACTTTGATGACACAACATTATGCTTGTGCTGGACCGGGCTATCTTCAAGGGCGCATTTTTCTGACTACGTACAGGAACAAATTATGGTGGCAGTCCGGCAACATGGTGGAAACCCTTGCCAGATTCGCACTGGAAGATGCCGAGTTCAAGCCAGCAGCTATCGACATCATCTCCAACACCTACGAGAAGTCACGCAATCAAATGGGAGCGAAAGACTGGAAGAACGATTTCTACGACGATATGGGCTGGTAAGCTTCCACAGAAAGTTCGCGGCAAAAGTGTTGCTAATTCACTTTAGGTGGGCGATGGCCTGGATTGCCTCATTTGACTTGACCGGTGATGAAAAATACCTCAACACTGCAAAAGACTTGTTCGAAGACATGACCGGTGGCTGGACCACACCGTGTAACGGAGGCCTCTGGTGGGACAAGAAACACCAGAGCATTGCTGCCATCTCGAATGAACTGTTCCTTGTCGTGGGCGCATCACTGGCGAACCGCCACTCGGGAGAATGGAAACAGTATTATGTCGACTGGGCGCAAATGGAATGGGACTGGTTCTGGAACTCTGGCGTCATCAACGACCAAGGCCTGATCAACGACGGTATTGACCAGAAGACTTGTAAGAACGACGGCAAAACGACATTCACGTACAACCAGGGCGTCATCCTCGCTGGTCTTTCGGAGATGGGACGCGCGAAGAGTGATGGTGGCTTCATTGGCCATGCATACGACATTGCCAATGCTGCCATGGCAAGATTGACCGACAACGGCATCCTTAACGAACCTGTCAATGGCCCTCTTGACGACCAAGGCGCGCAGTTTAAGGGCGTGTTCGCTCGAGGCCTCTCTGCGCTCAATGAGAACGAGCCTCAGCAGAGCTTCACGGACTTCTTGAAGAGGAATGCAGCGAGCGTTTGGAGCCAAGAGAAGGTTGATGGCGGTGTCATCACAGACAAGTGGCAGGGTGGGAGCAAGCATGCAAACACTGCCAGCCACGCCGCGGGTATCGACATCTTGGTTGCAGCTGCTCTGGTCGAGTAAGCCTGCATGTGACTGGACCTGTGCTTGTTGATATGCCGTGAGGTATATACTCTTACGACTCTTACGACTTTCTTTGGTTATATATTGCGGCGCGGGTTGATGGTGTTGGGGCGAATTGGTGTGAACTCTGAACTTCATTACTCGCAAGTTTGAAGTCTTACGATGGAGATGGGCATCATTATCTGAATTCGGAACTCTCATAGATACCCCGCATTCGCTTAATGTAGTATCATTAACTATAGAACGACGAATAGTAGAATTTCGCGTTTCGCAGAGCGGGTAAACTGCTATATCGGGGTGATGCTTGCCCTCGGGATGTATAATGGACACTGCTGGTCATATAGTACCCTCTCGTGGTTCATCATCAGATATAGGACAATATGTACAATTGCTGGCGCTGGCAGCAAAGGCCGGTCATAAGCAGAGTTGTAGAAGCTGTGGCTGGACGTTCACTAACCCGCTGGTCCACACGAAAAGGAGTTTTCGAATTGGGCATAGCACTAAGTATGCTTCGAGCCGATCTTGATCAATGCTCATATATGAAATCCGCCCAGTAAAAACTACACTTCGTGATCCTATCGCCTTGCTGCAGTGAGTAAAGCTCCAATCACTTTTTGCTGCACCCTGTCTTTCGATCGAGTCAGGTAAGGCTTCCGCCTTGTGGAATTCATTAGGTTTTCCTGTATACCTATCTGAGATCATGCACTAGCAAGAATCACGAGCCCTGAAGTCTGATTTGACATTAGCATGTCTCACAATGTGGTACAAGTGTGTGAGTAACAACTATGGATTCTATTTGGTCCCTGGAGCCATTGCGCACATGAGCACTTCAACCTTCGGTAAACAATAATGCATACTTTAAAGCTTGACACATCCATCTGTCTGCTCACACATCCTATCCTTGGGTGTCAAAAGGTCGTCGGCTTTTCACTTATGTGCAACAACCGTCGTACCTGTATACTTGGTTGCGTCTCCATCAGTTACTACAGGCGTTTACAACGAGGCGTACAAACGAGTTGCCTAAAATGCCCATGAAAGTTTACTACTAACATTGGAAAGGGCGAGTACATCCATCTTCATGGTGTGCTTCATTCATGAGACATGAGACTGTAAGGAACCACACTGGACACTCGTTTGCTTTGTATTGGTTGACATAAGTTCGAAGTGTCCAGGGATGATAATCGCCCCTTATAAGGTATTTAGAATGACCGTTTGAGTCAGAAGACAGAGCACTGGTTGGTTCCATCAGTTCTTCGACTACGAAGGAGTGGGTTTTGGTTGATGCGCCTCACATGCCATGCGGAAATCTCACAACTGGACTAGGAGGACTACAACGCCTTATACTTAATTGCAACTCTGAGAGATATAGGCTCAAGTATAAGAAAGTTGTCTACCAACATTTGCGATTTTCGTATAGAATGAATGGCTGTCCTCATAATTTGGTTGTGGAATTCCAGGTAGGCTGTGCGGTGGAATACTGAACTCTAGTTCCTTCGTACTGTAGAAGTAATAAAGACCCGCGGCGCCTTAGAGATGCCACAAAGCTGACCTCGGAAGATTACTTATGTTCACGCTGAGGGGAGTACGACGGTTTTCCAAGACGAAGCAGAGGCATTCGACGACCGCGCTAACCGTATTAGGTATTACCATTTTCATCGCCTGGGTCTTCTTTCGCCCAGATCATGAGGTATGTCAGCACTCATAGAGGCATCTTAAGTCTGTTAATACATATTGACATAGTCAGTCTGCAGTGTCCAACATATGATATCGGACAACCTCGGTACTTGACTTGTCGAACTGAGGAAAGCGCACAGAACCTTTCCGAACGGCACAGTCGCTTAGCTCTTGACCGCTATTTCTGACATCCTCAAGCCTCAATACAGCGACATACATGATGGCTGATACGCGTGGTCCTTTGGTACGTTGCTGTCAGCCACGAGACAAAGAGGCCCGAATTGCACGTTTGGCTACCGGCGATGGGAAGGCTTAGTGGGTCCGGCATCGATCCACAAATCCACAACGGTTCTCTACCTTGCTACGGCCACTTAAGCTGATTGGATCCGCAAGGCGACACAAGCTCGTCACGTAATAGGACTTACCGAAGGGCCTTAGTCAATTGAGTCAGATGCAGGTCGATAAGACTACCGCAGCGGATGCATACAGTCACACATCCGTCCGATTTGCCGGCATCAATCGAGTTAGAACGGGCCTTAGCATATCGCTCTGTCGGTGCGTTGTGCATGCAAGTGTTCCGCGTTGGAAGGTGGATAGCCTAGCAATTACACTGGTTATGTGTTCAAGTTCACGTTTCTCACATGTACTGTCATCCCACTTTATCTGCGTCCACTCTGGAGCTTTTCTCAACTTCCGCAGCATGTCATTTGGAGTCCTTCAAAGACTGATGCCCTCTCGCACCTTCTTCAAGAAAGTTGATTCCTGAATTCGGACCTTTCAGTCTCATCTCTATCACCCTACAACATGCCAGACGACACAGGCAAATCGCAGTCATGGTTTCCCAGTCTATTTCGGAGATCAAAAGCTTCAGAAGCAGGCGTTGAGCCTGATGAGCGAACCTCTCTTCTGCCACCTGCACAAAACGACGATTGGTCAGCTGGCGAGACATACGAGCTTGAAGATGACAAGGCATCCGGTTTCCAGCTTGTCTCACGAGAGTTCTGGGTTCTCTTTCGGGGCTCTCTGCCAGTGATCATGGCATATGCCTTACAAAACTCTCTCCAAACGATATCGGTCCTCATTGTGGGACGCTTATCGCCTGAGGCTCTGGCTACGGCCGCTTTTTCTTACATGTTTGCGATGGCTACTGGCTGGCTGATCGCACTCGGAGGAACCACAGCAATCGATACGCTTGCCTCTGCCAGCTTCACAGGAAGCAAGAACCGCCACGACTTGGGCATAATTCTGCAGCGATCATTTATCGTTTTACTGCTGTTTTACGTACCTGTCGCCATTCTTTGGTTCTGCTCAGCGCCACTATTTAGGGCTCTCGGTCAAGAAGAGTACATTGCACGGGACTCCGCAAGATTCCTTTCCGTCCTTGCACCTGGTGGCATTGGTTACATCTTCTTTGAGGCTATGAAGAAGTATCTCCAAGCTCAAGGTACTTTAGACTCGAATATCATGAATGCACTGTTCGCTAACAGTTCGTAGAAATTATGAGGCCCGGTACCTATGTTCTCCTCATCACATCGCCTCTCAGCGCCGGTTTGAACTATCTCTTCGTGTACACACTTAACATGGGCCTACTTGGCGCGCCTCTTGCAACTGGCATAGCCTACTGGGCTTCATTCTTGCTTCTGCTCGCATACGCTCGCTTCGTCGACGGCTGGGAATGCTGGGGTGGCTGGGACCGCCGCTGTCTACACAATATGGGGACATTCGCACGCTTAGCATTTCTCGGAGTCATCCACGTTGGCACAGAGTGGTGGGCCTTCGAGATTGTCGCTCTCGTCGCAGGAAAGCTCGGAACGATACCTTTGGCCGCTCAAAGTGTGATCATGACAACTGATCAAGTCATGAACACAATTCCATTTGGAGTCGGAGTTGCCACTTCTTCACGAGTTGGTAACCTCCTGGGAGCCCGCAATGCGAAGGGTGCAGCGAGAGCGGCAAACACAGCAGCTGTTCTCAGTATGCTACTCGGAGCGCTGGTACTAGCAGTCTTGATGGGTGTCAAGGACTTCTACGCCAAGATATTCAACGACGATGTTGAAGTGATCAAGCTTACTGCCCAAGTCATGCCGTACGTTGCGTTATTCCAGATTGCAGACGGTCTGAACGGCAGCTGTGGAGGAGCCCTACGAGGTATGGGAAGGCAGCATATTGGAGCCACTGTCAACATTGTGAGCTACTACTGTGGAGCTCTACCTCTGGGTATATGGCTCGCTTTCCATGGCTGGGGCTTAGGAGGACTCTGGGTCGGCCAGTGCATCGCTTTGTACTTGGTCGGATTCGGCGAATGGGCAATTGTTGCATGGAGCAATTGGGACTACCAGGTCAAGAAAGCGTTCGAGAGAATGGACTCAAGTGATAGGGCGGAGCTGGGTGTCTCCGAGGAGTAGTATCTGCGCAATCTTTTTTTTTGACAAGCCATGATGATTCAGGCACATATTCGCAGCGATATGCTGCTAACAACGATACTTGCACATCGTTCCGAATAGAGATAGATAGCTACCCGGGCGGTATATGCAACCAGTGTTATCTATTGTCGAAAGGGAGCTAGCGCGACGTTAGTGTGAAGCTGTATCTCGACCCTTGTCTTGCATCAGAACCTCACCTCGCGTGTTCTCCGCTTCATGTTTCCCCACGCTCCAGATCGGTCGTTCGATGACATTTCCCGCAAACTTGGGTAGCTCAGCGAGCCGGAACCGCCATTATGTACACGCCTAAACCAGTTTTGAATTCACGTCGCCTGTGGGCCGCTACGTCGCCAGTCGAATCGGCTCCAAAGCATTTCCCCGAGCCCAGTGTCTTGTCTATGCAGCCGCGCTGATTACTCGTTCGTTTCATTGAGTGCTCGAACAAGTCAATCGCCAAGTGACAAAACGTAAGAGGTGCATCGGAAGCGCACAGCCTGCATACGACCCGATCTTTTCCCAGTGTAGATAAGACTATGCGACAACATGCTGAGTTTCAACATTACGGCATGGCTGAGGCATAAATCATTGGACGAGATTGAAACTCCTGTCTCTCATGTCGGCATCATCATGCATGGCGGGGTCGATCCAGAGCTCAAGCGTGATGGCTTCGTCTACCTGCACTGCGCTGCAGCTTAGGAAACGAGACTGTCGATTGCATTCAGTGAACCATCAAGGTACCGTTGGATCTCAATATAAGAAGTCATAGGTCTTCCGAATTGGTGTCCAATGTTTGATGTTATTCTCGTCATAACCACAAAGCTTACCATGAATGCGAAGCACACATCTCTTGTTCAGCCCGTACCCCGGGAGGCTCACTGCCAGCTTCTAACTTGATAAAGGCAAGGAGTTACTGCACCTGCATACGACGTAATTGACAAGGGTAGCTCCAAGCTATGTACCTGAAAGGTCGTTACCTAAGAGCAGCGCGTCAATGGCACGCTGATACAAAAGTGCCGGAGCTCTGAGAGTATTTACGGTGGCTGCTCCCGCTTTCAGCTCAGCTTCGTTCATACTCCTTCTACACGAGACTTGTACCCTGAATTGACCAGCGCAAGTATGAAGGTTTCAACAACAATTTTCAGCTTCGTTGCTGCTGTTGCTGCTCATGGCGATCATGGTCACGACCAAGAGCCGCTGAGTGGGCCCCTCGAAGGCTTGTGGTACAACACACTCCCTGGAGACGGCGGTGTTCAGGTATGTATTTCGACTTGAATTGTTTTGCTAGAAAGCAAAGGTGACAATTGTTTAGGCGGATTCCGTATTCTCTGGCATCTCCACGTTCGGCCGCCTCCCATACAGTCCGTGCTTGTCTACCCACACGAACTTTGACATTGCATTCATTGGTGAGGCTACATGCAGCTCGAGGGAAACTATAGCCTAACAAGGCCATAGGTGCGCCTTTCGACACGGGCACTTCATACCGTCCAGGAGCTCGCTTTGGGCCAAGTGGCATCAGACAAGGTTCTCGCCGCCTCAATCTCTAGTATGTGTTCTATAAGCTTTCAAATGCTTACTTTTGGCTCCCGTGGGCGCAAAGGCTCACGAAGGGTTGGATTTAGTGGCGGATACAACGTCCCACTCAAGGCGAATCCCTTCAACTCTTGGGCCAAGGTCATCGACTGTGGTGACATCCCAGTCACTTCGTAAGTGCCTGAGAATGAAACCAAATCTAGCTGCCTCACTAATTTGCTTGAAAAGATACGACAATGCCTACGCTCTGCAGCAAATTGAGGAAGGACACAACTTGCTGTTGAGCCGAGCTCCTCACACTCATGCTGACAAGCCTGGTCCATCGAAGAACGGCAAGACTCTCCCACGTTTGATCACTCTTGGAGGTGACCACACCATCACACTGCCTCTGCTGCGCTCAATCAACCGGTAAGTATAATATATAAAACTCCACGATCAGAGGCTAATTCATGAATTCAGTGCATATGGTCCCGTTAGCGTCATTCACTTCGACAGCCATCTCGATACCTGGAAACCCAAGGTTTTTGGTGGCTCGCCTAGCGAACAGGCAAGCATCAACCACGGCACATACTTCTTCCATGCGGCACAAGAAGGCCTCCTTGCAAATGACTCCAACATCCATGCCGGTATCCGCACGACACTGTCTGGACCTTCCGACTACGAGAACGATGGATACTGTGGCTTCGAGATTGTTGAAGCTAGGGAGATCGACAAGATTGGTACCGACGGCGTGATCAAGAAGATCCGCGACAGGGTTGGCACAACCAAGCCTGTGTACCTCAGTATCGACATCGATACGCTTGATCCGGCTTGTAAGTTATATTCAAGCTCACTTTGTGTGTAGAGGTGGCTGACCAAGGAAAACAGTCGCGCCTGCCACTGGTACTCCCGAGACAGGAGGGTGGACTACACGTGAGCTTCGCACAATCATGCGTGGGCTTGAAGGCATCAACTTGATTGCTGCCGATATTGTGGAGGTCGCTCCTGCTTATGACACCAATGCTGAGCTCACCACCATGGCCGCCGCTGTAAGTAGTACCAAGGAAGTTGCATGACATTCACTGACGCTTTTTAGGATGTTTTGTATGAGGTCATGACATTGATGGTCATGAAAGGACCTCTTAGTGGGATGGGCTCTGGGAAGCAGGAGAGCATTGAGCTCTAAAGAGCCTTGGAGAGTTTCCCACCTCTTTCAGGCACGACGAATATGGAATATGAATTTGCACATCAAGAGATTCGGGATTTAGAGCTCATTGCGAAAGCAGCTGTAGATACTTGCGGCCTACGTAGCCCTATGCGCCGGATACCTGTAGCTAGCCATCAGATTACCTCATCAGAAATCAATGACTTTTCAGTCATGTCAATTGAGCGTCTGCAGCTTCATTGTCGCATTGAGATCAATGAATACGCGCATGCATAAGCGGTCCCAAAGCGAATAAGTCGCGAAGATGAGTGTCGAGAGGTTGTAGGACATGATTTTGGTCATGTACCGCCCAGAACCCGCTCACTACGCGTCGACAATAGTGCGGGAGAAGCATAGATGCCTCTGTAGTACTTAAGTTGATGCTTCAGAAATCTTCGCATAAGGTAATATTGTTGTAAAATCGCAGACTTGAGATTCGAGATGGCGGGCCATCGGTGTTCCTTGGTTGATGCGCCGCCACGTGATGCCTAAACCTTTTTCGTCCTCTAGCGCAGCACACAACTAAGCGAGACTGCCATTTTGAAGATTTGGAGACCGCAACTTCTGACCCAGCCCACTAACCCCAACGACAACACAGGTTGCAACAGAAGCACGACACAGGTATGCTTTCCAACGCTACAATTACCAAGACACCGAAGCTGCGAGCATTGCGATCTCGAAACCGCGCCGCCAATCTCTGCCACGGCCTGTCCAAGAACGTATCGTCGCACGCGAGCCCACCCACCGACCGAGCTTCATACGTTCAGAGGACATGCGTTCAGAGGATAGCCCGGTGTAGAAGAAGGGGTGCGGTGTCGGGGCAATGCTGCAGCTTCGTGGCTCTGGCTCAAGCTCAAAGGGTACAAATGCTAATTTGACTGTGGACAGCAGTCTTCTGAACATTCGCAATCATGGGGTATCTATGCACTCCGCCTCTCACTTCTGACTCTCGCTAACTCGCCGCAGTATCTCACGAGACTCTCGCCACAAGCGTTCCGCTTCCGGTGCGAAGAGGGCATACTACCGCAAGAAGAGGTATGCATAAACCGATCGCATCTCCAGTCATGTCTAACATGGCTTCAGGGCTTTCGAGAAGGGTCGCCAGCCGGCAAACACCCGTATTGGCACCAAGCGTGTCCATCTCGTCCGCACCCGCGGCGGCAACCGCAAGTTCCGTGCTCTCCGTCTCGAGGCCGGCAACTTCTCCTGGGGATCTGAGGGCATCGCCAAGAAGACCCGTGTGATCGGTGTCGTCTACCACCCCTCCAACAACGAACTCGTCCGCACCAACACCCTCACCCGCTCCGCCGTGGTCCAGATCGATGCCGCTCCTTTCCGACAATGGTACGAGGCTCACTACGGTGTCTCCCTCGGCCGCAGGAGGCAGGTCAAGGCCGGCGAGAAGGCTGAGGACATCAAGAAGTCCAACTCCGTCGCCAAGAAGCAGGCCGAGCGTGTCAAGACCTCCGGAAAGGTCGAGAACGCCGTTGAGAAGCAGTTCGAGGCCGGTCGTCTGTACGCCGTCGTCTCATCCCGCCCCGGCCAGAGCGGTCGCTGCGATGGATACGTCCTCGAGGGTGAGGAGCTCGCTTTCTACCAGCGTGGTCTGAGGAAGTAGGGGTGATATCTGTTCTACGGTGCATCGGTCAGGTCAAAATGGGAGTTTAGTCATGTATCTGGTCTGCATAGTCGCAGGGCTTTGAAATGCACTGGGCATGATAATGCCGCTTCTAGATACCATGAGACTATGAATAATGGTTTCTTCAACGTTATGTGACGTGCCCCTGTTCCAATTTGCAATGTCTGAGCATGTTCTCCTCTTCTACAAACAATGCCAACAAGACTCACTCTATGTTTCCTTCTCACAGGGTCTATCTTGACATACAGCATTATGTCGACGCTGATACATCATAACACCATTGTGGCATGTCACTACAAGTCAAGTATGAACCAAAGGCATTGTGTTATATGATGTTTGTCGCAGTATCCACTCCTTTGCCTGACTTAATAAGTCATAGACCATGACCATATATTCCTTCTATCTTCCTTGCTACCGCAAGCCAAAGGCCATGGGTCATCATGTCGAACCAGCCCATCTCTCTACCAGAACGCGCACTGCCTCCTGCCAGTAACGTGTCTTGCGTCGAGAGAACGAAGCTTGTGTGGTACGCTGATGCAATCCCAATCGGTGCCTCCTAATGATGTGGAGCACTATCCTCTCCGCGATGTCAAAGTCTGAGCGAGCTTGGTGGCTCACTCAGTTACAGCACACCTAGTGTCCACTCCTCTTGAACATCTCCCACGCCTCCACCAGCGAAGCACGAAGCTCATCGCGCTTGGCCTGTTCAGTACTCGCACCCGTACCTGCAGTCGCAGCAACAGTAGCCCTAAATTTCTCGTCATAGTACTCTCCACCAAACAGAACGTGCAGGATGATCCAATCCGGCATCACCTTAACCTCCTTTCCCTTCCCAACCGCATAAGCATACTTTGCGATCTCAATCTGCAAACGCATAACATAGGCTGCCCACTTCTCGCCTTCTTGCCTCGCCCACTGCCTCCCAAACCCCCGCTTGACAGAATCGATTTCGAGAATGAGCATCAGGGTGTGTAGGCCGCGGTAGAAGTTCTTGATGTCGTTGCAGCCACCGGTGATGAGCCAGTCCAAGTCATAGAACGAGCGGATGCGCATGTTGAGTTTGGTGACGAGGCGTTGGCAGCCTGGTGGGAAGAGGCGCACGCTATAGTCTGTGGGCGGGTTCAGTTCGGTTGAGGGATGGGGGATTTCGAAGTTGTTTTTGCCGTATAGCACGGCTTTGGCTTCGGCGTGGATGTCCTTGCTAGCGAGGAGGATGTTGATGTTGGTGCTGGAGAAGCGCGAGAAAGGGATGCTGGGGCCGTTCACGGGGAGCTGGACTGAGGCGTGGTCAATACCGGGAAGAAGCTCGCGCGGTTGGGCAAAGAGGTAGCCTTCGTCGGATTCGTCGAGAGTGGCCTGCTTCTGACGGACGCAGATTAGACCTGGGACCACGAGAAGGTGTTCGTAGACCTTGGTGCGCAAGAACAGGGGCAATTCGAGGAGACGGAATGGTTCAGTGATATTACAGGATACGGCTGTAACAGCTTCGGAAGCAAATAGATGATTCTTTGCGAAGCTCTCAGCCTCGGGCGTAGACGAAGCGACCGATGTTGGTGATGTAAGTGGACTGTCGACGATAGGGGAAGCTGGTTCTTCCTCAGATTCATCGATCTCGACATCTGACCCCTCTTCGAATTCCTCAAAGAACCCAGTAGGAGACTCCCCTTCCTTAGACTTGCTCAAGCGCTTCGACACTGTGTCTGTGAGCTCTTCGTCCATGAATTTGACGCGTTTGTCGAACCCTCCTGTGGGCGGAGGCGTAAGCAGGCTTGGAGGCGGAGGCGTGGCAGGACGATCCATAGTGATGGCTAAAAAGGAGTATGAGAGAAGAGTTATTGTCGCACTGGCAGTTATCTTGGGTATCTCGCAGAGGATGTTGGGGAACTGCTTAGAGGATGAAGAAGTAGAGGGCGCAGCCCAGAGGATATATGTGTTCCAGGGTCAAGGTGAAGTCGAATACCAAAAATTACCACTGATGGTGTACGTAGGTTCATGATGACTGCCGACCTTACCTTATACGCGGGCGATGCGGACGTGAAGGTGAGTCTGAAGACAAACCATCGTTTGTCTCAGACATAACAATCAGATAGCGAGCTGCTTTGTCTCATGCTCTATAGGTATGCAGCGGCAGATATTTGCACCAGATGAGCGGTTTCAAGGCCTCTTTGAAATTTGCGCATTTGTCAACTGTCAGGTTCTATTCGGGCGAGACATGATCCTGCGATCCTGCGATCCGGCTAGAGGTTGTGCAAGGCGTGGTTGCATGTTTGGCATAGGAAAGTAAAGCAGGATGTTATCCTCTCGATTGGTATTTTAATGTAGGGAGTAATCATTTGATCAGTATTGCGGCGATACAATATCACTTTTTGCTTGTGCCTTTGTGGTATTGTGTAGTGTGGTCACATCTGAAATGCAGGTCAACAGGTTGATAGGGTGCTGCTCAAGACGATACATTGCCATGATGGAATACAATCATCCTTCTTTAATTTTTCAAGTACGAAACGTAGGTGTTGTTGGTCTGGTGGTTGTCGGCGTTGTGGTGAAGGTGACAGCACGGCCTAAAGCAGCTAGTGAAATTGGAATGCCAAGTGCTTCGGTTTTCGATGCAGCGCAAGTTCAACACCATACGCCAGCTCCGCAAGCTCCTCCCACCCGCATTCCATCTCCTCTCTACCCGCCATGTCTGCAGCTCGTGCCTTCAGCACCGCTCTCCGGGCGAGTGCGCCCCGCGCCCCCATTGCTGCCCGCGTTGCCGGCATTCGAAGCTACGCCGCCGCCGCGCCCACCGGCTCTGCCAACAAGCCCCCCGTTGCCCTCTTCGGCGTCGATGGAACATACGCAAGCGCTCTGGTACGACACTCCGATCTGTAATTGGGAGGTGGAAGATGGCTTGGGATGGAATTGGGTGGACAATGGCTGGAAATCAAAGCTGGAGGCTAACACTACCCACAGTACACGGCCGCTGCGAAAACCAACGTCCTCGACCCTACCGCAAAGTCGCTCGAATCCCTCTCGGCCCTGTTCAAGAAGGACCCCAAGCTCGCTGAGGTCCTGGCTGCCCCTACGCTTACCGTCTCGGACAAGCAGCAGATTGTCGCGGAGCTCCAGAAGAACATTGGATCGCAGGACAAGGAGGGCATTGTTAAGAACTTCCTGTCCACACTTGCCGCGAACAACAGGCTGGGTGCTCTTGAGGGTGTTGTAGAGAAGTTCGGCGTGCTTATGGGTGCGCACCGAGGGGAGATTGAGTTGGTCGTCACCAGCGCCGCAGTACGTACCGCCCATGCAGTCTTGCCAAATAGCGGCTTGAACTAGAAACTAACACTCCACCAGCCCCTCGATAACCGAACTCTCAGCCGTCTCGAGTCCGCCATCCACAAGTCCGAATACGTCGCCAACGGCCAGAAGCTCAAGGTTGTATCCAAGGTCAACCCCGAGATCAAGGGTGGATTGATTGTCGAGATTGGCGACCGCACCATTGACTTGTCTGTCTCGGCCAGGATGGCCAAGATGAACAAGCTGCTCAAGGATACTTTGTAGATATATTGCTCTCATAGACCGGAGGCCTTGTGGATGAGGTGCGAATGTGTATTCTAGGCGAGCTAGGGAAATGAAAACATCATTCTACCTGCCTGAAGAGAGTAAGACTGTAAAGGATCTGTTGTCTAGGCACTTTGCGTACATGTGATATCACGTCTGACGCTTGTAGCGCGGAAGCTCTGGTACTCCTGATGATATTTTGTGTGGCACCGTTGACTGCCATCACAAGGACACGGTCTGGTAAATGTTTAAAGTTCAGGTGTTACATTAATGGTCACATAATGTTAGAGATTGTTCCGTCTACCAAAGATATGGCTAGAGCGGACAAGTCACTTTCATCCTTCTGTTGGCCCGGACAATCGTCATTGTATACGCCAGCCTACAAGACAGAACAAACAATCCATTCATCTCATCTACTGCAATTTACAATACTTCCTCCCATGTTCCACCTGCCACCTACACAAAAACACCTCCATCCCCATCCCCACAAACCCCGCAATACATATTCCCCCCGAATCACTCACGCTCGTCGCCCCCAAGCTAAACTCCCTATCCTCCTTGGGCACATTATCCGTAATCTCCGCAAACGTACTCACATAGACCAAGCCGCCCAACAGGCCCTCCCAAAATATGATGATGCAGACGATGTAGTAGCTCGGGATGAAGTCGAACATGGCGTGCGTGGTGAGCAGGATGAGGTTGGCGACTTGGAGGAAGGAGGGTAGGTAGAGGTGGTGGATGCGGATGAAGGGCGTGGAGGAGCGCGAGATGAAGACGCCGACTTGGTAAATTGCGTTGTAGGTGCTGTAGAAGGAGCGGTATTCGTCGAAGGGAGAGGAGTCGAGGGGGAAGAGGAGGGTGGGTGCGACGCCTTGGTTTATGGTGTATTCGGCAATGTAGACAAGGAGAAGGGGGAGCATGCTGTGAAATATCAGAAGAGGCGAGTCAAGACGAGGGATGAGGGAGCTTACTATGGGAAGAACAGTCCGCGAGCACGAATGAGGTTGGCTTTGAAGCTATTTGGAGATGCGCTACCGCCTTTTGCTGGTGGGTGAGACTCGCTGCGAACAGGTGCTGTGGGTAGGGACGTGGAGAGCAGGCCATCTTGTTCTCTTCCAGGCGTTGTTTCATCCTCAGGTTCTTCACTTCCCACAGCTTGGTAGCCACCACGCATTGCTGTGCTCGTGCGGAGTGGGCCGAGCGGCAGGATGACGAAGAAGCTTAAAACCATGATCAAAGGCAAGAAAGCGAACACCAGCAAGCTAGTTCTTGGCTCTATCTGCAGCGTATTTGTCGCGATCGCATATGCTCCAGCACCAATCAGGCCTGCTCCGCCAGTCCCAGAACCCCAAGCAGCAAGGGCAAACGGTCCATAGTAGTGGGTGAGGCCGAGGAAGCTGAGTTCACCGCCTCCACTGCTAAGACTTGCTATCATCACTCCGCACATCTTTATCGCTATGCTTGTTGAGTCCTGCTGGGGCGGCGTGAGAGCGATGATGAACATGCCGCATGCTGACAATGCCACGAAGACGAGGATTCGGACATGGTAGGGGATCTTGTGGATGAAGTAGGGCGCGCACAGCTTGGTGAGAAACGAGGGGACCACATCGCATAGGAGGACTACGCCCTTGGGCACAGATGGACCCACGAGGTCGAGGGCGGCAGAGAGGATGATCACGTAGAGAACATTGTTGATGAGGCCTGATTAGTGTCAGTCGTGGCACGCAACCAGTTGTCTACACCCGCTGCCCAGCGTGACTTCGCATCGCCTTAGTACTTGGAGCATCTGTGTACTGCAATTCAGCTCGATGTAGTTTCGCCGGGCCAAAGGATACAAAGACGGCGTTGGTGGACCCCTCGTCGTCGGTCGTGCGAAAGGAACGAGTCGCGTGCCTACCAAACAACCAGAACGCTGCAAGAACTCTTGGATCAGCGCCATCAAAAACCGCCTTTAGACGGGCACGATAGGTGGCCCACGATGAGGCTGGAGAGCCAGGCATGGGGAGGAGAGGCATCGTGGACGCAAATGTCGCTGCAAACAACACGATGTGCTCACACTGCGGGTGCTAGTGAGGCGTGGCTCCAAGTACGTCAAGACGGCATGTGACAAGGACAAGGCTGGTGGCGGCTGGCCTCGACCGCTTAAGCGTACAGCGAAGATCCGTCTCACCGCCAGGAACAACTGCAGGGGGGGCCCGCCCGCGGCAACAGCAGGTCTCCCGAGCATCTTGAGGCGTCGTCGGCGGCATGAACACGGGATGAGGATACCTAAATGAATCCAAGTTCGGCAGCATCATTTAATATCACACAAATGCATGCGCGCAGCCAGCTGGGGCAGTAGCAATACTGGGTAGGCGCGGTGCATGTGGACGCCATCACATCATGGTTCCAATGCTGGGGTCGCACACGCGGGGCACGGATTCTGTGGCTTACACAGTACATTGCCATCCCTGCATGGCCGTCTTTCCTCGCAGATGTGGAGCGCCGTCCTTTTGCTCTCGCTTCTCCATTACGATTCGATTCCACTGCTCCTCCACCTGCTGCCTGACTGTGACGATACTTGAATCTGAACAGTACTTGCACGCACACGGCAGTCCACATAGTTCCTCAGATGCGCGCAGTTCGGCAGCAGCACCATGGACACCCGCCAACCTGCTCCACCGCCATTCCAACGGCCTCCAGATCGCCATATGATCCATAATCCGAACCACCAGCCGTCGTCTCAATCCTACGCTTCCTATGCGCCGCCAACTTCGCAGCCGCAGCAGCCTCTGCATGTCCCCTTCGCATCCGACCCGTATGCAGCGTCCCGACGCGACCCATTCCTGCCCGCGACCTCGCAACACGTTCGACGCACCAGCCAGGGCATACATGGCGCCGACAGTCCGCAACAGCAGGCGCAGACCGAGCGGCAGGGCGGCTGGACACACACAGGTATGGAATACTTTTTGGTTACTGTCTCAGGCACATGGCTGCTACCGTCCGCGGCGCGCTCTGGCTGAGCTTCTTGGACGAGGACTGCCCTCCGTTTGGTGATGCAGGCAGGTCAATATCGAATTTCTGCACGTTCAATTTGAAATGCAGAGATCCAAAGACTTGACCAGCGTGCACTCACTTTCTGGCACGCTTTCCTCCGTCCTCGAAGCCCGACTGGAACATGTCTTGGACCACCGTGGCACATCCCGCGTGGCTCTGCAACTCGTCGAGGGCGCAATACCTGCGAGCCGTCGCCGCGTGCGAAGCGCTACCTGCGTGCATGACACGTCGAACGCAGGCCCTCCAGCTTGTGCGCCGCGACAGCTCACAGGCGCCCGCCACAGGCACGTCTGTTATAGCGCACGCTGCATGTCTCGGCTGAACGGCCTGCAGTGCGCTGTGCAGACGGCCAAGTGCCTGGCCGCGCTGTGTGCGTCGGACGGCGGGCGCATGCCAGTGGCTGGGTGCCATTTTGCGATGGTTTTCTTCTCCACACATGTGGCTCGCCTGGCGGCTGGCTACTGCAGGATCCGCAAAGACGCACTATACCCTGTTTGCAAAGTCGCGACGGCTGATCGATTGCTAGCGCGTCCAAATCATGGGATTCCGTATGGAGCCCAGCATCACCACTCGCAGACGGGCCCTCCTGCACCGCCAGCCATGACAGCGCAAACAAACCCCCCGGCGCCGTCGCCCTACGGCTACGATGCTGCGCGCAGGCCCTCGCTCAACGGCGGCAGCCCCCCAAACCCCTATCGAGGTAAAGCCCCGCTTTCACACGCCCAGCGTCCCGTCTCAAGCTAACTGCGACTCTGCTGCAGCTCCATCTCACGACACTCCCGCACCGCCATCGTTTGCGCGCGCACACATGCCCCCGCCATCATCGCCCCAGCAGCACCACGCGTCGCAGGCTGCTCGGCCCCCGTACGCCTCTGCTTTCGCCGCCAACAGAGAGCTCCCCGGCCTGGGGTCGGTGCATCGACCAGGGAGCAGCATGTCCATCTCATCCCTTATCGGCGGCGGCGACACAAGTGCAGTTGCCCAGACATCACAGTCGCAGACGTCGCCCCCTACAACAGCTGTCCACGCCATGCAGCCACCCTCTCCGCGCCGTGGCCTGCCATCAGGGTCGCGCTCGGACTTCGCGCCTTTTCGCCGTCAACCATCGCCAGATCGGAATATGTACAGCAGCAACGCATCGCGAGGACCGAATGGACAGAGCTTCTCAGCGGGGTCGCCTGTACGGTCCTACAGCAACCAGGGCTCGCCCGACCTAGGCCGACAGTCACTGCCCCCATCCAACGACTCATTCAAGTTCCTGGGCCAACGACTCTACGCACATCCTTCGAGCGATGGTGGCGCACGCGATGCCCAGCAGCTCCCCGGGAATGTACCTCCCAGGCCGAATAGCCAACCCACGGGTCCTGTCGCAGCTTCAGATGAAGGAAGGCAAGCTTTTGATGGCATGGCCGGGCGCCGTGGTGCATATGGACAACCTGAGGAACGACGACGGACGCTGGGAGAGTCTCACCATGCACGACCCAATGCCGCTGACCTACTAGGCGCCATCGGGCAGGGTGCAGCGGCCAGAGATCGACCCACCACTGTGCATCCAGTGTCGCGGTCAGGTTTCAGTCCACCGCGCGATCAGCACAGCATGCCCAGCTCGAATGAACCCCAACGCAGTCATTGGGGTCACCAAGCATCAGCCAGTGCCCCTCGGGAGATTCATGACAGTCGACGAGAGGAATCCGCTACTACGCAACGCCCTTACGGTCCATTTCCCCCACAAACACATGGTCCTCCTCGATACGATGGACAGAACCCGGAAGAGATGGTCCGCCAACGCAGCTTTGACCGTCTCAACAACCGTGTTGTCGAACAGTACCATGCACCACCAACCTCTGATCCCACCTCCATCGACCGACACAAGACTGAGCCTCTTGTGCGCTCCCTGTCGGGACGATCTTCATATGACTACCCGCGCCGGATGGGGGAGGAAATGCAGCTCTCAAAGTCACACATTGGCTTCGGACTTGAGGCAAGTCGACGAACAGGTCGTGCTTCACCGTTACCACAAGCGGTGCAGGGCGCGCAAGCACAGCCTCTGTCCATTGGGAAGGACCCCGGCATCAAGAGCGAGTTTGGACGCATGTTTTCTGGTCTCGGAAGTGGTCTCGGGTCCACCACACCATCTCGCGGAAGTCCGTTACCCCACAATGGACAGAACTCGTTCTCCCACGACGCCGAGTCGGGAGACGTTCTGAGGCTGCAACGAGTCAACTCGCAGCAGGGTAGAAAGCCAAAGCGCGTCAAGGATGAAGACGTATTTGATGCCGACAGCATAGATGGGCGGGGTACGCCTTCTGCAGCCCGCGGCGCGAAGCGGAACAAGCATAACCACGCCGGGCATCATCATCACCATGCCCCACACCATCAGTGAGTATATGAAATTCTTGCAACTATAATCGCAACTAACGGAACAGTCACCACCACCATCACCACCATCATCACAAGCCCGATGAGGATGTGCAACAGCAAAACATCTCCGCTCCGATCAATGGTCGACAAAGTAGCCAACCACAGACTGGCCCTGGTCAGCCAGTGCACCATCACCACCATATTCAGGGCACCCCGCATCATCACCACCACATTCATGCATCTCGAGGCATGGTGCAAGGCCCGTTAATTCCGGCGAAAATTGCGGTCAAGGTTCACGATATCCAGTCAGTTCTCGACGATGCTGCCAAACACCCCCGTCGACACTTGGGCTCTCAGTTGTATGAGGCTACTACCGAATTACCGAAGCCCAACTCCGCTCTGGACGACCAATTTGGATATGCCTCGAAGCCAAAGAGACTGCCTCGCTTTGAGGCCAACCCAATCAACTGCACTTTCACTATTCGAGTGCCTAGATTCTACTTGAAACCACGGCAACGGCAGCACATCGTCTTGGAACGACACCTCTGGGGAGCACGTGTATATCGCGATGACTCTGACCCTATTGCTGCTGCTATCCATTCTGGATGGATTCGCGGAGAGTGGGACGAGACCGTGGATGTTGCCATGCTTGATCCACGTATCACAGCTCCAAGTGACCCGACGGATGCCAACGAGATTCTTACAAAGCTGCCAGCTGCCCCAATCACACCACCCGCGGATATGGACCTGCACATCGAGATTCTCATTTTGCCTCAATTGCAGGACTACACGTCGACCGTGGAATACGGGATATCCAGCAAAAAAGGCAAAGCCCACGAAGGTCTCAGCTTCATGATCAACAAGGTCAAATGGGTGGAAGAGATTTTCGGCAGCCGGGGACAAGAAAGGACCGCGGCAGCGTTGAAGCGCAGACTCGACGCAGGCGCCTCTCTCTTGGCTCTCAAGAGCGGGTTCGACGATATGCACCGAACAAACGGAATGGGAGTACTCGCATAACATATTTGACATTTAACCTCCGACACTTACACTCCGACACCACAGTCGGAGCATTTACGGCCGCAAACATCGATCGCATAGCATGTATTGTACGAGTAGAATTTCTGATCAGCATTGCTAGATACCCGTATTTCATGGTTTGATTTCAGCGCAAGTTTGCATAGCCAAAGGGCAACAGGGCATACAGGGAGGACATTTGGTAGAAATGTTTTTGAAATACTGATAATTCATTAATGTTCAAGTCCTGTCTCCCAGAGTGTTGATCTATCTCATGTCCATGCACGTTACTATGTACAACCAGTGATGCAATTCGGGACATATAACCCTTGGTCACACAAGGCACACGTGGGATGAACTGAGTGCGGCAGAGGCGGTGTGCGGAGTGCTTTTTGTGATAAGAACAATCGCCAGATTATCAACGTGGTCAAGCTAACGACTTCTGGTGATTGCGTCGCCATTTCCTTGCACAATCTCCTGCCATTGCATTCCACTTCAAATTGTCGTGCGCCTAGATCTCTGACCACTGCTGTATTGCCCCGCCAAATTGCCTCGACATCCAGCACGACTGCGGACCAGCGACACGATGAGGAGATCAAGCGCCGTAGAGGAGAGCAAAGGCCACAGCCGGACTTATTCAATCTCGACGGTAAGTGGATCTCATCCTCAACTGGAAACGTACTCGCCGAGCACGACCGCATTGCAATCAACAAGTCGACCTCGACACGATCCAAAGGTGGTGCGCTCCGGCATTCGGCGGCTTAAGGGCGTTTTCTGGTCACTCGCCCCGCAGACCGCGCTTCAGGACCGCCCGCCGTTGTCGTCATGCCGAAAACGCATAGGGACATGGTGGTACCAGAGCACACGATCAGAGGGCATTGGGCAAATTCAGTACCAGAGCCAGCTAGCAGGGCCAACTGCACGCTCAGCAGCTCCAGCAGCCAGAAACGTGCATCCAAAGACCCCACGAGCAGCTCTTTGGGTCAACGTCGGCCAGGTGGAACCATTTCACGCCAGCCAGCCTCTGATGACCGAATGAACAGCGATTGCAGCAATCGCTCCACTCGGCCCTCTAGCATGACCCGCAGCCCAAGCGTGTGAGAAAAGAAGCACGCCGTGCCAAATGCGGGGAACTTTCCATCGCTCAAGCCTCATCGTCGCTCGCTTCTCGCATGCCGATCCGACTTCACGACTCTGCAACACCACCACCCCACGCTCAAACCACATCTGCCTCGGGCCGCTGCAGCTTGGTCCAACACCCACCCACTGATCTTCTGTTGACCGACTAGCACCGCTTCTGGTCGTACCTTTAATAAGGAGCCGCATAATATAGCTGCATCTCGGAAAACCTTTCGCTGCTTCCTGGGCCATATTCCTTTTGTCCATATTCGCTTGCACAACTTGCACATTTTTACGACATTTCGATACATTTCTCTCGTAACTCTGGGCCTCGCGACGAGCTGGACTCTGCGCAACACCCACAATGACGGAATCGGAATCCAATGGCTTCTTCGCGCCCCAGATGCGCAAAGTGCCTACGGGCGACCTTGTGAAGCCTAGCAGAAAGACTAACGGCGTCGGTGTGCAGGTCGAGGATACGCGGATATGCGTCGTCATGGTGGGCTTACCCGCACGAGGAAAGAGTCTGATTGCGCAAAAAGGTAAGGAACCCTCAAGTAAATTGCTGCAGCTGCTGATACGACATTTGGGAAGTGGTGCGCTATCTGCATTGGCTCTCCATCAAGTCGAAAACTTTCAATGTCGGCCAATACCGCCGCACCGCGACCCCAAACCCCTCCGCCGAATTCTTCGACACATCGAATCCGGAAGGCGAGCGGCTCAGGAGAGCCGCCGCTGAGGCTGCAGTCAATGACATGTGCAAGTGGTTTGCCGAAGGCAGAGGGCTGATCGCGATATTGGATGCCACCAACTCTACCAAGAGCCGACGAAGGTGGATACAAGAACGCTGTGCTGCGGAGAATATCGAGACCCTCTACGTTGAGTCGAAATGCGATGACGAGGACCTCATTATGAGCAATATTTTGGAAGTAAAGACTACGTCACCAGACTATGTCGGACAAGACCCAGAAGAAGCCGCGGCTGACTTCAGGAACCGGATACGCAATTACGAGAAGGTCTACGAAACAATTGACGAGGACGAGCGCGACCTGACATACGTCAAGCTGATTGATGTTGGGAAGCAAGTCATCATCAACCAGATCCAAGACTATCTCCAGAGCAGAGTTGTGTACTACCTCATGAACCTCCACATCAAGCCGCGGTCGATTTGGTTGTCACGAGTAAGTTTTCACCATATCAGCTTTTCGCGACACTAACAGCCGTAGCACGGTGAATCACAATACAATCTTTCCGGTCAGATCGGTGGAGACGCAGATCTTTCAGAACGCGGAGATGCATATGCCCATGCTCTTCCTGGTCTTGTAGCCAAGTCTGTGGGCGACGGCCGAAAGCTCACAGTTTGGACATCCACCCTCAAACGAACGATTCAGACCGCGCGATTCCTCACATTTGAGAAGCTGGAGTGGAAGGCACTTGACGAGCTTGACTCTGGCGTCTGCGACGGTCTGACCTACGCGCAAATCGAGCAAAAGTACCCCGAGGACTTTGCACAACGCGACGAAGACAAATACAACTACCGATATCTTGGCGGCGAGTCGTACCGCGATGTCGTTATTCGGCTGGAGCCCATCATAATGGAGCTGGAGCGCAGCGAGAACATTCTGATCGTCACCCACCAAGCCATTCTGAGGTGCATCTATGCATACTTCATGAATGTGCCCCAGGAGCAGAGCCCCTGGATGGAGGTTCCTCTACATACTTTGATTAAATTGACGCCCAAGGCGTACTCGACGCAGGAAGAGCGATTGAAGGCAGACATTCCCGCGGTCAGCACGTGGAGAGGTAAGGGCAGCAAAGCTGAGCATCAGCAGACAAATGGGAGCCATGCCTGAGACCATACAGCAGCTGGGATGCGGGTATGCGACGAACCACCAGGTTCCAAGGTCGAAAGGGAGCAACATAGTCAGGGCCAAATAGGCAAGAGTTGGTCGTACTGGAAAGGTTAGATCATGCCCCGTGTAAACGGGCGGGAAGAAAACGGTAGAAAATCTGGTCAGGCATGGGTTACAATACGAGCATACGGGTATGCGGACATGGGTTTCTCCGCTTCTTGTCATTATATTGCTGGATATCAGTCGACGGGAAAACTGTTGATAACATATTGCATAGCTTTTGGTAGCAAACGATTCACGATCATATACACGCATGAAATGTCAATATACAGAACCTCAACAGTCTATCTGTGTAGGAACTTGCATAACCATAACAAAACAACTACATCTATGACTATGACCAAATCCTACAGCAGCCGTATCCTTCCCAAACAGCTCATTCCATCGGTACCACCTTCCAATTCCAGTTCTCCCCCGCCTTGTCAGGCCAGCTTTTTTGCACCCCCTCCCCAAATTACCCCACCCGCACCTACTCTCGTCACGCCAACCGCAAGAGTATTACACAAAAGCAAAGATGCCTGCCTAATAACTCCCTTGATCCATGCGTATAATACTGTCTAAATATACCTTTTTTTCCAACCCACGCCCTGTCTTGAAGTAGGCTACTCTGCTTTTGGCGAAGAGCGCGCGCGTGCCTGCATTTGTGCACGAGAAAAGAGAAGCAAGAAGATCATGCCACCTCCGCCGACGACGCAGACGCAGACAAGTCCGCAGCATCTACAGCAACAACAGGGGCAGGTGTATGGTGCACCTGCGGCGACGAATAATGCCTTCTTGCATACGGTGCTGAATGCGAACTCACATACGCCGCCGAGGAGTGGCGCGGGTGGACGGGGAGCGGTCCAGCAGCAAGGACAGTTCTCGGCGACGCAGCGCAGTGCGCAGGCAAGAGGGAAGGAATATAATCCCCTCGGGCGGGGCGAGGAGAGCTATGAGGTACGGCAGCGGCGCGAGGAGGCGGGGCGGATACTGGAGAGCGTCGAGATGTTGATTTGGTGGAGTAGTGCAAGGAACGAGGTGAGTAATATCTATACTCTTTTCTTTTGCCTTTGCTTTTTCCTTACCAGACTACTCATTTGATATGTCTGTTGCTGGACAGTCAAGGGTTTCAAAGAGCTTTTTAGTATATTATCATATGTGTTGTTGCTAATACTCGTGTAGAGTATACCCCAAACCCGCCACCACTTCCAAAACGTCGTCTTGGGCATCGAAGAGTTCGAGGGCGACGTGATGTGGAGGGAGGAGTGGGAGGTTGAAGAGCGAGGCATATCGAGTCCGAGGAGCGCGAAGGGCAAGGAGAGGGAGAGGAGGAGGGTTAGTTCGGGGTTGGGGGCGGCGGCTTGATTCATTTGACTTGCTTGGGAAAAGGGAAGGCTGGAGGACAACATGGATATGATTTATGACCGTTATGATTGATGATGGATGATGATGATACATGCATGGTCTGGCGTTCTGGAAAGCGTCGATGGGATGCTGCATGCTGTTGGGCTTGGGAGAGTGTATGGTATAAAAGTGACATAGCAAGGTAATTTGTAAATGCAGATATTGGACAGCCAGGAGTGATTCGTATTCCACAACTCTATCTGCCACTCTTTATGCTTACTTGATTCTTTCTTTCGCTCGACTCCCACGACTCAAAGGGTCGTCTGACGCCATTATGCCCCGTTACCACGAAGCCTCCTCCCAAATAATGAATGCGAAGCGCCAGTCCAAAGCCAGCTTCAAAATCTCGTACTATGTACAACAACAACAACAACAACAAACAACACACGTTTCTCAAGCTCCACCTCTTACACACCCTCGTCCATACCTACATTTCTCCACCAAGGCTTCTCGCCCCCTTTGTCCGCAAACATCTCCTCCGCATCGCCCACCTGTCTGCGCTCGCTCACCTCCCTGCTCACCTGCCCAGACAGCTTCAACTTCATAGCTTTCATAGCCAGCACGCTCGTTGGCCGCGACCCATATCTGCTAGTACCCTGTGCCATTCCTCGGGAGCCGGATCGGATGAGTTCGGTCGTTGTCCATCCGTCCCTCATGACAGGTAATTGCTATTGTAGAGGTTCGGAGGAGGAGGAGAGGCGGTTGAGGTGGAGGTAGACGTCGGTTCCGTAGCTGTGATTGTATGATTAGTATGTGTTTGATGTTAGGTGTGAGAGAGGAGACTTACCCTTCCATGCTGATCAGCTTCAGGTCGCCGCCAAAGTACCGCGCGTAGAGTCGTGAGATGGGAAGTCCGTAACCGAACCCAGCCATTGGTGCCTTGAAGTCGCTCTTGTTGAAGTCTGGGTCCAGGCTTGGTGTTTGATCTACCGTGGTGTACATGTATGTCCAGACGAGGGGGATGGCAGATCTTGGAATACCGCCTCCTTCGTCTGAAATCTTGATAGTGATGTCTTCTTTGCCTTCTGCCACAATGACTTTGGTGACGGGGAAATCCTCTTTATCTTGTCCATGTCTTTCCACCACGGCACGTAGGGAGTTCTTCAATGTCTCAAACAGCATATGTGACAGGTGCCCCGGCACATACATGAAGCTGATGTCGTTGTTGCACACAAGCTGTACATTTGGCGCTTCGAACAAGCCGTAGTGGTCTTCGCATACGAACCGCGCGTTCTCAATTGCTTCTTGTGCGAGCTCTCGAACATTTGTCTTTGTGCAGATTATACCGACGTAGTTGGGGTCCGATCGGGCGCGTTGATCAGTAAGGGCAATGTGCTGGCCTATCAGCATACGAATGCCAATACGTGACATGTAGAACCGATCGAGGAAGGCCTGGATGTTGTGATCAATCTGCATGCGTTGTCTCTTCCGCTTCCACTCTAGAATGCCTTGGGCGACCGTGGTTACTACACTGTCGTGCCGCCTCTTGATCTTCTCCAGCGTGTCCGCGAACTTGGTATTGTAGGCACCTAGCTCAGGTGGCCATTCTTGCCCGTCGTCGGCTGCAGCATAGTATCTCCTGCTTGACGTTGCCGCCCCTTTGACTTCTCTGCTTCCGTTCCCATTACCGTTGGTTTCTGGGGCGGATCGATATTGTCCTTGCTTAATGCTCGGGTTCTGCGTCGCCTTGCCCATCAGCGCCTGGTCTTTGCCGTTGCGTTTCGCTGGTTTCAACAATCGTTCTTTGATCTCGGAGGATAGGTTCGGTCGTGGGAGTTGAACGAGCTCCTATTGTGGTTGTGAGTCAGGGCTCCGTCAATGGGATAGCTACCACCACATACTTCAAACGACTGCGCATACCAGTCACGGACTCTGCAGATTGATGGCATCTCATTGAGACCATCGGGAAGATCATTGAGCTCTTGGACGCGATGTGCTAGGCGTATGGGTAGCTCCTCAGAGAGGAATTGTGATGCTCGGAAGAGGGTTCCTGTGGATGGTTTCTCGCCGAACTGGACCATTTGCCGGAGGGATACACCTGGATATCATTCAGATCCAAATTCAAGAAAGTTGCAGAGAGGCACATACCGGTAGCAGGGAAATTGCTGTAATGCTACGCGGAGGTTAGCTGTAGCTTCGTAGATGCGTTGTACGACTGCATTACGTACTTTGATGGTGTCCATCAGCCTCTCTGTGCGCTTCCACGACATGATGGCAATTGTTCAAGGCCGAATGGCCTGTGTCGCCGCGCAATTGCCAGAGTGCTGTTGGTGTTCGCGTCGTCGAGATGGCGCCCCGCCTATGACGCTAGAAAGCTGGATAGTCGTGAGGCCGAGGTAACAATAACACGCGTGTGCTGGACCAGTTTGGGATGAAACAACAAAACGATTGTCATATCATCGGGGTGCTGGTGTCTCGTGGTGGTGACTTGACGATGATGTGTGGAGACGGCGTGTTCCGCAATGACACCAGCGCTTTCAGACCTGGGCATTCCCCCACACTCGAAAGCTTTCACGTGGAGATCAACAAAAGCACCACCAACTGGAAAGGTCGAATTGCAGTCCGTGTGATCCACAGCTGACGTGACAAGATGGTGTAAAGGACGCCGTGGACCTTTCTTTTCTGCGCCCACTCCCGCACCACATGTCAGACAGAAACGTACAGGCTGCATATGCTCTTCCGCATGCAAGCATTTGGCTTGAGCTTCAGCCACACGATCCTCGGCTAGTAGCACCTCAAAGCTCCGTAGGTTTGCCGGCAGAGCGCATCCCTAGCAAGTCTTCCACAGGCCCGAGGTGCTCGCGTGAGTCGCGCGGCCAAGTCCACTCCTCCGCCATTGGCTCGCTCGAATGCTCGCGGCGCGCAATCGAGATGCACGTCAGAAAATTTGCACCTCACATCATTGGTTGATTATGGATCGAACCAGACTTTTGTTTTTCACTTGTCGGGTGTGGTCTCATGTGCACCAGTTGAAATGCGCGACGTCACCACAATTCTCAAATTTCATAGATAGGCAAATGCTGAGAGCAAATATGGTGGTGGTGGTGGAGGAGGAGAATTGTTATTTCGATCGTGCCGCTAAGTTCCAAACCGGGTCTATGCTGCAACAGAAGTCGAAAATGCACACTGCATTATACACCAAAAATAATCTACATCAGACAATGGCGCCCTGCAAATGCGCGCCGTCGCCTCATTCGTGCGTCTATCGGTATTGGTACAATCGGAAGAAAGTGGGAAACGGAGTTTGGAGAAAGGTCATGTCGTGTCGGAGTGATCAAGGGGGAAGCGTCCGTGTGGCGATGCGCTTATTTGGTCTCCTCCTGGAGGAAGGTGATCAAGTCGTTGCGGTCCTTGGGCTTCTTGAGACCACCAAAGGCCATCTTGGTACCGGGAATGTACTTCTTGGGGTTCTCGAGGTACTCGAACTATGGATCTTGTTAGCCAATGTCCTCCGTGTGGTCTGTAGTGCTTGATCATACCAAGCTGCCCTCCTCCCAGGTAACACCCTTTTGCTTGTTGGCGTCGGTGTATGAGAAACCCTCAACCTGGCCAGACTTGCGGCCGAAAAGACCGTGTAGGTTGGGACCAATCTTGTTGCCCTCACCCTCCTTCAGGGTGTGGCACTGAGCGCATCGGGTCTGGAGCATGTCAGTATGAAAGCCGCAGAAAGTAATCAAGGTGGGTTCAATCGTACCTTGAAGAGGTTGGCACCCTTCTTAGCATCGCCTGTCAAGATGCGTCAGCCGTGTGCGTTGGTAGAGCGTGCGTTCAAAGCCGAGCAATCCGCATCCCTGCCATCCTTTGTCGCAAAGCTGTCACCCTGCACAAATCGCCACCAGAGCTGCCCCGACAATAATCTTGCGCCTGGTAGAGGTTGTCTACACATCGACGGCGGTTCTTATCGCGGTGCGTGTGCTCAATGGGCGTGGATTGACCGTGGCGTGACGGAATGGCTCGATGACGTCCTCGGGCGTGGAGAAAAACATACCGGCTTCGAAACCCATTTTGGATGGTGGTGTGAGGGGTGAAGAGTGGGTGGTGGATGAGTAGTAATGGAGATGGAGTCGAGGACTGGCGTGACTACTGTGCTGGATGGCAAGTTGTTTGTGGAAGGAAGAAAGCTGGCCAGAGTGCAGCAAGAAAAAGGCAAAGAAGCTTGGCGCTAGACTGGATGAGATCAGGGCTTCACCGATGGTCGCTGGCCAATCAGAGCCCTCGAGAAAGTCAGGCTTATTTTTTGCCCTCGGGCAGAACCGGTTCGGCAGCAGCTTCCACGGGGACACCGCCCACTGCTGGGACTATGGCGCGTCTGTGCCCATCGTCTTTTGGTAGCCTAGAGATTTCCAGACAACGTCCATGATGCGCGTGCCGAGTATTCTGCCCCTGTGGCGCTGACTGGTCGATGCGAGCGAGGCAGGCGCGATCTTTAGGCTGTTCTTGCGTAGGCCAGGAGCGACCCGACGACAACCATGACGACCGGCTAGCATTGCGCTTTCCGGCACGCATAAGCTTCGCAGACGTAAGACTTGCTGTAGTCAACCATAGCACGGCAACGGACGTTGCAGTCGGCTCAGATCCCCAGGGCTGGCCAACCGACTGCATGCGCCTGTCCATACGACCCTGCTTCGGTCCAAAAAGCACTCGCGGGCACCCCAGATTTACAAGGGTCTGGAAATCGTGACATGTCAACGCTACTTGCACCACAGAGCGCCAGCCAGAGAGATCCTCCGCCGTGACTGTACTATCTCCCATCATCTTGACATACCGTATCGCCTGCTTCACAACTGCAAACAAACACTGCTACAGTTGTTCCATCAAGCCACTGCCGGCTGACATCATCGCCTCTTCTCCTCCCACTGTTGGACAGCCCATGACCCCGCCAACACCTCCACAGCACGAATGAACCAAATACCCAGCGTCTTATACGCCGATGAGGACTTCACCACATGGCTCATTCTCGGTGCTAGCCGGGGCATCGGCCTCGAGTTCGTTCGCCAGCTGTTAACCAAAGATGAACGCATCATCGCAACCGTGCGGGAACCTTTTGCTGCTCACGCATCACAGCTCTGGGGACAAGCAGGGAGCGACCACGGCCGCTGTCAAATGTACATCTGCGACATTCTGTCCGAGCAAAGCATCGAGGTAATCAATGACTTGTGACTTCCAAGCCTCGGCACATTTGGCCATGAGTTGCGTTGCTAAGCAAGCAAGCAGAAATTCGTCGGCCAGATAGCCATGATTCCCAACCTCAAGATCGACTACGTAGTCCTCAACGCGGGCGTCTTGCATTATCCAAATGTAAGTCCCACCCAACGGCCTTGCATCATGAATTGAAGAGCCGCACTAACCTGCCCAGCGAGCCACCGAGCTGTACGTATCCCTTTCGCCGAACCTTCCTGGTTTTGGCTAGTGCGTGCATGTTGGGATAAGCAGAGCTGAGAGTACGATACTAATGTGCGATGCAGGTCTTTTGATGAATTCGCTTTTCACTTGCATACAAATACTATTGGTCCCATCATTACGGCCAACCGGCTACTGGCCACTAAGATCCCCATTGGCACCATTGTCTTCATGTCCAGTGATTCTGGGTCTCAGGGGAATTTCCGCGAAATGGAAGACGGGTTTGCTGCGTATGCTGCGTCCAAGGCTGCTCTGAATATGGCTGTAAGGCATCTGGCTGCAGAGTTGAAAAGGAAAGACGACGATACCATTATCCTGGCCATGCATCCTGGCGAGGTTGCGACTGATATGGCAAATGTGCAGCTACCGTGGGAAGTCCAGGGTATCATCTCACCTGAAGAGTCCGTCACCAAAATGATCGAGGTGATTAAAAGCAAGGGCATACAGCACAGCGGCACATTCTGGACATATGAGAACAAGGTCAGTCTTGCTCTTGTCATTACTGATATATACCGACTAACACTATCAGCCATACGTCTGGTGATCTTGCCTACAAAATTTGTCGCAGACTTGCACTTTTTCATTACTCTCCGCTATGATTATACCCCCTTTCTTAGATTGCATATGCTTAGCATCAATTCATCTCATTAGACGAAAGCCAAGCAATGTGCATTACCAAGTCGTCGACTCCTAACCATCGAGTATCTGTGGTGAAAAGGTCGGGGTAGCCTAACATGTATCGACTCCTCATAACCTCATGCTACTATCCATGACCATGTACTAAACAATCTCTCCGAACAAACGGCGCACCTCGTCAGTGTCCCAGTCTAGGCGAGACTCCTCCGAGGAAGACGTATAAGCGACCGAGGACTGCATGTTACTGTCGCCGTGCATGTCCTGAAAAGTAACCTCCTCGTCCTGGCTACCGTCCATGCGTCCATCTCTACCGCTAATCGCAGATTGCGCAGTGTTCATCCAACGAGGGCGACTGAGCACTGTGCTGACCTGGTCCTGGAATGGCGAATGTCCTTCATCTACCAAGCCGCGATCGGTTTGGACGTCCCTGGAGGTTGCCTGCACGTCCTGTGCAACGTCATCACCATAGTCCAGCATAGGATCTTCCATCTTGAGCCTGCCGCTCTTCTCAGTCTTTTGCATATTCTTCCTTATCGCTGCCTTCGAGGCTCTCCTGTCCCTGCTATGTCGAATCATGCCAAGTGGCCTATCCCCTTTGTCCTTCTGCCGCTTCTGATGAGCATTCTTATGTACGTTGACGCTCTCTCTGTTGGCCTCGCTGAGATTAAGTGGCTTCTGCATAGCCCTACGGTCATTCGCATCCCTAGCACGTGTGACAACATGGCGACCCAACATAGTCTGGCGTGGCATCAAACTATGCCTCGCGTCAGAGCCTCTGCCTTTCTTTGACGTATCCCGTCGACTATCGGTCGCCTTGCGCAAGTTTTCTGCCGCCGGGTTTGAGGAGCCACGAGCCCGGGTCTCAGGGCGAGGAACGGGACAAAGCGGTAGTGGACAATGTTGGTCATGGTTGGTGATGCATGGCGGGAGGCTCACTTGTTTGCATGGTCCGTCTAGCGAGTGCGCAAAGTTGCACTTGATCAGTTGCCCGTTTCGAACCTTTGGATTGCAGTGGCCTTTGTGGTACCAGTAGAAGCACACTGGCACACCACCGCCAAGTGCTCGAGGGCCAGTTGGGATGCTAACGTTTGACTGCGGCGGTATGTGATGTTGCATGTTAGCAAATAGGTGGCCCGGGTTTGCTAACTCAGGCTTGAGAGGCAATTGGTGCAGAAACCCAGTTGAGAACGCGGAGGGTGTCGTGTGGCTATTGGCGATATCCATAGCGTTCATATAGTGTTCACTCTCGAGGTAGGTTGAGCCTTGAGCGCTTTTCCGTGGTCGACGTAATTCGTCACTCGGCTCTGTGTTGCGTGAGCCTGATGCGATGTTGAGAGGCAATGAGATTGGATGCGACATACCGTGCTTTAGCCCCAGCTTCGAGCGTTTGCAATCACTGTCCTCGCCATCAGGTGAGCTAAGAGACTCACTACCACGCTTGCCGAGCGTTCCTGGATGGCTGAGTGAGAGGACAATTGGCTCATCTACATGCGATGATGGTGGCAATGGTGTACAATTAGACAGGTCGAAGTAGTCCATAGCGTCGAGTGCCGGTGAAGAAACAACATCATTGCTGCTCTGTTCTGCAAGTGCGATGTTATCGCTCTTCCCAGCTTCAGAAGAGCCAGAGTCAGAGTACGACCCCTTTAGAGGTCGACTGCTTAAATCGATCAGTGACTGCAATGGTGTTGCATCTGGGCTAGTGTTCCCGCCATGCACTTCTTCATCTGACCTCGCACTCTCTTGGTTGCTAGGAGTTTCATCGCTGGGTGCATCGCGACCGAGAAAGCTGGCTGCAGCACCATCGAGCTGTCCACCAAGCTGCACACGTGAGCGAGACCTATTCCGCCCTTGGCCCTCCATTAATGCAGCGAGATCTTGGCGCAGTGGGCAGAGCGGTCTATAGCAAGGCTCGAAGTGCACAAAGTTGGGCGGAGGTGTTATCGGCCAGGTGATGTGCGATTCATGCGCGAAGTTGCACTGCTTGCCGCGATGGCAGGTGCCATGGTACCAGAAGAAACAAGTCTCTCGCGGTGTGCCTCTGGGGTCGGTGTTCTCACATGATGTCCCTAAGATATGGCTATCGTTGACTAGCCGCGCTTTGTCGCTGATCTGGATCTTCTGAGAGGATGGCGTAGTCATGTCTGGTTGCGCACGTTGGCTGGATCTACTCTCCCAGAACTGCGGACAACCACAGACACCGTCTTGGGACGCATATATCGGGCACTCGCCTTTCCTCCACGACTTCTTCTGGTGGTCTCGTCCTGTGTTGAGAGTCATCTCTTAGATGCAAGCACTGTAGCACCAGATGTTTGAAGAATCTAGAGTGGGATGCAGCAACCTTGGATAAAGCACAAAATTGCAAGTCGGACGATGAGGTCGCGCTATTTATCGTACGCGTTTAAGCTCTGGAAGGCTCGAAGACGTGAGCAAAAACTGCGTACGAAAGAATTCAAGGTGAGCGGCGATGCGTGCCAGGGTGCAGCTGCCGACACGCTCCGGTAAGTGAGTGAATGCAATGAATTGACGTGAATGCCAGCTAGAATGATTGAAATGATCGGTGGGTGACCGTGACTTGTATGGTGAATCAATCTTTCTATGAGAAAAGAACTACCACAGCTTTCCCAAGACATGCCAAGCTACTTTTACTGACACAATGGTTCCGACACCTACCAGACCGACAAAGATGCCAAATGCTCGTAGATTCCTCATCTCCAGTCCCGAGGTCTTCATCTTTGCTTCACCAATGTCGCCCAAATTGGTCAAAGTATCGTACTGCGGTACGTACTTGAAGTCGAATGTGGTCTCATTATCATCGAGCCCCCATTTGGCCTTGACGATGACTTTCCAGAAAATGTCTTTTGCACGTGTGACATGGTCTCGATCCCAAGCTGGAACAAGGCGGTAGAAATAGCAGTAGAACATGAAGAACAAGCACTGCCCAGCCATCAGCGACTGATAATACGGCGAGACTTTCTTGAGTCCCAGCTTGTCGCTGAGTTTACTACCGTTCAGCCAACGTGCGCTAGCAATGAGCATATCTGCTGAGACGAACGTTGGAGGCTCTTCTTTCAGAGCATAAATGATGTTGTTGGCCATGGTTCTGGACATCTCCGATGGTTCTACCTCGTTATAGAAAAGTGTTTCCATAGCAGCCTTGTGCTTGGCGCGTGTTGTGAAGCACTCATCCGGAGTGCCCATCAGGTAGGCAATGTATCGCCAGAGAGCAAGGTAGTCGTCAATCTCTCGGTTGCTCAGAAATATTCCTTGCCTTGGGAAGCTCATCCAGATCAATGATGACGAAAAAGTGGTGATAGTGGCGATCTGGTCGAGATCGTTGACCGGTATGCCCCATTCTTCTAGATTGTAGTATGAAGGCCGTTGCCGTGCTAATTTGACTATCCGCTGGCGCACAGCAGCATGCAATAGTCGAACACGTATGGACGATGCAAACCCTTCGCCGCCCGGTTGAAGGCCCTCAAGTGATCTTGTGCATTGCAGAATGTGCTGTGTAGTCTCAAACAATCTATGTCGTGCGATTTTCGTGCTGAAGCCTCCAGTGCGAGCCAAAGTCTCTACTACTCGTGCTGCGCCCATACCTCCCAGCAGTGACTGGAATGTCAAGCCAGTGAGGGCAGGTCCACCATAACGATAGAAAACATCCTGACCTCTCTCGATCTGTTCCCAATCGACCCAGTCAGGAATAATGTGGATTTCTTCCCATAGTTCGTCAAGTTTCGGATATGACGAGTGATGTTGCTCCAGTAAAGCGTAGAGATCTCGAGGTGGAACTGGCACTTCTTCTTTCTTCTCTTTCTCGCTGCCTGTTACTGTGGCAGGAGCTGGTTGGCGATCGTTGTTATTTCGTGGCAAAGCACTTTTGTGTGGTGGCGAAATTGTGTTGAGTATGTCCAGGCATTCTTCCCCCAACACATCGTAGGATTGCTTGAGACGATTGACCTGCTCTGGGCCAAGGTGGTCGTCAGTCCATTCAAATTCATAGCCCCAGGCGCTTCACAGAGTTAGTACATGAAGACTCGTGTTTCGGATTAATGAGACATACTTTCTTGTGTTTTTCGTTCGCTTTCGGAACGGATTGATCTGATATAGGAAATGCGAGGTAGCCATGATGAAGAAAATATCAGATCAGGGAGAAGAGCTACAATTGTGAAGACTCAGTGGTGATGCTAGAATAGAATGAATGAGAGACTAGATCGACACTATCATATGAAGCGCGGGCGCTAGTGGATGAATGATGCATCTTCGATTCGCCGCGCTCGAGACGACGTTATCGTTGGACATGGATTTGTTCACATGCATCTGGACCACGAGCAGTCGCCTCCATCCGAGGCAAATTAGTCCCCTGTCTCGACGTCATCGCAAAAGCTTAGCCATTTGAGCGGAGCACACTTCTTACACAGCTTTACCGTTCTACTTAGGAGTGAGCAAAACTGTCTTCAGTAGATTAATGGACCCTCCATTGTTGATGCAACCTTTGGATCTCGAAACGTTTGCTGCGTACATCACGTGACGCACAGATTACCTAGCTAGGTGGATGTAGCACATAGACGCCGATCTGACGTTGATGAGTTCGTTGCTGAGTTATACAACGATTGGTGACAACCCAAGAGGTGCTTTATGAACTCGGCATTCATCCATTATTTCGAATTCTATCCCATGGGACTTCTTTTTGCTCGTGCGTTCAGTGTATGGCAATACCTCCTCCTTGGTTCTCCAGACAGAAAGACCCGATCAGTATAGTATGGAAGAAAGCGCATTCGGCGGTGTTTCTGTACTTACAAAACTTGGTCTGGTTATGGACTTGCGTTGTGCCTATGAAGTTCGATTAACGGAGCGAGTCGGGCAGCTCGGCTGGCCTCGTGGCGTCAGGCCCGTGCGCAAAAGTCCTGGAACTTCGAGATGTCGAGAAGTTCACAATTTCTGAAAACCATCAAACACCGACCATGTCTTGCCACAACTGCGCACAAAGAACATTGAGCCTTTTCGTTCGCTCGATAGCTGGTGTAGAGGCAAGCTTCACCTCGTCCTGTAGAACACAAAGCCGCGCGCGTTTTCTTTCCACAGGTCGCCAGCTCTACAAACCGGACGGAATCACACCACCACTGCGGAAAGCCGACAACAATCATGCTCGAAAGGAAGATACTACAAGCGAAACAAGAGAGCGGGAGCCATGGCAGATACACAAAGAAGCAATGAAGGAAAAGCTGGGAGGTGAAGCATGGAACCCTCGCAAAAAACTCTCGCCGGATACGATGGAGGGTATACGGCATCTGCATAGCACGCAGCCTGACAAATTCACAACCTCAATCCTCGCCTCGCATTTCAAAGTATCGCCCGAAGCCATTCGCCGTATCCTCAAGAGCAAATGGCGCCCATCAGACCAGGAATCTGAAGATCGAATGCAGCGATGGAACAAGAGAGGTGAGAGGATCTGGACAAACTTGGTGGAAATGGGAGTCAAGCCACCAAAGAAGTGGCGAGAGATGGGTGTAGGGAGGGCAACGGGAGGAGAGAAGCCAAAATGGAAGTCGAACAGGAGGAACATGGTACACGTCCACGACAGCGCGAGCAACGATTTCATCGTTGACGATGGAGATATCATACCAGTTGTCGATGGATCCGGCAAGTCGAGACGACCAACGAGTATACCGCTGGCGCAACGACTATGATATGGCACGCAAATGCGAATGGTCGAACCAACACTTTGAG
Source organism: Phaeosphaeriaceae sp. SRC1lsM3a (assembly GCA_001644525.1). Taxonomy (NCBI): domain Eukaryota; kingdom Fungi; phylum Ascomycota; class Dothideomycetes; order Pleosporales; family Phaeosphaeriaceae; species Phaeosphaeriaceae sp. SRC1lsM3a. The sequence continues at coordinate 1,156,980 of KV441716.1, forward strand.
ACAGTCGCTCATAGTTGTATCGTGCAATGACAAACGCAACGTTGTGTCTTGATTTATGGCTAAGGAGCACAGAGCAGCACGAAGGCATGATTCTATGGCAAATAACCGCCCAAACGCTCAGCGCAGAACGACTTACTAACGAACCACTCTCTTGGCCTCAACTTAGTCAGATGGCTAGGCTAGCATGAAGAACAGCTAAGCATCAAATTTCCAAGACTCACGTTCATAGCAATTGATCAAGTAAGAAAGTTCAAGGTAAGTTGTTGATTAGATTAAGTTCTATGTCATTCATCGTCCAAACCGTCCATTATTCCAAACTCCCAAATATTTGCAGCAAAGTGGTATCGTACGCAATGCCAAAAGTCCAACCATGTCGCAAGTTAACTCCATCCCAAAAAAAGTCACTTTTCTTTCAATCTTCTTCTCATCCCCATTTATGCGCCGTAGAGAGCAGCGGTGGCGTTGTTCACGCTCCTGTGGTGCTCGATAGCCCTGTTCTTGATGGCCTTCCACACCTTCTCAATGTTGCGTGGTGCCTGGGCCTCCTCCTCGTGCTTGACACGCTCAGCCTCGAAGCTGACCTTGGGGGTTGGTGCAGCGGAGGTGGCGCGCGAGGATCCAGCGCTCGACTGGCCCTGGGAGTAGAAGACAGCGTAGGCCTCGTTCATGTCCTGGTGGTGCTTCTTGATCGCCTTCCAGGCCTTGGTGATGTTGCGCTCCGAGTGCTCAGACTCCTGGGAGGTGGTGGAGGCGTTGCGGGAGCTAACTGGAGTGCCGCTGCGGGACATGCCTGGGGAGTAGGTTGCCTGGTAGGCTGCGTTGAGGCTGTCGTGGTGGGCCTTTGCGTGGGCGGCGATGTTGGAGAAGACGTTGGATGGCATTGTGGTAGTGTTTGTTTGTTGTAGTAGAGAGTAGTTGATGATGTTGCAGATGTTGCTCGAGGCAATTGAGTCGATTTGGAGTAGTAGTAATAGTAGTAGTTGCTTTGCTTGATGCTTTGCTTGTGTGGATTGCTTTGTTGATGTCTTCCACCCCATACCGTACCAGACTCTTATATACCCACAACCCCGTACTCCCTATGACACCCACTCTGCATCACGATGCCAAAAATCAGTCATCAAATTTTTTACTCAGCACGCCCTGCACCACAAGCCTTGCACCACACGCCTTGCACGGCGAGCCCACCACGCCCTTGATCGTGTTGACGATCACCCCAACGATCTACCCGCACCAATCAGAGGCCGCAGACGCTGACAAACCCGCTTTATTTTGTCAGCGAACACAAGGTAGGGCGCGCAGAGAGGGGCCGTGCGCATGGGAAAGCCATGACATCGGACAAGCTCGCGCCCTGCGGAAAACACCCGTCGACCACGCCCTGCAGCCATGACACAGTTTCCCGTCGGCTTCTCATGCTAATTTTACCAGCGAACAGCCACACGCGTGCACGTGTGTGTCAGGTCCACGACTGAAAATTCCTCGTGTCCACCAACGGCAGTCCTCTAACACTTAACGGCATGGCCAATGAAAATTTATTATTGATTGCGGGCCCAGTTACGTTCGCCGATCCAGTTACCCGCAGGGAGCCGCATCGTGCTGGCGCCGAGGCCTGCTTGGCGGTGTCGTGATGTTTTGCTAGAAGCTGCTGGTGGGTGCTTGTTGCATTGGGAGTGGATGCTTGTACGTAAATGCTCCAAGCAGGTTCTCACACATGGCCGTTAACTGTTAGAGGAATGCCTTTGGAGGTTTGGTGTTGCAAATTTGTGAATGTTGGGTGTTTTGACGTGCGATCGTGAGATTGCAGCGGTGTGGTGTGGTATGGTGTCATGACATGGGCGTGTGGTGGCCACGATCGTTGAATGTTTTGTGCATCGTGAGATTGCATAGGTGGTTTTCGCATCACGCATGACACTCAGAGTCATCACGCAAAACTCTACTGTGCCAGGTTTTCCGCACAGCGGTCACCGTCGGGAATGACTTTATCCTTCATATTTCTTTCCCAACCTAATCGGCATTCCTTGCGTAGACAAGTGGGAATGCTAAACTCAAGCGCTCCATCTCATGAAACCGAAAATGGTGTTGATTAAGACGCCCATTACCACGGCTAGTTGCCGTCTCCTACTCCATACCCCTTCTTCTCTAAAACCCCAGACCAGTGCGCCCAATGGCCAAAAGAACCCCGTCATGTAGCCCCACAGCATATCATCGAGCCCGCCTTCTTCCACGGCAAAACCCGCACCCCAGCCTGTATCACCCCCTTCTCCTGTCAGCGCAGGTGAAGGGTCGGTCGCCGTGCTGTCCAGCCACCGGTCCTCGAGAATGCGCATCTCGGCTGGCGAGGGCATAGTGTCGGGTGTGTGCGTGAAGGACAGATTGGTCTGAAAGTGCGAGCGAAGGGACGCGACTTCTTGCGCCGTGAAGCCAGAGCTGAGCAGGCGGTCGAAACCTTGTGCTTGCGGTTGCGGTGCGGTCGCTGCAGAGCTGCGCCTGCGGGCATTCTTGCTGTGATCGGTTGTGCTATTACTTGCGCGACGCTGGGACGACATAGCCTGTGAGCCTCCATATTGTGATTTCAAGGAGTCCTCTGTGCTCTGCGCAAGAGTGGCTTCGCTGGCAAGCTCAGCGGCCGACAGCGCATCGCCTAACGAGCAATGTATATAGTACTTCTTCGCGTCAGCAGGCGGGTCGGCAGTCGTGCCGTACTCTTTGGCGGGTGGTTGGCGCAACGGCTGTTTCCCTTTGCTCTTGCTGCCTGGCCCATCTTCATCGTACGGCGCATCTCGTCGCGGAGGAGGGGGCGGTAGTCGCAATGATTTTGAGAGTGGTTCGGTATCTGCGAGGACTTTGCCTGCATAGATCAAGCGGAGGCGCGCTCGAGCATGATCAGATGGTAAACTCTGACGAATGAGTTGCTTCAGCGAGAGAGTGGTAGTTGTCCTCGGAGCATCTATAGACAGTGGAAGATCAGACACGGACGCGGTGAAGCGTATGATCAGGTACACGAGTTGCTCTGGCAGGAGATGCGCGTTGGCCATGTTCGAGATGCAGGAGTGAGGTTGCGGCAAAGCGCGGAGGTGTCGCGGGAGCTATGATGGGGGGTCCTTGGCGATGATCCTATACTGTGAGTCGTGCATCGCCATATCAGCAACGTTTTGTTATCATCGCAGCATGTTATGTTTGGCTGTTTGGCTGGCGTGGTTGTGGTAATATGAGCATGTATGCATGTGTAGGTGTACCTCGGAGCTATGACACGCTGAGGTCATCAGGTGTCGTAGACACCGAAACACAATCCAAAGCCCACCATTCCACCACAAACAATCGCATTTATAAATGATTAGCACTCCAAACTCATCACTATGACTATTATCCATATTGTGTTATTTGAGTGGAAATCCACCGCTTCGCACGAGCAGATTAAAGAGGTATGTCGCCAAAACTGTCGACTTGGGATACATTGTCTAATGACGTAGGCATGTAACCGTATGCTAGCACTACGCGAGAAGTGTATACATCCAACATCCCAGAAACCTTATATAAAATCTTTCTCGGGTGGAAAGAATAACAGTCCTGAAGGACACGCTGTAAGCTGCGCATGCGATCATTGAGATTCTTACTAATGCTCCACAGGCGCCCCACACTCATGGCTTTGTGGTCGAGTTCGAGAATGAAGAAGACCGAGACTACTACGTTTACAAAGATCCAGCACACCAAGAATTCGTGGCGTTTGCAGGTGGTGTCGCGAATGGTGTAAAAGTGGTAGACTACGAACCAGGAAAGGTGTAATGCGAAGTAGAATTGGAGCCTTATCTAAATCGTTGAAATGCCATGCCGAATATAACGCCGGATATGCATCGCTGCTTTATGCTTTGATGGAGTACAAGAGATCTAATGTAGGGTATCATGACACACTAAAGGACTCACCACACCCGCATTGCTCGGCTACAATATGTCAGCTTTCCACACTACTCGTTTTGTTCCAATTGACTTACTGATATTTGGATTTCGGAAAATGAAGCGCTCATTCAGCTTGTCCTCCAACCAGTCCATCTCGCTTCCGATGATGTTCAAAAGTGCTTTGTTGTCGATAAGAACCTTAACCCCATCTTGCTCAACCTGCTCATCCAGCGTGGATGGCTTGTCCACGTATTCCAGGTGGTAGGCCAGGCCAGAACAACCCTTCGCCCTTGTGCCGATCCGGATGAGCTTCGGCTCGGGTTGGTCAAGCAGTTCACGAAGATGTGCAACCGCCGATGGTGAGAGCTTGATAGTCGCTTTCCGAGGCCCGAATTTGTATCGCCGTGGCCGCAAAGGCTTGCCAGGCACGGGCTCGCTCTTCTGTGCCTCGCCCTCGGACATGCTGACGCTAGGTTGGTCTTGCTGTGAAGCTGTGTTGATCTGCTCAGGCGTCATGTGCGGGGGCGCTGAGTTGTTCGCCTCTGGTTTTCCTCCGGCTATTGAAGTATCGGGCACACCAGTGTTACGAGGTGGAGGCGGCGGTGGTTGCAACGAGTAGGGTTGGTATGCTGTCGCAGTCTGCATTTGCCTCTTGCTTGACTGACGGTATGCAGTTGACGCAGAGAAGGTCCGTAGGCATTGCGGGCATTTGCGCGGGACGGCCGTGGGCGTGGCGAGGCGTTGAAAGGTCGAAGCGGATCGCGCGAAGGCGCTCGTTGTCCGTGAGAAAGACATGACTGTAGAGGAGGGCGACGGATATTACTGAACCGTGGAGTGATAGGACATGCGCAATGTGTAGAAGAATGGCAAAGCTCGGATGTCAGTCACAGAGTCGCTATGTCATCTGCGGCAAATCCCGGTGACTCGGAAGAGTGAATTAGAAAGCAGTGCAGCCGATTGGCCGGGTTGCCGCTAGTGTTCGCCGCAATGCCTTTGCATCTCAAATGACTTGCTTTATCAAACGCACTCTCTCCTTTGATCACAATGGCCGAATTTAATGTAACGTACATTTCTTCGACATATTCTATGACCGCGTTGAGCGACACCATTGGTTGAACTCAAGACCGGATATGCAAATTCAGACGTAACGAAGCAGTGAAGCGCAGCTACTGTAACCTTGCAATAGCACATGAATCGCAATACTGCGATTGCTCGAGAAAACTAATGAAACACGATCTTAATACTTCTCACACAACCTCAGTGCACAGAAATGGCGCATGTAGCGCGATAGAATCTTGCCCCAACATAATCTCAGGGTTGCTGGTTCAAAACCTTGCAGACATGAAGGTGTCTGTACACGGCAGATCATCTGTGAACAGTCTGCTTGCCGAACACATCACGGCCAGTTCGCCTCTTCGCTGCTGTGCTCCTCGGGCGACGCGACAGAAACCTAGCAAGCGACATATGATCACCAGTATCCAACGTGGCCGTCAGTTTCAAGAGAATGAACTTGGCATCAGCACCATCTCAATGGATTCTACGCCCAGCTCGCCGATATAATGTTCTTCTACAACCAGTACTGCGTTTGTTACGATGTACCGGCTGATTGTCACTCGCTTCCACCCGGACGAGCGGCCTACTATAAGCGCGTTCCGTCAGGCGCTCGCGAGGAGAAGTTCCCACGGCCACGGCGACCTTGATTCTGTCCCGAGCCACAAAGTTTGGTTGCGAGGTGAACCCTAGTCAGCTACTCCCATGCACAACAACGTTCCCGCAACCATAATCATATGCCGACTTGTTATGTTTCGGCAAATGGGATATGATCAAAAAACATCGCATTTGATAGGACCGCAACTCGAAAACCAACAGCACTAGAGATTGAGACTTTAGGCCGATCCTATAAGGTCATGAGATCTTCGCCGCGCATATAGGCATTTCGAAACATCGCAGTCCACCCAACCAGGGTGCTTCTAGAAATCCTCACAGAAGACAATGTGCCTTCTCTGATCCTCCGTCGCAAGTACAGTCCCTCTGGGCAACAACTCTTGGCTTAGTTGCAGGGGTTTCCCCTCGCTAAGGTGGCCAGAAGAGGCTGGTCTCTGGTAAAGATCCCTCTGGCGTATCACAGCCGCCAACTAACCGGCTACAATTTATCCTGTGCAGCGACAGGTCACCTTGCCATTCCAATCGGCACAATACCCCAGGTCTATATGTCGCTCAAATGAAATACAATCTAGATAAATGCTGTGTACCACCCCTCTCATCCGATGTCACTGATCAGCCGCTTTCGCGGTATGAGCAGGACACGGAGATTTTGGAGTCAATCTCTTTGATTGCCTGGTCGCGCCTGGGCGCCTGGTACACTGGGTATCATTGCCACTTCGACATGTAAGCTTGCTGAAGTCCTTCTTCCTCCTTCTGACATTTTCATCATGACCATTTGACATCGCCGTTCTCTTTGACATGTTTGCGCTCCGCTCCGAGCCCGATGGGCGGGAGCTCCCACTGTCGTTATGTCATATTCTTTGTCTGTGTGTAACATGGGCGCAGCTTGCCCATGCTCGGCCTCAAACACGTATGCAAAGTGATCATAGTGATTCATCAGTCCTTGGACATCGCACTGACATATCACTTAGCTTCGGATGATAACACAGCGCACGTACTGGAGGGTTTCGATCTGATACCATCAGCACCGAGTAAGTACATACTTTGAGAACTTGGACTTTGCACCTTTTACTGAGCGCTGTGCTAGGATCTGCTATTATCCCTTCTGCGCCTGTCCAGTCAAGGGTCAACTCCGCGTTCCCCGTCGCATCAGACCCAGCGCATTTTGCACCAATACCCTCACAGCCATCCCAGCCTCGTACTTCGAACCCAGCTTTGATACCATCGGCACCTGTACCTACACAAATAAATTCTTTTCCCCTTATACCTTCAGCACCGACTGCAGGGCTTCCGCCAATTCCCTCAGCATCACGTCCACCGAATGCAAGCATATTTACAGACTCGTCCCGCTTGGGCACACCGACCACGCCGGTGATGACATCGACTGACCAAGGTCTGCGTCCCATACCACCCGCTGCAACACAGAGTGGTGATCCGAACGGTCACCATGAGATCACGGAGCCAAACTTCAGTGCGACCAAGCCGTGTCGAGCGTGCTCTCCCGTGTTCGAGGTAACTGCGACTGGTTGGCTAGATAGCCCAGCAGAGGAGCAACATGGCACTTCATTACAGGCGATACCAACACGGGTTCCCGCTGGACCCTCGAATGTGCTCATCAGCCAAGCACCGTCGGGAGGAAACTTTGTCATTGGAGATTCTGCTACTGTTACACCTGGACAAACAGTTACAGTGAATGACGTGCCTGTCGCTATTCATACTACTGCCGGCACAGTTGAGGTGATAGTTGGCACTAACACCATCCCGTTGCAACCGGACACCGCCCAGGCAGGCAACGGGCCACGAGTGACTTATCCACCGACAATGCTTCCGCCAACGCTCACGTTTGGTACCCAGACCATCGCACCCAATCCGCAAACACAGTATGTCATATCTGGGCAGACGCTATCGCCTGGTGGAGGTGCAATTACTGTCGCTGGTACGACAATTTCAATGATGCCATCCGCTACAGCAGTAGTCATCAATGGAGCAACCTCTTCACTGGCACCACATTACGGCAATATATGGACCAAAACTGCGCCAGCGCTCACATTCAATAACCACGTATACACGGCGAATCGCGCAGGCTACATCACGATCAGTCCCGGCACCGTGCTCAAACCTGGGGGCGAGGAGATTACAGTAGATGGGACCAGGCTGAGCTTGGATCATGGTGGAACCGCCGTCGTCGTACAAGGAAGCACGAGTCTCATGATGCCAGTCACCACAGTGGTAACATTGACCAGGAGCTTGGGACCAGGTGGAGCCGGAAATGGAAATGCTGGTTATACGAGCGGCGACGCTTGGTCATCACCGACTGGTAGGCCTGAAGTCCCGGCTAAACCCGTCTCCGCCGGTACTACCTTGAATGCGGGATTCACGAGACACGATGGCGGTCTTGCATGTCTCTTGCTGTGTATCTGGTGGGGTGTTGGTTTTATGGCTCTCCGGCCCTGAAAACACTGATTTCATCTTCGTTGCACTTTCTGCGAGCATATATACGGCGCATCATCTTTTGCCATGATTGAGGTGTTGGTAAGGCTCTTTCTTACCAGATACACCAGAGGGTAGCTCTACGGCGCACTGATACCTGCGGACGCAAGGGAATAGCATTATCCACGAGATTGGATGCGAAAGCAAGGGCTTTGATCATCCCACACGCCACAACAGCGTCAGATCAAATGAGCAAACTTCTAAAGATATAACAAGTATTGTAAACATAGCCTTATTATCGCTCTTGGTACAAAGTTCACCACCCTACAGCTTGTGACCTCTTCATATACTTCACGTATTAACAAAGCACGATCGCGCGTACGTTTGTGAAAGTCACTTCAACCATGAAACCGCCACGAAAATCACATCAGACACGTCTTATCCCCTCCCGCGTCGTGTCCCACACCTCTCGACATTTCGTGGCGCATTCTCGAACACAACCGCTGTGAGTGTGATGACACGCGGAGCTCTTCCGTGCGTCCCGTACCTTTTCTCCGCATGTCATGCAGGTCTGTATTGATTCCAGCTCCGAATACGAGCTGCTCACAACACCATCGTGTCCATCAATCAATGTCATCACGGAACAGGCAATCCGACAAGCCTGGACTTCAGGTGACCCTGCAGTGATTGTCGCACAGGTTTGATGGATCCCGTACTGTTCTTGTGCGGACTGTGTTGACTGTCTGCCGTGCCGTGCCGATGAGCCTCACCTCGAGGGGCAGGCGGCCACGGGTAATGAGCGTACGAGCTGGCAAGGTGTCCTGCATCGACTTCCGAGGAGCATCGAGATTGCAGCCTGTAGAGTTTGGTATTTAGCTAACAGCTCTGCATGAGATACTTCGCGATATTTTCTGGTGAGCGCTACATTTTGGAGCAACAATCTCGAGAGCCGACCATAAGGCGACAGAATGTGCTCAGAAATATCACAGTCTGCATTATACAGCGGAGCAAGATTCCGGGTAGACGAAGGCGTCCCATTAGGGAAATCAACGAACTCTGCAAGCTTCATAAACTATCTCGAATGAGGTTCGTGGCCGATGCCGATCTTACTGAAATTATCCTCGTCTTCAGGTACCTGCATGATCATTGCCAAAGATCAACGTTGAAGACGCTTAACATGGCAATTTGGTAGCAGCATCACTGTGGAGCAAGCATGGTACTATAAATGAGTTCGTATCGTAGCCGATGTTTGTATAAAGGATGTATGTAGAACACACGGAACCTACACCACCACGACCAAGACCTGCACCTTGTATTCTCTGAGGCTTCTGATTTTGTTCTCGAATTACCAGCACAATATGCAATTCTCCGTACCAACTATCGCAGCCATCCTGGCTTTCACATCGATTTCTGTCGCCAGCCCGCTCCAAGCACGACAAGATGCACTAAAGGAATGGGAAGTCACATTCGTTAATTCGGGCAGCCCGTCTCGTCGTCCTGGCAGTGCGTAACATCCACACACAACCTTCGCAGTGTTCGATTCTAATAAATTAACCAGGCTATCCATGGTCCTCAATTACAGCCAATGTAACCGACACGAATGAACTCAACCTGGGCACAGCGGAGTACGACAACGCCACAGTTCCAATTACCGTCCCAGCAGGAAGCGAGGGCGCCGTACGTTTGACCCGTGCTACAAATCAACATCCGCATAATGTATTAACATCGAACAGAACTGTTATGCGCAGTACTTCAAGGGTGAGAGCCCGCTCGGCCGCACCTGGCCTTGCGATCCAACAAGCGATGGTTACTGGACAATGACAGTCCTCCCGGGCTCAGATGGGAACTTCTCGTCTGTAGACTTTGCCTTGAAGTTTATGCATGTTGCCGTTAAGCGCTACAGAGGAGAAGCATTCAGCGCGAGCTTTGAGGCTATAGGAAACTTCAAGAGAGGCGATAACCTTGGAGGCCTGTGTGGTGGTAGTGGTGCGTGTAGCTGGGGGCTCTGGTCGTCGGCTATCCCGGTCAAGATTTCGCCGAAGAGATTGTGAATCTGGCAAGGATGGAAGTATGAATGATGTAGAAGAGGATAAGTCGATACTGGCAGCAATGATTGTGGCTTAGCCACGCCTCAGCCCACCACCGGTCAACGCTGTACCCCGCATACTGCGGACGTATATACGAACGTTTCCCGATCTCGTTGCGGTAGCATTTCCTTGGGCAATACACTTAAACGAACAACTCTTCGCAGATTTGAGTACGAATGTCAAGTGATATGGCTTCTTCCGGTCAGACTACCAAACGCAAAGTCGAACAGCTCGGCAATACAGAGGATCACCCATGTAAAAAAAAGCATCGGGATCTCCGGCTCTGGAACAGTCAAAAGGCTGAATGTTGCCTCAGCTGTGGTTCGTTCTATACCTTTGAATCGGATCTACATGCTCCCTTCAAATTTGGCGACGAGATACGATTGTTGGAAATCCTGCCCAGCATCGAAGATTCGGATGATCTTATAGGCGACCTCGTTCATGTTCGACTCCAAGATAATCCCGAATATGAGGCTGTCTCTTATACCTGGGCAGATGAGGCAGGCGATGCACGCCAATGTGGCAACCTTATCATAAAATCGAGGAGTGCGTTGCTAAAGATTACCAAAAATTGCGAGGCGGCGCTGCGTAAATTTCGAGGACAACAGCATACAAGACTGCTTTGGATAGACTCCATATGTATTGACCAACAAAACTCATTGGAGCGCTCTGAGCAAGTTCAAATGATGACCAGTATCTACAAACAAGCACAAAAGGTCCTTGTTTTTATTGGCAACCCACCTGAGCTTGAGTTGGAAACGTATCGTCGATTATTCGATTACATCAACAACTGCAAACGACTTTTGGAAAGGCTGAAGGGCCGGGAATCATCTGTAGCTTGGAAGAGAATGCTCTACAAAATACTCTCCTCGCAAGGAGGTTTGCGAAGCATTTTGATCAAATTCCTTGGCCAATCCTGGTTCCATCGCATATGGATCGTACAAGAGGTTGCCATGGCACGAGTAGCAACGCTCTACTTTGGTCCATTTATAGCTGACTGGGAGGACTTTTCACTGGATCTTTCGATGGATGGTCCTAAATCTGAATCCAACAACGCGTTTATACCTATTGACCCTGCTATGGAAACCCACGTACCACCAGTACTCCGTCTCAGGAGGGAGATCAAATCAGAAGGTGCTCGTCTTGTTGATTTGCTGGCGGGAACGCGAACTTGCGCGGCCACGGATCCTAGAGACAAGATTTTCGCTCTCTTGGGTATGGCACGTCAAGAGACTGGATTAAACCTTCCACGTGCGGACTACACGAGATCTGTCAGCGATGTTTTCCTACAAGCAACCACTTACCACATTCGATCTACCCGGAGCCTAGACATCCTCTCATTACCCCCGTTGCCCTCGGCAACCACAGCATCGTGGGTGTCCGACTTCTCGGGTCCTCCAATCTTACCGGCATTACCTGCAGGGCGAGACTGTACATCCAAGACATTCTTGCATCGCAGGAGCTATGTCTTTTTTTATGACAAACGATTGGACCTTGGGATTCTGAGCACACACGCAGCCCAGCTTGAGGTCATTACCTATATACAGGATGATCACAAGTGGATTCAACACATAAGCTCAGAGACTTTCAGGATAGATTCTAAGAACCCCAGTTCTTCACTTCAACGTTTGTTTCAAGCATCATCCAATTTTCACATACCCGAGATGCTACTTCACTGCCCAAAGAAGCAGCGTGCGAGCGTTCTATTCTCCAACCTTCCATTCGACATCGACCCAGAGAATATGCTAGCTATCGATCTTCTGGCTCCGTTTTGGGAGCAGCGAGAAAATCAATTAAGAAGCACCCGAAATTCCCGCATGTATTTTACTTCCATTCTCGAGGAGTTCCATCAATCTATCAGGGATTACGGTCGTGGAAGGGCCATCTTTTGCGGAAAATATGCCATAGGTATTGTACCGCATGGCTCGCAACCTGGTGATCACATATGGGTGTTACCGAGTGTGTCCAGACCCCTGGTCCTCCGCCCCGAGGGAGAAACCTTCCGGGTCATTGGTACATGTTTGTTCATGGGGCCTGGTGACCACTCAAATTGTACTTCGAAATACCATGGTATATATGAGTGCGCTTCCACATCGTGCAAGTCGCGGGCTGAGTATTGGAAAGGCACCATGGAAAGGAGTATTACTCTAGTGTAAATGCTTGGAACAAATATGTGAAGCAAAAATAGTCTTCGATTGATTGGCTCCGACTGTCGGGCATTGCACTCACACTCAACACTGAAGATGCTGAATCGTCCATTATACACGAAGCTCTCAAACAAGGACGGCTTTGCGCTCTCGCCGACTCTCAACACATCACTATACTGAGGACTCAATGCACCACTCGTTGAAAGGGTCATGGCTGCTACACATATCGATAGAAAACTCCTAGACTTAAGAGAATGCTTTCAGATAAAGGAAAATTGGGTATTAAAGTAAACGTGCCTGGGCTTGCCCATGTATAACTGCAAAATCTTCAAGAGGCAGGATTTCTAACGGAGAAAATCAGGATCTATCCGAGATGAAAACCTCCGTGAAACTCGCCAATCTTGGGAACCCCATTCCGAAACTTGAGCAATTCAACCGCTGCCGGAACCAAATATGCTGGTGAAACCATGTGGGGAAGGTATTCCTCCGGCTTGAGGACCTGCGAGAAGCGGTAGAGACTGGTTGGCAGAAAGAGACTGTATGGTCGTTTGAGATTGGTCTCCAGTGTCGCGAGCTTTCCCTTTATCCGTGCTTGCACCAGAACTGGCGTGGCTTGACGTCCCGCTAGTCTTTGCCTTCTTTCTCGACTTTTCCTGCGTCTTCGGTTCTGTGTTGCCATAACGATGATATTTGTGACGATCAGGACGGCCAAAGACCTGCTGTGGCTTCCTGAGCTCCGCAAACATGCCCTCGCCCTCTTCCTCCTCAGGTGAGATCGGCAGGATCTGTGCACCCTGGATAATCTCAGTGATACCTGCGTCATCTTCCAGCTCTTTTGCTTCCATTTGCTCAGCACGCGTCATCTTTTTGGCGTGGTTAAATATAGCATGCTCCATGGTGCCTTCCAGCACCAGAGTCTCGACTGTAACCTTTTTATCTTGTCCGATCCGATGCGCACGCTTTATCGCCTGAGCCTCAAGTCCAGAACGGTTGATGGGATTCACAATCAGCACAATGCTTGCAGCGTTTAGATTCAAGCCAAGAGCACCACAGGCTACATCGATCAGAAGCACACGGACATCTGGATCTTCGTTGAAAAGAGCAACATACTCCGATCGCTTAACATTTTCCAGCGTCCGAGCATAAATGCGGTGGTTGATGTAGAGCATTTCCAGGCACTGGGCAATGTAGAACGCGGCATTGTCACCGTCGTAGAAGATGATTATCTTCTCAGTAGCCTGACACTCCACCACCTTGTCAAGCAAGTATGTGAGCTTTGCGGAGGTAGTAGCGATCACTCGGGTTCTGCGAAGAGGGGATTCTGCATCGAGATTTGCTAGCTCTTGCGCCATGGTCACCTTGCGCTTCTTTGGTATTGATGGCGACAATGGAGCCGTGCTTTGTGCGGATACTGATTTTTCGGCTTTTTGTGGCGAGGATTTACTTATCATGGCAGATGCACGACGGCTTGTGAGGGGCTGCTTGTCTCCAATACACGAAGGCGGTATGCCAGCTTTCTTCGTTCCTGCATCGCCCAAGTCGCTATCTTTCTTCTCTTTCGATTCTCCGTCGGCTTCAGCTAGCGCATCAACTTTTGCCTTAGCAGCGTGTCCGACCACATCGAGGCCCTCGGCAGGATTTGAAGTCATGATATGGCTATCAACATGATGCTGTCCTTCGAGGAGCTGTGTGATTCCTATCATCGTAGGTGTTGTAGGATGAGCAAGCGCGAAGACTTCTTCAGACTCCGCTGGCCAATCTTGGACGGCCATGCCGACTTCATGAGCCCTACTAAGGTTCTTCCATGCCTCGGATGTTGTGAGTCGCGAGATAGCTTGGCTACTCTGTAAAAGCGACATTTCATCCTCTTGAGCACAATTCTTGTCATCTTTCCCAAGATACTTTTCCGTGGTCTCAAGGGTACTAATCACGTCTTCAAGGCGAAATCCCGTCCATGTAAAGTTCGATTGCCGCAAGTTACGGATCAGACTATGGCGGGCCTTTGTGCTGTTTGGGTGGAAAAGGTAGTCGACATCGCGTCGTTCACTCGTGATGGCATTGGCTCGTAGAACCTGCACGAAGAGATTCGCGGTCATCTTGTCGTACCAACATGGCTTCAGGTAAACCACACGATGCGTCATTGGTGGCAGGACAATGTCCCTCTCCACATCTTCTGGCCGCGTCTTAATAACGAGACTCTCAAGAACGCGCAGAAAGCAAGAAGAGAAACCCGAGTGAGTTTTCTTGTACTGGTTTTCGTGTCTGTAGACGTAATCATCCCATTCAAGCTTTCCTTCAGCAGAAGAATCACACCATGGGCGCACCATGAGGAAGTGGGAGGCCAGAGATCCCAAAGCTTTCACAGCATTGGATCCGTCCTTATCCTGAGCACTGAAAGTCTTCCTCTGTTCGATAGCGCCCTGGCGAATAGCGTGGGTATTAGCAATGTCGCTTTCAAGGGTTACCGTATCGAGCTCGACACCAACCAGATTCTTTGCGGGAGCTGTTTTAATCCATAAGTATCATCATCCTACAATATTGTCAATTGCAACTTACTGCCGGAGACTACCCAACGCCGCTCGACTTGGATTTGCTTCGCCAACAATACTGCGTTTGACATGGATGAGGAGAAATTGTGTCCTTCATCAATGATCATCCGCAGCCAGTGCAATTTTCTCAAAGGCGATTCGTATTCTGTGCGATTGTGACCGCAATCACAAACCGTGCCGCGAGACGAGCTGCTGTTACAAGAGCAACTGTGGCCCGGCAACACACTAGCAACCCCTCCTCGTCCTTGATCGCTGGAATTGTCTGCAAACTCCTGTTCGAATCTGTTGCGCGTGAACAGTACCACATCATAATTTTTCAGCGCGGCAGGTGATGGCAACTCGCTGGCGCATTCCATAATGCTGCTTCCCACTTGTGCCTGCTTGGATTTGTGGCCACGCTTCGCCACGGAATCCACGACGAGAACCTTGAGACCTCCGTCCAGAACGTGCTTTTGAATCTCTGATTGCCACTGATGTAGCAGATTTCGGGGCACGACGACAATTGTGCCTGTACACATGTCGAATCGCCGTGGCGGCGGAATTTGTGTATTTCTGTTCTTGCGCGGTAGAATTGAAGGAATCTCATAGAATGCAGGGTTCCTGTCAAGAGCTTTCTTCAAAAGACTGTGGTCAACGTCGTCATTCGCCTCTTTTCGCTCAATCCAGGCCCGTGCCGGAATCGCGGCTCGCTCAAGAATTGACGACGCCATGTCCAACAGACTACCGACGCCGGTCCGCTTAGGCGGAGGAGGTAGGTACGGCACAGGGATCTGTGGGAGGTGACCCTTTGTGCTGAGAATGACCGCTAGGCAGATTATGGTCTTTCCATAGCCCATGGTCTCCGCAAGTATTCCACCTCTATTTGCCTCGTAGTATTGAGGTTCCAGTAGAGCCGATCCGTCTCTTGCGCCGTAGTAGAATGGCTTTCCGGTTGGCGATTCGCGAACTTCGAGTCTGGGATCCAGCTGCAGCTGTGGAGCTGCTTCTCGCTGTATCATAAGACTGGCAGAGCGCGCTTGGTATGGATAAAGCCGTGTTCGAAGTCCCACCAAAGGTTGCTCTCCGTGCTCCTCCCATTCTGAGGGAGCCGCAGATTTCAACAGGTCACAGACAGCCGTCCTGGCGTATCGGCTCTTTATGACTGCAGGATCCGGTGCAGGCGATGGTAATTTGTTGAACAAGTAGTACAGACTGACATTCTCGGCGCTAGCCCAAGGGTCAAAGCTGCGCACTTCTCCTTCTCGTTGATCACCAGCCCACGCACTTCTGGACGTGTCCACACTGGTCAACAGCTGCCGCAACATGTTTTTCAAGTTTCTGCTGTTGCGATCGACTGACTTGCGTTTCCAGTCCTCGGGAAGCAGGTACACACGGACAACGCTGTAAAGGCCTCGATGACTCTCGTCAGACTGAAGCGCGAAGAGCCGGATCCAGCGCGCATCGAGAAGTTTTGCAGCCTCGTTTCCGATAAGCGTCCTTAATTCGGATGGTAGATCCAGCAACTCTGCCCAAGTACCCTCCAGAGTCGGACCCTGGATCTTGGGAATTGGTGCATTGAAATGGAGACACCCCACGGCAATGTAGTGATCAAGGTCTTGAAACTCACTGGTGGTCGTGGATGGAGGTGTGGATGCTACGCTCGACAGCACGCTGGAGCCTGCCGATGGAGGCATATATTGTGTTTGCTCGTACGACAACTCGACAGATGCTTGATGTGATACACAGGTGCGTGCAGTCTCCTTGGCATGATGTACAGTCGCCGCGGCTTGCCATCGGTCAGACTGATCCAAACCCGTCGGGACGCTCATTGTGGCAAACCCAACATTCATTCAATGGCAGGAGATGGGCACTCTCAGCAGCTTTCTAGATAGTTGATGCGACGGCGAAGTTGTGGAGGAGAGGTGCTGTGATGATGGGAGGCAACAGTCTGAGTTAGCGGCGCACGGATACCCGACCTTGCGCCTTACGCTCTCACTTTCCTTCTCCTTCACCCTACATCGGGATGGCTGATGGCTAAGCGACTGAATAGATTGCATTCGATATTATGGAGACTCAGATCAAACATAATTTCGATGCGTGTTGGCAGTCCGTCACATGTCCTTTCGCGCGCGCTCCCTCGCTCCCTGAGCACCGCTCATGCTGGCTAGGTGCTATCACGATGTCATTAAATGTAGTGCTCGCCTTTCACGTACGTAGCTCGAAGGACATGTCCAGTAGTGAATTTTATCCGGTGTCTTCTAAGAACTCAGTTGGTGTGGTATCCAATCCGATGACGTTGTTCACGATATTGCAAACCTCTTTCACAACCTAGCAGATGCAAGCATAGCCACAATGATAGGGTGGAAGAAAGTACCTTCTTCGTTTCTTGAGTTCTTCTGTTGTACGTGCTGAATAATGCGCATTCAGTTCTTATTGGGTACGTATTGGGCAGGTGAGATCAAAGCTGGCTACCTACGTGACACTATAGATAACACTACAACAGTACTACATCCTTGCGAAACGGTCCTGCTACGCAATAGAGGACACAATGGTATAAAAATGCACTCTCAAAACGATATAGGATCAAAATAGACTGCATAAAATCGGTATACAACAGACCACATGATGTTTGGTCGCCGCCAAAAATTGATTGATTGTTGTTAGAGACTAAAATGTGAACTTGACATCAAAAGGTTTACAAAACAATCTGTACCTTGGTATATTGTGTAGGTGCACGATATGGACGTAGAACACGAAAAAGTTTGGCAAAAAAGAAGCGCGTTGTCCCGTGCCAGACTCGAACTGGCGGCCTTGGGATATCTACTCTGAGAGCAGTCATACGTGATGATATGAGACCCACGTGATAACCAACTACACCAACGAGACGTTGTAAACTAATTGTTTACGTTGGTGAGCTTTTTCGAATGTGCATAATACATATTCAGGAATTGTACATCTCGCCGGGACGCTTGCCGGGCAGATGGCCGACGTCGGCCAACCTTCAAGCGTCATGTCTTATCGATAGCCCAATTTTTGGCGGAGTCACATCAGTCATGTTCGCGCCCGTTGAAGTCGACACATGATTGTTCGCACTCTCTCGTTTTGTGTTCCAACATACACCATGGCGCTACGAATGTCTTCATCGCGAGTGAGTCTCGCTTTGCGAGCTCCGCGCGCACAATACTTGTCTACACGCTTCGCCTCAGCGGCGGCTGCAGCAGTCAAAGGCTCGAGCTTACCACAAGATCTGAAGAACTCGATAGTGGTGAGCACTTATTGTATGTAACTTCGAAGGCTTTGTACTAATTCGCTGCAGCGTGAATCTGGTCTACCTACTCCCGATCCGCACCCAGACTCCAAAACCGCCGGCCTCGTGAACCAGCAGCTTCCATACATGGTCCCCACCTATGTACGCCCACCACCTATGTTCGAGAAGGGCGAGGGATGCTACATGTGGGACATCGAGAATCGAAAGTATCTGGACTTTACAGCCGGCATAGCTGTCAATGCGCTTGGCCACTGCGATCCTGGCATGGCGCAAGTTCTTGGCGAACAGGTACGTCCAGAGCCTGAGTCGGCATGAAGTGTTTCAATTGACCTGTTGCAGGCTAAACAACTCATTCACACTTCCAATCTGTACCACAACCCTCACACTGGCCTTCTGTCGAAACAGCTGATCCAGCTTACCCATGCAACCGGCGGCTTTGAAAGCGCAACCCGATCCTTCATCTGCAATAGCGGATCCGAAGCTAACGAGGCTGCCATAAAGTTTGCACGCAAAGTTGGAAAGTCCGTCTCGCCCAACAAGGACAAATCTGAGTTCGTCTCATTTCACAACTCCTTCCATGGCCGAACAATGGGCAGTCTAAGCGCAACGCCAAACCCCAAGTACCAGAAACCCTTCGCGCCAATGGTTCCTGGTTTCAGATATGGCACATTCAATGATGTGGACTCCATCAATGACCTGGTGACGGATTCAACCTGCGGTGTCATTATTGAGCCTATCCAGGGTGAAGGAGGTGTAAATGTTGCAACGCCTGAATTCCTCCTCGCGTTACGCAAACGCTGCACAGAAGTTGGTGCTGTTCTGATATATGACGAGATCCAGTGTGGTTTAGGCAGGACAGGCACCTTCTGGGCGCACGCTGGCTACCCCAAGGAGTGTCACCCGGATATTGTGACCACGGCTAAAGCTCTTGGAAACGGCTTCCCCATTGGTGCGACCATCGTGAACGACTTCGTGTGCGATCACATCAAAACCGGTGATCATGGCACAACGTTCGGTGGCAACCCACTGGGCAGCCGAGTTGCGTCTTATATCCTATCTCGGTTGTCGTCCCCAGAGATCCTTGATTCGATTCCTGCCAAAGAGGCAGCGTATCGCAAACACTTTGACGCACTGCGAAAGCGATTCCCCAGTCAGATCAAGGAGGTCCGAGGGAAGGGGCTGATACTAGGTCTTCAACTTGACTCTGATCCTATCCCGATAATCACAGCCGCTCGCGAGAGGGGCTTGCTCGTCATCTCATGTGGAACAAACACGTTGCGGTTTGTGCCACCGCTTGTCATCACCGAGGCAGAGATCGAAGAAGGTATGCAGATCTTGGGTTCGGCGATGGATAGCGTATGGCGAAAGGGCGAGGATGTAGAAGGAACTCCAGGTCAGCAGGAGATGCAATAGTCCGCGTTGAGAAGCATATGCATGTTTCTACTTAGCATGGCGTTTTGGGAAAATAGATCTATCTTGAAGCGTTTCAGCAAGTCTTTCAAGACACAGTACTCTATACTTTTAGTGCTTCTTCGCATCCTTTTCCCTCCTTTTCGCGTCGACCAAACCATCCAACCTCCATTTGGACGTAATGCCCTCAACGAAGCAGCTAATCGTCCAGGCCCACCACATTCCGTCGAGCGGGGTCAATCCATGCTTCGTCCTCAATCTTCGTGCCATTAAGCCAGCTTCGGTGGTGTGGATGGGGATCATGAAAGCAACCACAATCCACCATCCAACCTGTGCGACAAAGCTTGCGAACCATGGAACGTGATGCAAGAACGTGTCATACAAGATTGAACCCGGTTGCCAGATTGCCGGAATGGGGAGCAAGAGGTAGCTCAAGAAGCACGCCGAGAAGTTGATCAAATGAGCAGGGTTGGTGGTCGGTGGAATGTATTTGTCGACGGCAATATCGCTTCGTCCCAGAATCTGCAATGCATCTTTGTCGAGCTGCACAACGCGTTCACGCGCGTCGCGGAGAGATTTCAGGGGTGGATTGAATGAGATGGTGTGTTGCTGATCGTTGCACGTGAATTTCATCTCGTTGACATTGATGTCAATCATCTGCGCGTTGCGAGTCTGGAATACGCTTTTCTTGCTGTAGGCTTCGAGGTACCGGCGAATCTACAATGCATCATTAGGCAATGAGCTAGCGGATGACAATGATGATGAAGCCTCACGGAGTCTTGATGGTCAGCATTCATGTGCTTGATGATGCGCGATCGTGCAGCATCTTCCTGTGCCTCTGGAGTCGACATATTGTATGCTCACTGTGCGCCTGATTGCTGGACGTCCACTCGAAAATCACTTGGTGGTGGTGAGTCTCAGTGTCGTGTCGTCACATGCTTCGCGTTAGCTCGGAGAAACGGCCTCCGCCTGCCGCTCATGTTGGATCTTCAAGCAGGTCCGTTTAGCTCAACGTTCATTAGCACAACGTCGCCCGAAAGAATAACCGTACTCAAACGTTTGACGCATTCATTTTCTATGTTCGTAACAACGACCGGTATGTGGTCTTCACATGGCGCACATGTATGGTGACACGCGGAAGACGTCTCCATTGCGCATGGCTGTTCAGCGGGATTAATCGACGATGGCCCAGTCCTGACCGAGCTGCTATCCCGGTCAACTCCTGCGCGCCCCACGCCGCCACCACACGCTGGAGTCCCAGAACGTTGATGGCACTCTTAGCTTGGACCCGATCTGGTTCCTTGACGTTGTGGGCACAGAGACTAACCAAAAGATGTCCAATGACGGATGTCGGAGCCGTGATGAAGTAACAGGCTAGACGGCAAAGAGCAGCGCATATACCAAAGCTTGCGTGAGCCTCCGCAATCACATCAGCCTCCCGTCTGAAACGACGCGTGCAAGGTTCGCGACAGGTTTTAGCGACGGGTTGAGATCATGGCTTGGTGTGGTGCGAGGGTTGGTGCCACTGTTACGTCAGACTACATGACTGGTGGCTCGTGTGAGCAAGGATCACAACTGCCTGTCCAGCTTCAAACAGGTTCCTGTTCCTCTGCCGCGTTCCTCTTAACAATTTGCGCCGTCTTGACTTCTGTCCTGGATTTCCGGAGCAACTTGAGCGCATTCCATTTTCGCACCGCACGGTTTAACACTTTACACAACTGAACCAATACACACACCATGGCCGATACCGTTGAGGAAACCAAGAACTCCATTTCTGGAGAGGGACAAGCCGACGCCAATGCTTCTCTGGGAGCAAAGGGCAGCGCAGAATCATCGAGTAAGAAAACCGAAAAGAAGACGCCGAAGAAGTTGGGTGGAAAGAAGCCACAGCAGCAGCCCACTCCTGAAGCCACTCCTGCCCCCGATTCCGAAGGTGAAGGAGAGGCTGAGCAAGAGGACGCAGGGCGCAAGCAAACTACCAACGGCGATGCCGATGACTCGGAACCCGAGCCCCAACAACAAAAGTCCAAATCGCAATCAAGGCGCCGGCAATCTCGTGGCCGTGGACGAAAAGGTGCTGACTCTGCCGACGAGTCTGGCGCACGATCTGATGTCTCCGCCTCTGGAGGCCGTCGCAACCGCCAGCGCCAGAAGAAGGGCGGAAAGGGAGGTGGCCCCCTGGACGACATCACCGAGAACGTTCCCGGAGGCGAGCTTGTTGGTGGTGCGGGCGACATGGTCCAGAACACCGCTGGCAACGCCGTTAACCAGGTCGGGAACACTGCTGGCAAGGCTCTTGGAGGCTTGACTGGTGGTGGCGGCAAGGAGGAAGAGGGAGGCAAGGATGGCGGCGAACAGCTTCGTCTGCGACTCGAACTCAACCTCGATATTGAAATTCAGTTGAAGGCTAAGATTCACGGTGATCTTACCCTCGGACTGTTGTAAGTGTCCTCGTTATGCTGACTCCTTCATTCGATACTGACTCCATCTTAGGAACTGAGTGCTTCACGACGAACTACATGATTATTTTCACGCAAGCGCATGAGGAACTTTGGTTCCTTCGCTAGCTAGGACGGCGTTTTATGTACTGGGAAATTTACGTAGTGTAATCATATCTGCTGCATACTTCTAGTCCAAATATATCTATATGAACAAGATCCATGAAACTGCAAAAAAAGTCACTCGACCACGAGCAAGATTGTTCAGACCAGAATGCTGCTTTGAAGCTCCATTTCATGCAGGGAGCTATGGCCTCCCACCTGCCCCGCACAAAGTTTCCGTGTTCGAACGCATGGGTACGCGTTGCCAACTTTTTGGCGGGCGAGGCGTCGTCAGCCGGGATCTGGACATGCCATAATCCTTGCAGCCAACGCCTGTCCCACGTCAGTCTCCGAACATGCCATCAGCTCTAATCGGCTATTCCCATAATGCCTGCAATGACGTCAAACACCTGGGAATGCCTGCTCGCATGCGCCCAAAGTGGCGCTCCATGCGGCACCAGGCTCCGTACTGCAGATCCCAGCCGTTGCAGCAATCCTGTTTGTGGAATGGCTAGCTGGTGCCGCCTGTACCTCTGTCCTAGCTCTTCAGTGCAGCTGTACTTTGTGTCGTGGTCCCTTCAGTCGCTTTACTACTGAACACGTCGAAGCACTACCTTCACACAACCTTCGATCATTGAATGATAGCAAGAATACCCGACGACATGGCCGACGACAAAGATCAGCAGTCTGGCTCCGAGTCGGAGATTCAGGAACGGTCAACCATGGCACAGCAGAAAGCCATCAACAAGAGGAAGCAAGAGAAGCGCGAAGCAGGCCTCCAGTCCGCCCGCTCCCGTTCTTCGTCGCGAAGAGCCCGCCGCGAGCGCCTCCAGAAAGACCTTCGAGACGGCAAATACATGCACACCACCTCCTTAGAGGTTCTTGAGGAAGCCGATGCGAATGGCGATCTTCAGAAGATGGGCATGTTCGAGCGCATCGGTCCAGACAGCACATCCATGGACGGCCCCGTCACCTACGCGCGCGCCCAGCGAGGCGAAATTCCCATGCGAGGCACCAACCCCAACGAGCCATACATGATGCCCAAGCAGGAAAAGAGCAGCGAACTTAAGGACCAGGACGGTCTGAAGCTGACGCTGGAGGCCAACCTCGAAATCGAGATCGAGCTCAAGGCCAGTATCCGCGGCGATCTCACTTTGAGTTTATAGTAAGTCGTGTTGTACCCCTCCCCTTTCTTTTGTCTTTGAATAACCTGCCATATTCTGCGCGCAATGTTCTGATTTTCTTTTAAAGTCAGTGATAATAACGGGCCTTAACAGCGAATAGTGCATAATAACCTAGGGCGTCCGTACGTTTGACAAGATCCATCCAACCAATCGATCGATGTCCGTTGCCGGCGCTGGGAATCCTTCCGTTTTACATGTCTGCACAAAGCACTATTACGAGCGTTGGGAGTTCATCTTGTCTTGTCTTATTCACCCCATGTATTGGCTTTTACGTACGGCCATGTTCTAAAGAAGAAGTTGTTACAATGATACGAAATTACGTCCACGTCCAGCGCACAAAGTGGTTTTGCTTGCATGATTTGGATCTAAGCGGTGTCGCTACCACACATACGAAAGACGCCACATGAATTGTTGAAAGGGTGGTAAGGTCAATTCCATGGTAAAAGCATCACCTAGTCACATCTGTAAATTATGAATTTTATCCCCTTCTCATTTACCTTCCTCTTGCCTTGTCTTCGTTGCTTGAGTTATTCTCTCTACTGAACACATTCTGCGCAGTGCAAAGATACTGCGTTTTCTTTCGTCTGACGTGTTTGCCAGATGGATTCTCCTAACAAAGTTGAAGCTGCTAAGGCAACATCACGGCCGGGCTATATAAAAGCGAAGATCTGGCAGCGCCTGTTCCACGGCCGCGACCATGGGGCTGTAGAGCCCCATGGCTTGCGGCATTTCGGCAAGCGTGTCAAGAGCCTTGTGAATAGTGAGCATTCTCGGGCTCTTGACATGCGAAGGGGACTAAGTGAAAATCTAGGACACTCAGCACCAAAACGTCAAGGGTATCAAAAGATCCCGTCCAAGTCTCGGTGGCTACGACTGTTCAAGCGGATTTGGAAGAGGAGGGATGACCAGGCTACGAATGACCAGTATCATAGTGCCGTAAGCTTTTCGTTGGGCCCGCAGCGAAGCGCAAGAGATCAGTTACTTGGGCGCAAGCAACAGTCGCCTCGGGTTCTGGGGACAGTCGTGCTTCGAAGGCAACGTCCAACGCAGATCAGATCTCCTCGAGATACGTCTTTTGAGGCTATGTACGTGACCAGCGATGCAATGAACGCATCTGGATACGGGGCTCCTCATTTCGCCTCACGTACTCTGCCTTCGAGGCCACCGCTCAGGAAAGGCCAGCCCACTCTTCACAAAGCACAGTCTGTTCCCAATTATGCTGTCTTGAGTGGAAGAGACTCGCATGATTGCCAGGTCCTAGTCCCGACTTCGAAGCCTATCAAAGTGGATCTTTCTGCCCGACTAAACAAAGCGGACATCGACGCTCCTCTGCGCTTCAACAATCGAAACGGAATTAAACCCAGCGCGTCATCCTTCGATCGAGCAGAGTACGAACGTCTGATGAAGGTCTGCTTCAAATCTCCAGCACGGCGCAAACCCATCCCAGGAAGCTGGCGGCGCACCGCTTTGCGAAGACACGTCAGCCGTGGGTCAGCGTCAGCATATTGCAAAGCAGCTACGATTTCATCGGCATCCTCTAAGAAGACCAATTATCTCTCTACACATGGGTCTGCGACCGAGCCGCGCATGTCGTGGCCCATGCGTCCGGCGTGTCGAGTGGTAAATAAGACGTGCAAGCGTACGACAGTCGGAGTGTATCCCACTCTGCCTTTCTATCTGCAATATCCTCGCTCTCCACATCTTAGACCTAGCAGGACGTTACCGCACGATTGGAGGCTTAGAGACTCGCAGACCTCGGCTTCAATTTCGACGACATCGGACACCATCGTAGCAGATATGCAGACTCTGGATTTAGATGCCAATAACGAGAGCAGTGTTGAGTGCAGCACGTATGAAGAGAGCGAGACAGATGGAGAAGAAGACAACTCGAGAGACCATCTAATCATGTCTTATGGCGATGACGAGATAATGCTGCTTCTGGGCACAGACGATAGCGATGGGATCGAAACGGATGAGGACATCTGGTACGATGTATTTGAAGAGACTGGTTTTGGGGAAACATTGGACCGATTCTGAGGATACATGAAACGAGACGATCGAAACGATATGCTGCACCTTTTGTATATCATTACTGCCGAAGAGACAATATCGCATAAGTATACCTCCATTGCCTCTTGTTCGCGATGAATCACATATCTTCTCGCACACATGACATGCATCATTTTCATCTGCATGTACATAACCGAGATCTGGGGTAAGAACAAGGATCAGACAGACGTTAAGGTACTACGCGCTTAATCTATCCGCGGCTTCTAACCACCACACACCCGACGCCTGCGCCATCTAAACAAATAAATTAATCCTCCAAGCAACGCACACGTCTAGATCTAATCAGCTATGATATAGCCATCTACCTAGCCATTTCGTAGTTCATCCTCATACCCACTCTTTCCTCCGCTCACCATCTTCCCCCAAAAACCAACTCAAAAAATGCTGCCTTCCCTCATTCTCCTCGCTCCCCTCCTCTCCCTCCTCCCTGTCACTCTCTCCCACCCCACCTCCCTCTCCCCTTCCGTCGCAGCAGCCACCGTCGGCAAAATCCGCGGCGTCCGCGACCCCATCTACCACCTGTACCTACAATCCCTGCCCTCCACACCCTCGACCCCCGTGCTCGGCCCTGAATCGTCCGCCGACGAATTCACCATTGGCGGCACGATCCAGTCGAAGAAGAGCGGGCTTTATCTCAACATTCAGAACGCGACGACGAGCTATAAGCCGCTTAAGTGGGAAAGTGCAGGGTCGACGACGGCGTGGGGATTAGAGGGGGATACGATTATTACTGTTCAGGGCAGTAGTTATGGGAGACGTGAGTGGTTATTTTCGTTTCTAGGTTTGGTTTGATTTGGGTGGTGTGGGAGTGAGTAGAGATGAGACTTGAATGCTGACGATGGGACGTAGAGTTGAACTGGTTGGTATGCAAAGCAAGTACGGGGAACTATTACGACTTGTTCCTGCAGCTGGGAAGTGATACACCGAGTGGGAAGTCGTGTAGTAATTACCAGACGATACATTTGCCATGTTTGTGTTAGGGTAGGAAGGGTGGGGAACGAAAGAAAGCGACATGGGTGCGGACTTGGTCGAAGACGAGCTTAACAATGTGAACTGTTCTGTTTGAGCATGAATCAAGTACTACGATTATCTCTAGAGAGTTACTACTGTTCGCACGCAGAGTGCTTGCATATATGCCTCGAGGCGCCTTCTGTTTGCCCAAGAATAAGGGACTTCCCTTTATGGCTCCAAACACCAGATGCTACCTCCAAATTGACACCTCAAAAACGCCTTTTGATCATGGTTTCGTAAACATCGTCAACTTCGTGGGCAGCGCCGACACTACTTGGAACTCATTTCGCATCAGCAACGGTATTGGCAACGTCGGCTGGCTGCTCTATGCTCTGTACTATCAGCCCCTCAGTAATGGTCTCGTCCTCTATTGGGCTCATTGTGATCTCGCTGTCCTGCCTCTCTCGCCGTGGGCTCGGATCTTCATCCAGATGCTGTGGACTTTGAGCCAGTATCGGTGACTCCGTCCCTTCAGAGATGTTGCTGACACTGTTCTCGCGCACACGCTGGGCCACGCTTGCGGCAATCCTCTCGTCAAGCATCGAGACCAGTCTCTCCGAGTATTGATCAAGCAGCTTGACCATCACTGTTTCGTCGAACTCTTTCGGTTTCACTCGCTCGCCAATCGCTCTTGCAGTTGCTGCGAGCTCTTTCTCGACCTCTCGAGCCAGTTCAGAGCTCAATGTGTCGTTCGTATTGGCTAGGCGTTTACGATAGGCACGAAGTGTCCGACACAGACTTTCGGTCGACGCGCCGAGACTACCGAATTCATTTGCAGGCGCTTTCGTTCGAGTGCGCGTATCCAACGAAGCTCGGCGTTTTCCGAGCTGTGGATTCCGGGGGCTTGGTGGTGATGGCGAACGGTTCTTGTTTCGCCGTATTGTGCCCTGGGTCTGCCATCCGCTTACTCGTCCCTCTCTCGTGTTGTTCGATATCGGCGATGGTTCTAGCTTGGGCGTCTGCGCCAACGCGAATTTCGAGACTCGCTTCCGTAATTTGGGGGATTTATTGCCCGTAGGCGTGAAATTATCGTCATCAGTCGGGCGCTGGAACCTGGCCAATTCCGATTGAGAAAACACACGGCGCAAAGGGGCCCTGTTTGCGAGGAGATCTGAGTTCATCGGTGTGCTTGGACCTAGTAAGTCCATCGACTTCGAAAGGTCGTGCCGGCTTGGCTGCAACGACAGATCCCAAATGAATATAGTCCCATCTACGGCGACGGTCACTAAGGACTTGGCGTGCTCATCAGCTGCATCGCGGATTAGGGAAATGTCGGACACGCCCTCAGTATGACCCCAATCTCGCGCAATCAGGGTACCATTCTCCTCATAGATACGTATCGATTTGTCCGTACTGGAGACACCAGCAATCAAAGAAGAACTCCAGCCTCGAGGAATGTGAACAAGTGAGGATAGAACCACGGCGTCGCCACCATCTGTATCGCATGCGCGGAAACTGCTGAGATTATGTCCGTTACGAATGTCGTACCTGTGCACCTGGCGATCTATTGTCGACACTATAAGAACATCGTCGTGGTCAATGTCCCAGGTTATCGAAACAGGCGCAGATTTTAACATGATGGTCCGGAGCATAATAAATGCCCGTGTTGTCCTTCTTGTGCCGTCTTCGCGTGAAAGGAGCTCACGTACGACAATGGACCGGTCGCCAGACGAAGATACGAGACGTTTTCCGTCCCGCGAGAATTGAATGTTGTTGACTGCGCCAACATGTTCATCAAGAGTTTGTAGAAGATCCCAGGTCGTGTTTGTTCGCGAGAAGATCTGTATGGTTCGGTCCCTGCTGGCGCATGCGACAAGGGCAATTTGATCCTCCTCATGTATAGTGATGCTGGTGATTTCTTGTGCATGTGCTCTGAAGTCGTATAAACTTGTTTTGCTGGCAGTGTCCATGATCCTGAGCACACCATACTTGTCTCCTGTGACCATAAAGCTGGCATCGGCGGATGCACGGACAGTTCGAAGTTCGTTCGGTATCGAGTCTGGGCCATCTAATTGCTCAAGCAACACGTGCAGCGAGTCCTTACAGCTGCCATCGGCCTTCCAGATCAAGATGGTACCGTCCGCTGCCCACGTGTAATAGGAGGCATCTGAGAGATGATTGTGAGTGGGAAGTGCAGCTACACCGAGCACAGAGTTGCCATGCGCTGGCAGCGTGTGAGCGACGTCGCCGACAGCAGTGTCATCGTCAGCTGCACAGAGGTGCGACAGACGAATAGCGCGCTGAGCGTCCACTGTGACAACACATTCAGCCAGACAAGCAATTGCGCCAATTTGTTTCTTGTCTGCCACGCACACCGTTGGTGATTCAACTCGAGGAGGTGGTGATGGAGGAGGGGTCAACTTCTCCGTGATCTCGCGAATAACAACTGTCTTGAGACCGCCCTCACTGCTAGCTAGGTGCAGTCGTCCTTTTGCGTCCACTGCCATAGAGCTCACGGTGAAACCAGCGTCGAAGAGCTTCACAAATCGTTGATCAGAGCCAGAGTCAGCGACTAAGCATATATCACCACGATCCGATGCCACTATAGCTTTGTTCGGTGCTATGGCCACAACACTGGTGAATGTTGACTCCTTGAGACTATCCAACACACAGTTTCTGCCCTGGAGTGGCTTATGGAATGGGCCCGATAGGAAGGAGAGGTCGCTTGCACGGGCTTTCGAGAGCCGTATTGAGGATTTGGGGTCGTCGATCTTCCAAACTCTAACGTGCCGGGTGCCAACAGTGATCAACTTGTTGTTGCCCATCCAAGCCATTCGGTTGATGTTGCTGACACACTTGTTGCTGGCATAAAGAGTGGCAGCTCCTGTGCGCGAGTCGATGCTCCAAATGTACAAGAAGCCGTCGGTGGAGTAGCCTAAGCTTGCGAGATAACGTGAATCGGGACTGAAGGCAAGGCAATTCACGCCAATGGTGTGCTCTGGGAGGGACGTCAGAGGTGTGTCTGATGGCACATCGGGAGCGGTAGAGAATATAAGGACTCTTGGTCTGTATCCTGTCTGGTTTGTGTCAGCACAAGGCAGTGAAGCCAGTCAAAGTTTCTTACCTCTCCCACAGCGAGGAACTTCCCGTCAGGACTCAGGCTCACACATGTCGCAGCCTTGATCTTGTCCCTAGCTGTCCAGGCTCCTTTGTTCCCCGGGGAATCGGACCAGTCGTTGGCAGCTGGCGAAGCGAGGGGAGAGGCGCCAAAGCCAGCATCGCGCAGGGATACAGCTGTGCGGTTGCGACTTTCGTTCTGGGTTGGGGTGGTAGGCCCCCCATAGACGGATGCCGAAGCATTGATAGGATTTGTGGTCGGGCGGGCGCGGTAGAAGCGTTGAGAGACTTTGTGTTCTTCGTCGACGGTCGCAATCACGGCAGCGGCACCAGCTGTGTAGGCAAAGGAATTGGCAGAGGGAAGACTGTCGAAGGCATTTGCAGAGGTGGCTGTAGTCCCAACGACTTGGCGAAGGGCTAGACTGACGTCTGCGCGAGTCGGTTTGACAGGAGAGCGCAATGGCGTGTTTTTGAAGAATGGCGAGGGCGACGGGTTGAGCTTGATACCTGGCCCGAGGGTAGGGCTCATCATCCTGGAGTTGCTCGGAGTAAGCGACATCGCTTCCTCCAAGATAGTGGTGGTGAGGGCTCGTGGAGGCGCAGAGACATTTCAAGACGTCATGGCAAGCGCTTGCCTGTGAGAGAGGAATGTTGTTGATGTGGGGATACGGCACGCGGCAAGCTAAGCTAGAGGAAGCCGAGCCCAGCGGTGAAGGTTAGGCGATAAACATTAAGTATAAGCAAGCAATTGCGCGGCGCGACACGGCTTGATGGCGAGGGCGGAGGGTGAGTGAGCCTGCAACCTTGACAGATGGTGAAGAGAGAATAGGAGCGAGCGCAATTGGGTTTGCAGGAGACGGCAGTATTTGTTTTCACCACTGCAAGCGGAAGCGGCGATCGCAAGCACGAGCCTCAGGAACGAGGCGGGAAGCCATTCACAGACTCTCGCTTATGCATCGTTCATCACAACAATCACAGGCTGACCTCGATGCATCCCTGCCATGTGCCAATCCTTGATGTGATCGTATGCCATATGGCGCTGATTGAGATCCAGTTTGCAAAACGTTCTCAAGACGTGCTCCCACCAGGTCATACAGACCCCACAACCCAGCGACCCGCCTGTCGTATCGGTCGCACGGGGCTGCAGTTCGAGCATGGCGCCGAAGCCACGGGTCTCGCTTGTTTGCTGCATCCCGGAATGCTCCCGTTGGCTCGACGCAAAGCCTCTTCCATCGCACCCAAGACGAGACAGCCAAGCAGCCATCTTGCACCAGCCAGCATGAGAACGCGTGGTTATCGTTCTAGCGAGGATTGGGCCACGCGCCAAGTCCCGTAAGTCCGCGAACAACATCGACCATAGACCTGTCGCGTATGCAGCAATGACCGTTCTATGATGAGTGTATGAAGGGACTCCATCTGATGAAAGAACTGCACACACAAGCAGTCGAAGTATATGGCGCATGCTAGTGACTGCCAACACCTGTTTGCAAGTCAGAGCTGCAAGAGACTTGGAGTGTTCAGCATCAGCAGCTGTTGCTAATGGACGCAAATTCTTGATAAGTCTGCAGCTGGAACTTCTTAGCATGTGTTACACTATCGGATACAATCACAGATGCGTCTTAAACCTCAAGACAGAAAGCGTTCTAGGACCTTACGCCTTGAGGTGATAGTGTAACTGCGATTTAGCCGCCGTAAGCGATAAGCGCGCTCTTGGCCCTGGACCCTTGCGTAACTTTGGATAATGAAGAAAGTTGACAGCCACTTCGCCATCACATCGCCCTGCACACGTCCGCCCAGAACCTACACACCTTGTAGGCTCCGCAACGCTCGACGGTCGGGAGCTTCTCATACGCCCGTATGTACGTGATACGGCAAGCACTGCGAGCGTCGATAGGAAGACGTCCAGCACGATTCATCCACGGCCGCCGCTACCCGTCTGTACCGCGACCACGAAGCCTACACACCACCCCTACGCTTGCAAACGCCGCAAAGCCACCGTCAGGCTCGAACAACACACCAATTGAACAAAATGACACCAATAAAGCAGCTGCCGACCAGCCAGTCGCCGACGAGACTGCAGATACGGCAATAACCCCAGAGGACCCCGAACTTCTTGGACAGAAGCTTCAGCGATCACGAGAGACGTCACGTAGATATGCCGCTGCTTTGCGACGACAGCAGAGGTCCAAGAAATCTCAAGACTTGCCGCCCATACATATTCCAGATTGGTTTCTGAAGCGAAGAGTCAAGCATGGCGAAGATGTGTCGCGAGGGACAGACCGCCGCCCACAACCTGCGTACATGTCCCTGTCTGTGAACAATGCTGCGTCTGGCGAGCAGGCTTCTTGCTCTATTCCGGTCTCAGAGGATTCGGACAACGCTAAGCTGATCTCGCGGCTGCTGACGGGGCTATGGGGACTACGGCTTGACGACGATGAGACTCGCAAGATTGAGAAATATCTACACGAGCGATGGGCAAAGGCTGAGCGCAAAATCACCCGGAATGCCACTACAGAGCCCTCGACGGCAGAGAACGAGGCTAGCACAACGAGCGCCCCGTCAACCGATCAGCCAGTGTCGTCCACCCCACAGCCATCCGACTTCCCGACACTGGAGCAAAAGTGGAAAACACGTCTGTCGGACTTCTGGCTCACAGCAGAGCATGGTTCACAAGCTGAGCAACCCGACGTACTCAAACGGCGCTTGCGGGAGCTCAAAAAGCAGATCGATCGGCCGGAGTCAATTGACGTTGACCCGGCCTGGTCTTCCCAGCAGAAACACGACGCTATGTTGAAAAAGAAGGAAGCCAGACTTGAAAAATGGTTCAAGAAAGCGACAACTCCAAAGAAATCGCCCTCCGCCAACACCACATCACAATCAATATCCCCTATAGTGCTGGCGGAAATTCGAGCTACGGTTGCAGCTTCTCTCTTCGCCCTACGACCATCTCTCGGAGATTCATTTCCTGCTGCCAAGACCAATTTGATCCTCCATTCGTCAACCGAAGCACAAGAGGGCGCAGTCGATGTTTGCCTGCGTAGAATCGTGGAGGATTTGCAGTCTGATTTGATCGTCCTAACAGCTCCTGACCTTGCGCAGCTGGGAGGAGACTATCTCGGAGATGGGCCTGAACCATCGCCGCGTTCGATACGGTCCCTGGGTTACGAAACGTATCGTTTGAATGCCGACCTCGGTGGTGCAGCAGATGATCTAGCGCAGATGACCGAAGTGGCCTCAGAATCAGATGGCCCCCCGAGGATACAAGACATTATCAGCCGTCTAGGAATACCTCTTATTGGAGTGACCATGCCCAAGCGCCACTTTGACCGAAATTTTGGGGATGTCTTCGGATCGTCATTT
This sequence comes from Phaeosphaeriaceae sp. SRC1lsM3a, assembly GCA_001644525.1. Classification (NCBI taxonomy): domain Eukaryota; kingdom Fungi; phylum Ascomycota; class Dothideomycetes; order Pleosporales; family Phaeosphaeriaceae; species Phaeosphaeriaceae sp. SRC1lsM3a. The sequence goes on from KV441716.1 coordinate 1,189,628, forward strand.
GATACGGCTAGAAACTCCAACACGACCACTCTCAACGACAACTCCGTACGTTCGCCTAGTCAGAACGAGGTCCAGCTTGAAGACATGAAACTGGCCGCCCTCCTTGATGCTCTAATCGATGCAAATGAGGTCAAGCGAGACCGAACTCTATTCGATGCCGGAGGAGATAGCAAATCGCACAAGTTGTCCGAGCAATCAAGAGCTGACCATGCGCCACGGTTCTTTGATTATTCCGTGGGTTCCGAAGGCACAAGTCTCGAGCTCAACTCTGCACTACCCACACTGGCTGCAAATACAGACATTAGTCTAAGTGTCAGTCTCGGATCGCTTCAACCTGAGCTCCGCGAGCGAACCAAGATCATCTACATCAAAGACTTCAAAGAGATGAATGCGACACATTATGGTGGTCGCATAATTCAGAAACTCGAGGAGCTGGTTCGAAAGCGTCGAGTGGCGGGTGAAAGTATCATGATCATTGGAAGCACTTGCTCGCGTGACTTGACGCCTGAGCTGTCGGCTAAGTATGTACCGTTCATGTCTATTCATAGGGAGAACATCATGCTAACATTGAGTAGCGGAGTACGCGGCCTTCAGAGCGACGGGGAATCGAGTTTTTTCAGGACCATCGTTGTGGATGGAGGTGCGAGCCTCAGCGAGTCCAGTTCTGACGATGCCCTTCTTCCTATCAACATCGAGCTCGAGCCCACCGACTTTACGTCTCACGAAACCACCAAAATGCGGAATATCAATCTCTCGCATATTCGCGAAATGCTACGGGCTTTGGATCCTGTTGTGTCCGCGAACATGACAGATATGGAGAAGGGTTCAGAGCACTTCCAACACTGGGCGCCCATATTCCCGCGATCGTGCTTCAAGAGGGTACTGACTTACGACGAAGTGCATAGGGTGGCACTGACGGCCCTTGGATTGTACCTCTCAAACCCCGCTAGCAAAAACGAGGGCGTTGCAGAACAACTAAGTTGGGCTCATGTAGCTCTTGCCATCGGTTTGTTGAAAGGCAGCGATCTGGTCAAGTGCGTGTCCTTCAACCAAGCAAGAGAGCTATCAAAACTGTCCCAGGAATCCAATGAGCAGGCCGAGGGTAGATCGAGCGCCCAGTTGAAATCTAAGAAGAAACAGGAATTGTGGAATTCGCCACGGCAACGGCAACTTCGACAGATTTCGCAAACTGCAAGTCAACACGAGCAGCTCTTGATGCCTGGCATTGCAGATCCCGAGCAAATCAAAACGACATTTGAACAAGTACACGTACCTACAGAGACCATCGATGCAATCCGAACGATCACGTCTCTATCGCTTCTCCGACCCGACGCCTTTGACTACGGTATCCTGGCCACCGAGAAGATCACTGGTGCACTTCTATATGGTCCCCCCGGTACAGGAAAGACGCTCCTCGCCAAGGCAGTAGCGAAAGAAAGCGGCAGTACCGTACTAGAGGTTTCTGGTGCCCAAATCCTGGGCAAGTACGTTGGCGAAAGCGAGAAATCTGTAGCAGCGATTTTCTCCCTTGCTCAGAAACTGTCGCCTTGCATTGTTTTCCTTGATGAGGCCGATGCTATCCTTGGCTCAAGAGACGCATTCCACGATCGTGGCTCGCACAGACAAACTCTGAACCAATTTCTGAAAGAGTGGGACGGTCTTAATGATTCGTCCGTATTTGTGATGGTTGCAACGAATCGGCCGTTCGACTTGGATGATGCCGTTCTACGACGCCTACCCAGACGACTTCTGGTCGATCTACCAACTGAGGCTGACCGGAAGGAGATTCTGCGAATTCATCTCAACGGCGAACAGCTCGACGAGTCCGTGAACCTAGATGATCTTGCGAAGCGCACGCCATTTTACAGCGGCAGTGACCTCAAGAACATTGTTGTGTCTGCCGCACTTGCGTGTGTCAAGGAAGAGAACGAGCAAGCATCCCTCGCGGCTGCCAAAGCTACACTCGAAGCCGAGCAGCAGAATGCGGCGGAGGCTAAGAACGAGGCGGACTCATCTGCACCAAAGAAGAGCACTGGCCAAGAATCTTCCTCTCCCACCGATGCCGCCTCCGCTACGCCGCCTCCGCCCAAAGTGCTCCATCTCACACGTGGACAGACTTACATCTTCCCTGAAAAGCGCATTTTACAAGCGCGCCACTTCGACAAGGCACTTCAGGAGATCAGCGCAAGCATATCGGAGAACATGTCAAGTCTCAATGCCATCAAGAAATTTGATGAGCAATATGGCGATCGCAGAGGCAAGAAGAAGAGGAAAGACTTTGGCTTTGGGGTGGCGCCTCCACAAAATGAGAGTGCTGCGAGGGTGAGGGTGTAAAAAGACGAGATAGCATCGTGTACGGATTGCGTTGACTGGAAGTGTAAAATAGACTAGACACATAAGCGAACAACTGGAATTAATCACAACAGCAATATCATCTCGGATACTGCAGCAACCCCCATTAATTGTTCTCAGTAAGTGCCTAGGGCACGCTCAAAGACCGTGGTTCTAATCTGTTGAGCCAAGTCGACCCTGTTACCACCAGAATCCTCACTCTGTGCACCACTAAATGGATCTAAGTCAACAGGTACCGAGTAAAATCACGCACACATCTTATCTCAAATGTCATGAATATCCCCCATCATGCACATGCTTTTGCCTCACAATCATCACCCTTTACACATAACACCCACTCACATGTTCCACACTCTTCACTGCGGCGAACTGGCACCTCACATCCGCGCACCGCAGACGCCACCGACCAGGCTCTACTTTGCGCTGCCGCCATAAGAACAATACGAGCTTCCTCGCCTCGAGAAGCCGAAGCAACCAATACCCAACTCCAAGCCCTCGAAAATTCTGAACAAACACGCACTTTTCGAAAAGCTCATAGAAGCACCCAGCACCAGCCATGTCGACGTTTGGGCGGGTCAATTTTAATCGTACGCGGAGTTCGCAGAGCGAGATTGTGGTGATTAGGCGGGATGTAGTGGTGATGAAGGAGACGAGAGAGACGGGGACGAAGGCGAAGGGTGCAGGTGAGGGAGGGAATGGGATGAGTGAGAAGGAGATGATGGATATCAGGGTGGAGCAGAAGCGGGAGAAGGAAGTGGATGTTAGTGGCAAAAGAAGTGATCAGAAGAAGTAACGGATCGAGGTGGAGGAAGTGGGTCAGGGGTTGGATGGGATGGTGGAGGCGGAGGAACTTGTTGCTCTATGCACCTGCTGGTTTTGATGCTGTGGTTTGTAGATATCAAGCTCCTGGGTCACATCGATCGTAATGAATCGCGTTAATCAATGCATGAGCGGGTAGGGTGCGGTAATTGTGGCCCTCGTCAACATTTGTCTTTGATTGTAACTAGTGATAGCTGAATAATTTCATGTACATATCTAACGCAGTTTCACGACATGTTTCTCAAAACCCGCCAGGGTTGAGTACGACGTCGACATGAGACTAGTCTGATTGGTAGCATGACGCCACAACCGAGGAGCCAAAATCGAAATCTTATCGATACGCCAAAAATATTTCGACCCCTCCACCAAAGCACCCCAGCGAGTTCGACAATTCGCAGTCAAAGTGGCGTCCATTCCCTTCCGATTCAAAGCAGGCGGCAGCGGCAACATGGGGCCCGTATCAGTGGCATCGCACCACCATCGGAGCACCACCAAGAAGGACAAGAAGGGCTTCAAGGCGCGGCATGCGACCAAAGGCGCACTGAAGGAGCAGAATAAGGGTAAAAATAACACTGTTCTATGCATTAAAAAATTACTGACACAATCGCAGGCAAAGTCGAGTCCTTATCCTTCGAACGCGGCAGCCGAAAGACCCCCCACCAACAAGTCATGTCCAAATTCGACCGTCGCAATCGCGCAAAGCAGATGCGCCTGAACAAGGACAGCGAGCACGCAAAAAACACCAACGTCTTCGCTGGCAGAGATGGCGCACCACGAATCATCGCCCTCATCCCACTATGCTCCGACATCTCCACCGCCGCAGCTGCACGCAGCCTCAACGCCAGTCTCGACATCGACGAAGAAGTGCCAGAGGGAGGATGGACTCGCACATATGTCGATCGCTTCAAGCAGAAGCTGCAGTATTTGACAGTCAAGCGGGATTTACTATCATGCCTAGACGCATGCCGGATAGCCGACTTTGTAGTCTTTGTACTATCAGCTGAGGAAGAGGTGGATGCAGAGGGCGAGCTCATCCTCAAGTCGGTTGAGAGCCAGGGCATATCAAACTGCTTCACGGTCGTGCAATCGCTGGACAAGGTTGAGCCAGCAAAGTCAAAAAACCAAGTCGTCGGCTCGCTCAAGTCATACATCACCCACTGGCTGCCATCCACCGAGCGCGTCTATTCCCTCGACAACCGCCAAGAAGCATCGAATTTGGTCCGGTCACTCTGCACAACCACCACAAAGGGCGTCCGATGGAGAGACCAGAGGAGCTACATGTTTATCGAGGACATTGCCTGGCAGGGCGGCAAGTCTGCCGTCAACGAAGACGGCACTGGCGAGGTGGTGCTCACTGGTGTTGTTCGAGGACTTGGCCTAAAGGCCGACAGGCTCATGCAGGTTGGCGATTGGGGTGACTTCCAAGTCGATAGGATTGTTGCAGCACCGCTCGAGACTAAGAAGAAGGCAAAAGCTGATGAGATGCAAGTCGATGCTGAAGGCGATGACGGGATCCTGGAACGCCCAAGTGAAGAACAGGATGACCTGGCCGAGCTTGCTCCAGAGGAGACCATCATGGACGACGTCACAAATTACGCGGCCTCGGTGGCACCGACAGAGCGGAAGGGAGTTCTACTGGACGACCACCACTACTTCTCAGACGAGGAGGAGGACAATGCACCTGCACGGCCAAAGCGAATGCCAAAGGGTACCAGTAAATACCAGAGCGCTTGGTATCTCGACGATGCGTCTGACTCAGGTTCTGATCTCGAGGACTTTGACATGGAAGACCTGGAGGAACCCGCTCCAGGACAAGCAGCGCACCCAGCTGATGGCGAAGAGGGCATGGATATCGACGGCAAGGCTATGACAGAAGGCGGGCCTTCTGAGTACCCACAATCTGAGATGTTCATGGATCCATCGCCCGACGATGAAGCAGAGCAGATCGAGGCCTACAGGAAGACAAGGAAGACCGAGGAAGACGACGACCTGGAATTCCCTGATGAGATCGAACTACACCCCAATGCCAATGCTCGGGAACGACTTCTACGCTACCGTGGTCTGAAAAGCCTCAAGTCCAGCGTCTGGGAAACCGAAGAAGACCGCCCCTATGAACCCGAAGAGTGGCAGCGTCTCCTCGAAATCTCAGACTACAAGCGCACCGCCACCAAATTTATGCGCGAAGCCTGGGCAGGCGGCGTCAAGCCCGGCACCCGCGTGAGCGTGCACCTCCGCGGCGTCCCTCTCTCCTACCAAGACTCACCCTCCTCGCGCCCCTTGGCCGCCTTCTCCCTCCTCCGCCACGAGCACAAGCGCGTAGCCTGCAACTACAGCATCCTGCTCTCCTCAGAGCACGAGGCGCCACTCAAGTCCAAGACGGAGCTGATCGTGCAATGCGGCCCCCGACGCATGGTCATCAACCCGCTCTTCTCCCAAGCAGGCAACACGCCCAACAACGTGCACAAATTCGATCGCTACGTGCACCCGGGCCACTCGGCCATTGCATCCTTCATCGGCCCGCTAACATGGGGCAACGTGCCGCTTCTCTACTTTGCTCGCACGCCTTCTGATCCCGAAGACCTCACCTCCCAACAAACCTCTTCTTCGAATCTCCGCCTGATAGCAACAGGAACCTCCCTTCCCCCCTCGACCTCACGCATCATCGCCAAGCGCATCATCCTCACCGGCCACCCGTACAAGATCAACAAGCGCGTCGTGACGGTGCGGTACATGTTCTTCAACGACGGCGACGTCAAGTGGTTCAAGAGCTTGCCGCTGTGGACGAAGCGGGGGAGAAGTGGGTTCATCAAGGAGAGTCTTGGTACGCATGGATATTTCAAGGCGAACTTTGATGGCAAGATTAACCCAATGGATGCGGTGGCTGTGAGTTTGTATAAGCGGGTTTGGCCGAGGGGGGCGAAGATGTGGAGGGGGGAGTAAATGGGAAGTGGATAGGGGAAGGATGGGATGAGGGATGATGGCGTTCAGGTAAGGTAGATAGGTAGACAAAATGGTGCTGGCGTTTACATTGTCATTGATCAAATGCATATTCTCTACAAACATATCTTCATGTGCAGCTCGCACATATTTTTTAAACACCACAACGCCATAAAAATGCTCTTTATCACCCTATCTTAATATTACCTCCCACTCTTCCCCGCAAACCTCTCCAACGCAGGTCCATACTCCCTCTTCAACCTCTCCCTCTTCTCCTCATTCCTCTTCTTCCTCATCTCCACCACCTCCCTCGCCCTCTCCTTCTCCTCATCAATCACATTCTTGCTGCCACTCTTCCTCAAGAACCTTCTCAGCGCACTATTCCGGCCCCTACCCCTTTGCTTCAACTTCGCAATCCTGTCTTCAGGCTTCGCATCTAGATCCCTCTCGCGCTTGCGCTGCTCCTCAGACGCGAGGTCGAGGTTACCCACGAAGTTGGGGTCGAGCGCAATCATCTCTGGCTGCAGCTTTTCGAGCACGGCGTGGACTTCGGTTTCGCGGCGCTGCCGGGACGTTTCGTAGGGGTTGAGGCCTTGCTCCATGGTGTCTGGATTAGGTTCGCCCGAGCCGGGGACGAGGATGGAGGAGAAGCCCTTTTCGTGGCTGATTCCCAGCACGTCTTCGAAGGGGCAGAAGCGTACGCGCCCGATGTTGAGCCCTTCGCCGCCCCATTGCATGTACGGCTTGGTGGTCTCGGGCGTTGCGGCGGATGTGAAGATGGAGGAGTTGAAGATGCTGAGCTGCGTGCCGTGGCCGACAGAGACGAGATTGCGGTCGGAGATGGAGATGGTTTGGCCTGGTAGGCGCAGGTGGTGCGTGTGGACTTCTTTGAACATGCGGATGTCCCAGACGGACATGCGCCGGTCTTGCGAGGTGCTGACCATGTATGTGCCCGACTTGTCGACTGCCAGACTGCGGACGGGGCCGTGGTGAGGGAGGAGCTTCACGAGGGGCGCGGCGCTGTTGGGCGACCATAATGTGACGAGGCCTTTTTGGTGGCCGACGTGGAGAATGGCATTGTGTGGGTTTTGGGTGAAGGCTGTGGCGGGGCCGAGTTTGGTGTAGAGCTGGGCGAGCGACTGTCCCGTCGAGACGTCGGTGTAGCGTATTATGCCAGCCGTCGAGACGGAGGAGAGGAGGAAGTGGTATGGGAGGTATTCGAGGTGTGTGGCTTCCGAGTGGTTCTTCAGCTGGTGCAGCTCTACACCGTCGCCCGAGTAGATGTAGACGCATTTCTTCTGCGCCACGGCGAAGTTCTTCTGGTTGCTGATGTGCAGCCATCGCGCATCCCGCACCGTCTCGTTGAGCTGCAGTTCGCAGCCCAGCTTGCCGTCTCTCCAGTCAAAAGTCGCAACATGTCCTTTTCGCCCGGCGATCAAGAGGTCGCGGCCGTTTCTGCTGTACTCGCACACATCATATGGGCCAAGTCCATCCAGTCGCAGCTCGAAGCCCTTTTTCGCCGTCTCCACGCCCACCGCTTGTTTTATATCGTCTTGCCGCACCTGGTATGTCCGCTCCAGATCATTTTCCGGCTCGAGTAACCCAGCATTGTGTTCTAGCAGAATCTCGACATTCTTCGCCTCTACCGCTGCCTGCTTGTTCTTCGATTCGAGTGTCTTCAAATTCGCGCGCAGCTTCCTATCCTTGACAGACCTCGGCCGTATCTTGTCGCCTCTTCCATACTGCTTTGTGGCGCTCTCGGTGAACTCTGCGAGTGCGCGCGCATCTTCGTCTTGTACAGGCGCGACCACTTGCGATTTGCGCTGTATTTGGGTTGTGGGGTTTGACCCTCGATCGGCGGCCATGCTGTGTATTGGCGACTCTTCCACTCAGCGGCAAGGGTGCGGCGTGCCAGGTAATGTGTACGTGTTGTATGTCGTGCGTCGCATTCATTGAAGTTCTGCCCGCGATCTCAGAACTTTTTGGATCGCTGACAGGGATAGCCTTGCGGCATTTGGCGCTAGTCTAGCGTCCTTCCTGGAACTCTTTGAAGACCATCAACACCAACTCATCAGCAATTGCAACCGCCCTCACCTCGAGGTCAAGCATCACTTGTATGCTTTGCACGGTGCTCTGAAATCCATTTACAACCAATCGTTGCTGTCTCGGGTAACGCCGTCACCGGCAAAGTCCCGAATATATGCAACCTGCGCCGTTTGATGGCAGAAAGGCATCACACCTTCGTCCACCATCCCCAACGGCTAGCTTCCATCATGGGACTTTTTCCGCCACAGCAATCCGCTGAGGGAGGCACTTCAGCATGCTTTCGGTTAATTTTATTCTACACCTAAACAGTGTTGGCATCGCCCGTGTACATGTACCATTTCTGGCGCACTTGAGAACAATCGCCGACATCGCAGGCCGCAGCTTGTTGCCGGCATTGCATGGTAGCACAACGAAAAAAGTGTCATACTTGATGGTCAAACCGAACAATGCTTTCACTTCAACCTCGATCCGAACATAGACGTAGGGCGCTGCTGATCGATAAGGGATGGCCGACAGGGGCCAGATGGACGCCCAACCCAGCTGGGCGATATCATCATTCAGCTCTCGCAATATCGTCGCAGCTGCCTGCCGCTATGCATCACGTATCAAGACGCCCGTTGCGCTACAATCCTTCATCAGCTTGTACGAAAGGCAGCCACCGCATTGTTGGCGGAAGGCTGTGCTGATTGGCCCCCACGGACCTTGCGCAAGGCTGCAGCCCCAATTCAGCATCACACAGCCTGGCTTGCCGACCAACGGGTATATGCGCAACTGTACGACACAAGTATATATGTGACACAATGGCAACGTAGCTGAACTGGTTACCCGTTTTACATATTTGCAAACATCTCGGCATGACATCCCGTAAGCGCTCTTGGTCCGGTCCGGCAGAGTCGACGACAAACCAAAAAAAGAAATGCAGCAATCCCTCATACGAGCCCCCGACGATCCTGACTCGACATGTCGCACCGCGGATACCCTCAACAAGCCATCTCTTGCCCAAAATCCGGCAGACCAATGTACCGCAGGTTTGCATCCACAAGCGCTCTAACGAGTGCATGTTGTCGCTAAACGTCTGCTGCGCTTGCGCTGACAAGCGACCTCATTCAGCTACTTACCCAGTCTACGTTGATGGCTTTGGCAATGTCAGAGCAGAGAGTCGCTCGATCCATTACTGCGCTGGCTGCAAGGGTATGATTCAAACCTCACTTTCCACTGCCACTAAGCCTGACACCCTCGGACAGATCGGGAGAGCTTCAGGAACGGGAGCGGATCCAGCAAGGCATCAAGCTCTTTTGCGGTGAAGCCCATCTCTGATAGGGGCGTCATTGTCACCTGTGCTGATCGGGCATTCAACTTTGTTCGCTCAGATGACCTGACTCTCGAGGAGTTACAGCATACAGTCGCACTAGTCATGCAGTGCAATCCGTACAATCTCGAAGTTTTGGCGACCGACGTTGATTTGGAGAAGTATACCGACTGCTCGGTTGATGTTCTGTCGTGCGCTAGTAGGATTCACCTCCGCATCACAGATGACAACGAAGATGTGGAGATGGAAGAGGCCCCAGCCTCGGGTTTTTAGCAATAAACCTCGCGGAGCTGTTTCGAAATGTCCTGGTTCCACTATGCCTGACGTGCGTCCTGTCCAGATCGAGCGAACCTCGACGATGTTGCAGAGATCGTTATCTTCGTTACACAAACCCAACGTGGAATTCGGACGCTTCTGATTGCAGGGACCTCGTGCCGGGCCGCTAGATGTCGTTGCACCGGAATGCTGGTGCCTACGACTGGTCGCTTTGAGCCGAATGTTTCTCATTCAAGCCAAAATATCGAACATCGACACCCTTGCATATGCACAGGGCCGAAAAAGCAGAGTTTCGGCTCATGCTTTTGACCGACATGATTTTGAGCCGTCAAAAAGCACCCAAGATGATCAACAGAGCTCGTGAGGCGAAGCATAAATCGATGCCGTTGTGGCTTGGAGCAAGGACCTGGTCCGGGCTGACTGCTGCAATCCGTGGCGATCCGTGGGAGCGCACGGTGGCATTCGAGAACAATTCACTCGCGTCCATGCGACCATCCTAGTGGAACCCAACCACTGACGCTTCTTGGAAAGCCCTGTTAGCTCCTCAGGTCACCCCCTTCGGCTCTATGGGATGATCTATTCAGCGGACATGACCGCACGCTTGGGGACCGACGAATAGCAGTGCAAGCATCTTGCTGCATGTTGCCTGTCTATGCTACCTCACCAAGCACAAAGTTGGTCTCCACTTTGACACTTTCCCCAGCTTATTGGTTCTCGATCCATGATTCGTCAAGGAACGCTCGGGTGTGACAGAGCGTACTTGATTTCCATCAGCTTGTCGAGTTGCTCTTCCCATCTGCACGCCAATGAGCGTGTCTCGATCGCGGCTCTTCCCCCAAGGTTCTGGACCTTGACGTCTTATGCCGGCACACTGCGTTTATGGCGACGAATCGGAAACTTTTGCCTGACACGACAGCCGCTACCCGAGATGCATACGACTTTCCTGCGTCAGATGCTTCGGCCAGCTGGGCCTACTCTGCATCCGCTGGGTTGTGTACCCGTGATACCTGCATTTGAGCAGCTTCTCCTCTCCTCACGTCGACCTCTTTAGCTTGATACATCTCCTTAAGTACATCGGTGGCTTTTTCTTTTGTCTGCAGCGTTCTTTGAGCTCGTCTTGCAGTCAGCCTCACATTGATTAATCCGGAAGCCGCAAGGATATCAGACTAGGCAAGGCCATCTACCACGAGCAAGCTTTCCTCGATACCTTGAGTTCAACTTCACCGAATATTCGACATTGAAACATGCTCCGAGCACGACTGCAGTGATCTCCCCGTTGTCTCGACAAGGTGGCTTTGTGCAGGCTAGCATATTCTGCAAGCATAGCACAAAGTGCAGTCATCCACAGTCTGTTACATGACACCACTGCAGTAATCTCCGAACGACAAATCTCGTGGAAACAAAACATGTGAGTCGAGGCCGTGAGACTCTGCAACTGCATTTACTGATCATGCTGCCCTCTACTAGCACCAGCTGCCCACACGACACAAACTTTCAACCGTCTTCCACGAGAACATCGCCGACAGACCACTCAGGTGGATATTGTGAGCGATGCATGCGCCGTAACGAATGTTTTCCATGTTCAGCCTACCACAAGCTCTCCACAATATATCCCAAGGAATCGTGAGAGCCGCGTGGACGGTTGACTATGATCTGGAGTTCTGGTTGGCTTACGGAACCTTCAAGCAAACAAGACACGTCAGTCATCTTTGCTATCGCGTTTCCAACGCTGACAACTCTACCACAGGCTGCTGACGGAACCAAAATCGATGCAGCCACCGCCATCACGGCAGACGTGTGCATTCGGGGAAGCCTGCAGCTCTCGAGAGGGAGGCAAAGAGCAGGGACCAGATCTATGCCCATGGTGCAAAAACATATGTCTGTTCGATCTGTACAAACTCGCCGACGATCTTGGGCCCCCGTACACTGGACCTGTAAGACGCCTAGTCGACGCACACAGAAATCATCTCGAACGAGATTTCATAGAGCGCCTCAACAAGCCATGGCCACTACCATGCGCGATCAAAGACCCGAGCATGAGAGACATGCCATGGCGGCGCAACTTCAATCCGGAAGACGATAAGCCTTGCAGCCATGTAGTCCATAGAGGACAACTATGCCAACGCTGCTACGCAAAAGCGCAAGAACAAGGATGTGAATGGTTGGTGAAAGAATTTGACGGCGACCGATACGGTTTCCCCTGCGTCTTCGAAGACGCTCGATTGCGTCGACCACAGGATCTTGCTTGGAGAAGAGGACCGGGGGAAGATGCAGATTGGGAAAAGGATCCGCGAAGAGGCCATGCGCCATGCGGGCGACGTCCAAGACGATATCAGCTGTGCCAGAAATGTTACACTCGGATGAACGAGATGCGCGGATTCGGGAGGTTTTTTGATGAGACCCATGGGATATTGAGGAGGCAATACAGATGATTGTCAAAGCGCACAGCCGTTCGGCATCGAAACGTCGGCCATGTCAAACCACAAGACTAAAAAGATGTTGGCATATCGGGTAAACATTTACATTCCGCAGCTACACAGCTTGCTGCACAGAACGAGCTTGGCAGGGACGTTTGAACAAGACCTTTGAAGCTGAGGCCTGAAGGTCTGAAGCCTTTGTCGTCTTGCGTCATACAGAGATCACACCCTTCCAATGGTTCCCGCGTACCAGAAATCCGTGTTGTGCAAGGCCTGAGCATCGAATTGATAGCAAAAATCAGCGACAAAGGATACTATGTGGAAAATATCTTTGGTAGAACCTCACTGTAATGTTGATCTACATTTGAATATTGTCATGTCCTCTCACGCAACACCTCCCCCCACTCCTTCTTCACCTTCTCCAACAACCCCGGAGTCACAAGCACATCCACTGCCGTCCCAGCCAACGCCTTGCCCACCCTCAACGCTCTCTCGAACGCCTCCCTCGTGCCTGACGCAATCTCAAAGTCCGGCGTATGCGGCGGTCCCTTCTTCAGCCCCGGCGGAATCGCAAAGCTGGCATTCACACTCGGCATCGCATAACTTATGTCTCCCTGATCCGTGCTCGCCTTGACAAACGTATACGTCTCGCCATCCGGTATAGGCGGGTCAGGTACATCAGGCAATGCATTCCAGTACTTTGTATACGAAGCTGCAAGATGGAGATTCGGGACGTGGTCAGCGTATCCCGGCGTGATTTTAATCTCCACTCGCGCGCCCGTTGCTTCTGCACCTGCGCGGAAACACGCGCTGACTTTTTCCTGCAACTCACCCACACGCGCAGACGTCGCTGCGCGGATCACGCACGATCCAGCCGCGTAGGCGTGGATGGTGTTAGGCCGTGAGCCGCCGTTCGTGATGTTCATGCCTATCACGTCCGTCGGCATGGTCTGCTGTCTCAACACAGACACGGCGTTGTACGCAATGACCAACGCGTCGAGCGCGTTGATGCCCAACCACGGACTATTCGCAGCATGTGCGGCACGGCCAAAGTACTCGACGTCTAGCCGCGCGAACGCAGTGGTGCGGACGCGCGGGCTGTTGTTGTAGATCCCTGGGTGCGAGATGAGGGAGATGTCGACATCTTTATACGCGCCGGCCTTCAGGAGTTGGATCTTGCCCCCTCCGATGCCTTCTTCCCCTGGAGTGCCGAAGATCTTGACTTTTCCTGGGAGAGAGTGGGTTCTGAGCACGTGGGCGGTTGCAAGGCCGGCGCATACTGAGGCGGTCGCGATGAGGTTGTGCCCGCATGCATGGCCCATGGAGGGAAGAGCATCTGGCTGCAAGTCAGTGTTTGGTCGAGGTGGCGTTGCGGAAGAGATGTATACCCATTTCTGCGTTGAAGGATACGACGGGCCCGGGGTTTCCACTGTCGTATACTGCTATCCATGCTGTTTCTAGGCCGTAGGCAGATTTTATTACTCTCCAGCCAGCCTCAGCTTCCATGAATCTGGTTAAGGCGTCGTGTGCTTTGTGCTCCTCGAAGGCGAGCTCCGGGTTGTTGTGTATGAAGTTGTTCAGTGGCCACAACGATTCCGCACGATCCTCGACATACCTGTCAATGTCTGCTAACAGAGCGCTTGACATATCTTGAGCATCCTGTTGTGGGTTGTCATCCTTCATTGATTGAGGATGAAGTCTTAGAGACCCATCTTTTCGTTGTTCAGCTCGGTACAACATTGATGCACTCAGTTTACGTCCTCAAGTCCGTCATCAACCACAATCATAGTACTCAAAAAACTGTTCCGGGGTTGAATTATTTCGAAGGCCACGTGGATGCGGTAGATCCAAGTTTCGTGCAACGATCGGCTGATATTGCGTGCATATCGTCAAGGATTATTACCGGTCGGATAGGAAATCTCCGCAGCAATCTACATCGCCATAGCCCGGCATTGAGGATGTTTAATATGCGCGCATGGACTAAATCTAGATATGATGTGGAAGGACTTCGATCCCACATTGTGCAAGTGAAGTCCACCGCTGCCAAGATACCTTTCGCAGGCAAGACGATATGGATTTGTCCACGTCGACCACAAACGACAACGACAAGGGGTCACACGACGTACAAACTACACTTAACTACTGGGACGATCCAGGCGACGGCTCACCTCCCACGCCAATCTTCATCGGAAAAGGCAGAATCACGAACGAGCGGCCCCATCGCGCACACAACTTCGTAGTCCACGATATCACTGGTGCCGAAGAAGAATTTCTGCTCGACAATGCAGGCTTCCAATGCATCCAGCACACAAGCAGCGAGAAAGAGTTCATCGACGACCACAAGGTCGAATCAGAATACTTTGCCGAATGCGCAGCTCTATTGAAAGATGTTACCGGAGCAAGTCGCGTACACATCTTCAATCACAAAGTCCGCCGCGGACCGACGCAATGGCATCACCTTGGCTTTAATAATTTGAAGAATCGCGGACCTGTTACGAAGACCCATGTAGATCAGAGCTATGATGGTGCAGAAATTCGACTGCGTTGGGAATTTCCCGATGAAGCAGAGGAGTTGTTGAAGAGGAGATATCAGATTATCAATGTTTGGCGGCCCATTGCAAAGATACGCAAGGATCCAATTGCGGTTGCTGATGCAAGATCAGTGCCGGATGGGGACCTGGTGGAGGCGGATATGGTTGAGAATGAGTTTCCTGGCAAGCAGTGGGTGGTCAGACATAATTCGAATCACCGTTGGCATTTCAAATATGGAATGACTCCGGAGGATATATTGCTGATCAAATGTTTTGATTCGAGGACGGATGTAGCACGAAGGGCGCTGCATTCTGCGTTTGAGGATGCGGCGCATCGGGACGATGTGTCGAGACAGAGTATTGAGGTTAGGTGTATAGTTCTTTACGATTCATAGCCTTGCTCCGCTGTAGCACTGTACTTGAAGTTGGAAGTAAAACGGGACCAGATGAGTGACCCACAGCAACGTACAACATTAGAAGTGCAATAGGGGTTGGTATTGCTCCTCGTGCAATCGCGGTGTACTCCATTCTGTCTATTCTCAAATATCATAATGCGAAGTTTAAAGCTTTGTGTCAAATCTCGCAGATGCACCCTTTGCTATCTTGCTTCTGACAATTTGCACCGAGGCTATGCATTTGGAATGAGGGGTAGAATCTTGGCTCATACGTATCTTGTCTTGTCGATAACTTTGATGCAGATCTAATCAATTTCAGGTTCGGAGCATTCCTGAAACATACTTCATATTCATGTTCCGCAACCACTGATCTGCCGGGTAGCGTGGGTGGTCCCACCACTATACAGCCATGCCCCACCACCAAGGCCCATACATGCCAGAGCGGGGAAGAATCGTGGCGAAGCGATTGTATACTCTCCGTCGGTTGGAGGGGAAGACGGTATGCGATTATCCGGAGTATCAATTAAACATGGCTTAATTAAAAATGCCGTGCGAATGATCAGTAGATGTAATGAAGGTGGTACAATCGTGCTGCAAAGGGGATCGTAGATATATGAATAGATGTCAATGGGTATATAAGGTAGAGAGCTTGGTACGATGAGGATGTAGCGAGCTGGACTCTCTTCTTCGCATCTATTACTGTTATCATTACGCATTTCGAAGATATCGCAGGAACAATGGCGCCCATGATTGATCCCCCACAGACTGTCGAATGGCAGGGCAAGCAAGTCCCAGTCTGGCCAATGCCGACTATTGACTATGCGCTCTTGCTCTCTCAGGACCCTGCTGAGGTCCAGAAAGTGCTCAATGCTTGTCTCGAGGAGGGTTACTTTTACCTCGACTTGCAGGTATGTATCACATAGAAGCGTTTCACAAAGTCAAGGCTAACACTGACCAGAGCATCGATGGCGGCCGTATGCTCGGCGACCAACAAGAAACTCTCAAGCTCATGAAGCGCTTTTTCGATGCTCCCATTGAGCAGAAGAACGAATACGGTCTCATCTCATCCCATCTTGGCTACGAGCCTGTCGGAAGCCGCACTGGAGCTTTCGGCGCTGGAACCAAGGACGGTTATGAGATGCTCAAGGTCTCCCGTGACGAGATCCAGCGCGGAAGTCCCAAGGTGCCCCAGCCGATTAAGAACAACGGCGACTTGCGCATCCTGGAGAACTCAATCGGAAGCTGCAACACCATTACGAAGGTTATTTTGTCGGCACTGTCAACGGGCATGAACTTGACTGGCGCCGCAAGGTTTGAAAACTCGCACAGGAATGACAGGCCTTCGACAACTACCGTAAGTCCCAACTCAGTCCCCGTCTATCTTTATAAAAAGTGATATACTGATCAAACAATTGCAGTTGTCAATGATGCACTACCTCCCCTCCTCCGTAACCGGCAACGGCAAAGTCGGCCACCAAAAGCACACCGACATCTCCTCCCTCACGCTCCTCTTCTCCGAACAGTGGGGTCTCCAAGTCCGCCCACCAGGCACCTGCGGTGCGCGCGAAATGGGTTTCGTCGCGCCCAAGCCCGGGTGCGCCTTCGTGCATGTCGGCGACAGCCTGCGCTTCGCCTCGGGCATGAAGTTCCAATCGTGCATCCACCGCGTCGTGCCCTTCAACCCCGACGAGCACAGATACAGCATTGCATACTTCTTGCGCGCAGAGGACGATACGATGTTTGTGGATAGCGAGGGCAGGTATATCACCGCGGGACAGTGGCATGACGAGAAGTTCAAGGCATTTACGGATCCGTGGCAGTGGCAGGCGATGGCACCGGGGAGTATGATTCTTGGAGGCATGAAGGAGGCGGGCGAGGATGATCCGGCGGGTGAGCCAGAGCAGTTTAGGCCCGACCCGGTGGTATTGAGGGAGGGGGTGAAGGCGGTGAGTGTGGAGGCTTAGGGTGGCCTTTTCATGTAGTAGGTTGGAGAATGGGATTGAAATATGTACGAAGAATGAATTAAGCAATGATCAAGCATGGATAATGTCTTGGATCTCATGGACTAATTGCATATCATGATGCCGTGAAGCCAATTTTCTTGCACAACTTTTACATGAATGTCATGCGTATTGGATGTTGTTACTTAACAGTAAGATGTTTGCACTGTGATGACAGTTCTTAGGCTACAACAGGTCCAACATACCAATCCAAGCCTCGAAAGGGACAATGCATTTGACTAACTTCTTTGCAGGATGCGTGGTCAGAAATGCAACGCATGACCAACTCACCATATCCACCTCATCAAACCTACACCATGACCACAGCAACAGCCATCCCCAGACCCATCATACCCTTCCCATACCCTCTCGAAGCTCCACCCGTACTCGCAGGTTCAGTGACCCCACTACCTCTCGTTGCCGACGGTGTAATCGACGCCACAGACGTCACACCTCCAGGATTCTGCTCGCTCCAACACTCTGCAAGCACCCTTGAATCATTGAGATATATATCTGCAAGAAAAACCCTTGGTTCTCTCGCATAGTCCCATATGTTTGGACACTCCCGCCTCACCGACGAGACTTCAGCGCCATTAGCCGACCACCAAGACGCGATGGCACTGCCGTAGGCGTTATAGGCTGACGAGAGGGAGGTGGGGACTGCTGTTGTGATACTATGCACAGTTAATTTAGTATCCTCTTCCGTCACAATGTCGAAGGGGTCATTTATTGTCTGAAACGTACTGTTTAAAATGTTAGTGACGTAATTTGGCAAAACACGTTTAGGAAAGACGACTTACCCTGCACCAGTTGCTCTTATCGATAGTCGCGCATACAGAGTGAGTGAGAAATATCCTAGTCAATTTCTCTTGATCGCATTCGAGATGTCGCAGTTGCGACCTGTAGATGTCTAATAAAGCGCTAGTTGGGCCTGGAGGTGATAACAGGGACGTATAGTTTACTGTTGCGCATTGTGGTGGGTCTGCGGTACGAGTAGATGAAAACAGTGTCATGGAGGCTGTGGGCGCGCTCTGCGCCGCTGCAGTGGCGGCTACAACTAGAAGTAGAAGATTAGCAAACATGGTTGTGATTATCCTTTTGTGAAGATT
Organism: Phaeosphaeriaceae sp. SRC1lsM3a; assembly: GCA_001644525.1. Lineage (NCBI taxonomy): Eukaryota > Fungi > Ascomycota > Dothideomycetes > Pleosporales > Phaeosphaeriaceae > Phaeosphaeriaceae sp. SRC1lsM3a. Next base: position 1,207,819 of record KV441716.1, read on the forward strand.
CGATGCGCAAGAAGGAAGAGCGGCGTCGTGTTGTTGATATAGATGTTCCGGGTAAAGTATGTGATGCTTCAGGTCATGCTGCGCCTCGTGTAGGATGCCTCGTTCGTGTGACTTTGGTTGATTACGATGTATTTGGTTCTTGGTGATGCACCGCCTCAACTCTCGTTCGAGATGTCATGTTTATGAATCTAGAGAAGAGTACTAATATGCATTGTTATTTTACATAATTCCGAGGTCTTGTTAATGATCTTGCGGAGTCCTGCAGAGCTGTCCTACAGTTGTCTTCTGCTCTGACGGTACACATCTTCGGTGCCAGTCTGTGTGGTGAGCCCCAACATTCCGGGCCATTGTAAGACATGTACATGGGGAGCTTCTGCTGAGCCACAGAAAAGGATCTGCTTGTGTGGTCGAGTGTTGTGTATGGTATCAGGCCTCGCAAGATCCTTCCAGCCACCAACGCGGTGCGAAGCTTCTTATTTCCGTTCTGGGTGGGATGCAGCGAGGAAAATTAAGATGTAGCGCTGGCAAGACAGAACCAAGTAAAGTACGATATCATTTCGCAAACCGTCGGGTGATAAATGAAGAGGTGATTTATCAGGTCGAAACATTCTGTTTTCTGTTCTGAAGAGAGGGGCCGGCATAAGACGGGAAGCAGGGACTGAAGGATGGCGCATATCCAAGGCAGAAGTCGAGCTTGTAGCTGTACGATAAAATTCTGACGCGTCAACCACCGCTGCCTAGTATCGTGGAGATGGCCTATAAATTTCTGGGGCGGGGCGGTGTCAAGACCAAAAGCTCTATTGAAAAAACTTCGACCCTTCATAGCTACCCCAAAAGAACAGCGACGAGCAATCCTACTCCGATAGCACTCGATTCAAGCCCTCGTGAAGCTTTTTAGGTAGCGTTTTCTCTCGCTGAACTACCGACAGTCGTTGCGATTGGCGTACCTAATTTCAGACGTGGTTGAATTGGCGTTCCTATGGTTTCTTTCGGCTACCACTCGGCAAGTGCTCTCTTAAGATCATACCACGTCTATGAGTCGTGAATTTCGCCCTCGTACTAATAACACGGAAATTCTATTGGTATCTATACTCGAATCTTTTCAATAACAACTACAGCAGCTAATTATCAATTAATAATTAACGCACTACTCTTTTGTTCAGCCAAAAGCGTCGCAAGTAACCAATCCTACCTGCACGTCTGCCTTGCTACTACCTGTTATTTTTCACTCTGGCAACATACCACACAAGTACGCTTGCTTAGTAGCTTTGAGATCGATAGGACGAAATGAAAGAGGGAACGGCCCAGGTAAGAGAAGTCTTTATTACTTATACACCCACGGGGATGCCCTTTCTTCAGGGAATCCTCTGTGCTGGCCTCACGCATCATAATATCGATTTGTGCAACTCATCTGTAGTAGCAATTTATCATTTCTCGGACACCTGAAAACACACCTCCAACCTGCTCTGCATTTGTTTGCCTCTTTGAAATTGTTTTCCCCAACTCGTGGATGACAGAAGCGTTCCTTTGATCCCGGGAATCATCTAAACCTACGTCGGTCGTCTATACTCGATCGAAAACATAAGACTTAACAGACGAAGTGAAGTAGGTATAGTACAAAGTCGTAGCAGTACAATTATAATCGAATGTGAGGCCTTGGGGTCGAACTCTTTTGCCATCAAACTGTGTCACTGAAGGAGTCTCGCCGCGACCCGATGAGAGTTCATACACGCCAGTTGAAGCTGTAACGTTCCGTCTCAACGACCCAGACTCCGGACCGAGAGGACGGAAGCCGTTGGCGTCGACTGACACCCATGCGAGCACATCGAGAATGGAGGTGATGGCGGTGAAGAAAGTCACCTCTGGGGGACCGGTGGTGGCGGATTTCATGACCAGGAGTTGCTCTTCAATTAGCTTGTCGATAAGGGGGAGTTTCATGGAGGTAGTGGAAGCTGTCGGGTCTAGGCCGAATGTGAAGGTGAGAGAACCAGTGAATGTCGAGTTGATTTCATTGGAGGGATGGTATCGGTATTCAGGCTTGGCCAAGTGAGCGTCCATGCTAGCCTTGTTTGCTTTCCAGGTACCAATGAGACAGCTGGGTCCAGAAGGCGCCGACTCGTCGCACGGGGGCTCTTCGTTATCCGTGCTGCCCGTTTCGTCGATATCTTCTTCCTCGACCTGTCCCTCGTCCTCTCCACCAGTTCCGGAGTCGGAATCACGCCAGCTGTCGTCTGTATCTCCTTCTGGCCAGTCTTGACCATCATTTGATTCTACAGAAGGCGGGGTGTTGGGCGGGAGCGTCGGCTGTGGAAGCGGTTTCAAAACGGTCAACTGGGTGTCTAAGAGGGCACTTGTGGAAGTTGCTGAGGATGGAATCCTCGTAACATTTCCTTCCTGTCGGGCCACCAAGTCGGGCCTTGATATAGAGCGTTTCGTCGGGCCGGAACCGGGACCTCTGACGGGACATGCGCATTTGGCGTCCTTTTGCCGGGTGAAGCGTAGATAGCCTTCTACACGTGCCTCCTCTGTGACAGGCACAACGAGGAATTCATACCAGGTCGTCGTCTTGCTGCAACCTGACTGCAGACTACCAGGTCGAAACTTGGACCACGCCGAAGGCGACTTACCCTGGCGCACGACACGGCGCCAAATGACCACCTTCGGTTCTGGCTTCCCGCTGTCGTGCGTCCAGTCAGCCGCAGCTGAGACTGTCTGGCCTGGCACGAGCTGGATCTTGTACTTCTGGAACGTCCAAGACTCCATTGTGATTTCCTGTTCGCCTGTGGCACCCTCGGCGGGAAGGTCAATCTTCACGTCCGCCGCAGTAATTACAGGGTTCGTGGTCACCAACGTTTTCTTCTTTTTGCCCTTGGCCGAATCATAGCGAATACCCTTGTTATGAAACTTGACAGCAAACCTGGCGAAAGCATCGGCCAAAAGCTGATCATTAGCGAGGGCTGCTAGCTCACCATCTGCAGGAGTGGCCACTCTAGTTTGAACCCATTTCTCGATGTTACGGAGAGTGAATTTCAGGTTATGCCGAAACATGAAGAAGAGGGAAGATGTATATCGGTTGGCCAGACCGTACAGCGGTTCTGAAGGATTGTAGTGATGCGGAGCTATATCGTCCTCGGCTTTCGTGGGATCCCACGTATATTGGAAGTACTCCATGAACATGGCTGAACCTTCCTCTACCCAGCCATGGACAGTCTGTGGGCTGGACATGCGCTGCACGCAGTGATACAGCTCGTGGGCAATCGTATGCGCAAGCAGCTTATTGGACCTGGAGGGCCATATCCATATGGCGACGTTACAAGGCGTGCCCGTGGTGGGATCGGCATCCGTTAAGCCATAAGGCTTTATGTCCTCCGTTGATCCATCAGGATTTCTTTTCCGCCATAATCTGTCCTCCCGAACCACGGTGAGCCTCACATTGAGATTTTGGTCGAGGTTCGTTGCATAGAATGATAGCACCTCTGACAGGGTCTTCTTCAGACTGCCCAGGCGGTTCTTCGTGGCGGTATCAACATCAGTCCCATGGGTGGTCACCTCCCCATACACTTGAGCCACTGCGCCACCTGCCCTCACGCTGTTGTACTGTACGCAAGTTCCTGGTTCGAAGGTAATGCCGCTAGAACCGGGCCAGGTCGGACAGTCACGCAAAACTGTTTGGGAAATCGGTGGTAGCGGAGTGGGACTCGTGAGGCCACCTTGGCGCTGAGGAGCAGCCAGCGCCTGACATAAGAGGAGGAGAGAGGCATGGCCGACAGCGTATGAAAACATAACGAACGTCTTACGGGCCCTATTATGGGCAAAGCAATGGAAAGAGATGATCGTCAGACGAAGGGAAGATCACAATTGGCAGGGCATGAGCTTATGCAGTATTAAGCAGACATGAACGGACACATTGGTTTGCAGAGTCAGAGCTTCAAAAACACAAACAAACACAGCTGAAACCGTATACCCAAAAATAACCAACGTACATCGCATTTTTTGCTCACTTGATCAATGGCGCTGTGGCTGTGGGCTGGGAACCTGCGTTAGTTTTTCAGCCTCTCGCCCTATCGCTTTCCGAGTGGTCCAGATACACCCGCGTGTTACGCTATCTTCAGCCACCGTGAACAACTCACAGTCAAGTTCAATCAAATTCTTGGCGATGTCAGCCTCTGGGCTGTTACTCATATTTGCGCGTCGGCAGGAAAAAAAAGGCCTACTGATTGCATGTTAGTTCAGCAGCAGACGTACGCAAAGGTAACTCAGAAGACACCATGCAACTTCATGACTATTCGGACACAAGGACAGTCTAGAAAATGTGAAAAGATTTCAATACACATGCATAGAGTATGCGATGGATTAGTATGCAAATTCCTCGTTGCACGCGTCGGACAACTCTTTCAAGCACAACTGTAGCCAATCGCGAGAAATATAGTAAACATATCTTGAAACGAGTGGCATGTGGAACGATCCCAATATATCCAAGAATACTTTCTAACGCTACCAAGTATGGTCATGCATGTGGTAAAAATCATCGCGACCTCGCCTAAGAGGTGATGAATACGTCTACTCCATTTGCATCGACATGCCCGGAAGCTCAGGCAGCCCTATATCAACATTAGCACAAATAATATCGATTACATAACCACAATACTTACAGACATCCTTATCCTCTTTCACGACTTCCTTCACAGAGCAACTCTTAGCTGCCTGGATGTTCTGGTTGCTCATCGTCTTGCACTTTGCGCCCATACAATTCGTAGCATCCATACCAATCTGTAGCTCATTGCCCTGCCAGCCAAAGACATAGTCGGCATGCTGCCCGAAGCCAGTGTTGTCTCCGTAGCTGAAGTAAAACGGCTGCGAGCCGTCGGCCGGCCACAAGCTCTTGTCGTTGAAAGGTGTGGTGTCCCAAACAACTTCGTACATTAGTTGTGGGATGCGGACGGGGTGGGTCGAGGGACAGTCGCCTCCAAGGCTAAGGAAGTTCGCTGGGCCGTTCTTAGGCCAGGCTTGAGTCGCATATTAGCGGTAGTAAAGAACGAAGCAGAGATTACGAACCAATGTGTGACTGATGATTGGGGCTGTCGAGGTTGACGCCATCCCAGCATGTAGGGAACAATATGTTGGAACGAATGCCACCCTTGCACGGCTGTTTGGGAAGGCCTGGAGTATCCACCCTGAGTAGATAGTCAGTAAACCCTTGATCAAACCGTTGGTGGTCCCGCGTAGGTTCGGATGGCTACTCACTTGCTGTCTTGGCAGGGCGCGCCGGTATCGCCGCCAAAGTTGGGCCCAGTGTAGCAGCGATAGCAGTTCGATTTGCTCATCTTTGGGTCTGCTGTGCGCCTCGTGGGATCACCTACGAGCATGCGGAAACCCTAAATGCCTAATTCAGCGTCACATCATTATGCTATCGTTTGACATGTCGTCTTACCGGCTTGAAAGCAGTGACCTTTCCAGGGGCAGCAGATACATAGTAGACCAAGATGCCACCACCAATCTGGGTACTGAAGTTGTCACTGAATTGGTTGCTGAAGGGCAATCAGTACTAGCTGTGTGGGAGATCTGAGCTGTACTTACGCAGCACCCAATTGCTTTACGCGTTTGTACGTGCCGTTTCGCGCCTTAAAATACAGGTTGGCAGTCCAGTAGTTGGAACTTATAGCGTTAGTACGGTTTATCTAGAATGGAGGTCGTGCTTACAAGTCCTTGCTAAAAGCACAGGTAGTGCAAGATGCGGTGCCGGAGACATCGCTAGTGGTCATAGAAGCGTTGAAGCCGTTACCACCCACGATCTGATGCTGGTGAGGTGATGGGATGGATCCTGGATTTACGAGCGGGTCTAAACGGTCAATGACGACCTGTGAACAACCAAATCGCAACATCGTGGTACCACCCTGTCGCTTATACATTCTTTCATACCATGGCCGTGACTCGGCAACGGCCGCGAAGGCAAGGATCGTAGTCCAGAGCATTTTGAAGATGAAAGTTCGTGTATCAACGGAATAGTTGGCAGCACTAGTGCAGTGGATCTCGCAGTTATTATAAGATTATCTGGAGTGTTGGTGGGGCATTCTTGTTTTGGATAGGAAATTACATCCAGTCAACTGCCGAAGACAATACACTGCCGGATGTCAGGGTACGAAGGAGGGCGGTGTTGATAATGATTGGTCGCACACTATTGGGCCAATCTGACCATGGATTTAAAGCGATTAATCAACGGACAATATTACGTTCCCACGTGTGTTACCTGCAAGCGTTGCAGTCGAATACATGATTCGCTGAGTTCATACCGAAGTGGTTGATAACTCATGCATTCGATGGAGAAGTGATCTGGTACTTGGGTTTGATAAGCGCAATGCAGATTCCTGGCACAAATCTGCGCGGTGAAGGTTTTTATTATCGCGGAGATATATTCTTAGGCGTTCGTCCGAATCACTGTCGTCATTTTGCCTCTTCATCCATTTGCCCAGCTGACAACCATTTGCAATTGTGCACCTCTCAACATCCATCTAAACACAAACCTTTCGTGACACAACGACAGGATGGGTTCGGTCTAGGTGAAGGCTTCGCTGTAGTCGGGCAAAAAGGGCGCATGCTAAATGTATTTGGAGCGTAGCATGACTTGGCGAAACTCTCAATGACATCGATCACGCACCTCGTGTATGATGATAGAGACTTGCGCTTTGCAAATGACTCTTGGGAACACTCAAAAAGTATTCGTGATGTTCAACACTGCGAAGAACCTTCACTTGGAGGTATAGAAACAAGTATAAGAACCGCTCATTATTTTCACAGCAACCAGAGTAGAATAAATAGGCTAGAGTAGACAAAGTAAAAAGTCCAGGGATTCGAAGCATGAAAAGTGCAACTAATAACTGAGCTCGTTATGTTTGATAACCATCAATCTTGTTTGTCAACTGGTAGCTACACATCCTCTTGCACTTGTAGTCTGCTCCCCAACCTGCCCACTGCAACAGTATACAACGAGTGGTATATGTCTCTTGGTATTCTCAATCACAATACAAAGACTCTCCATCTCTTTGTACTTGTATAGAAGTTATCTTGAGTTTAAATTAGTGTACGCTTCGCGTTTAGAGACGATGACTGATTGAGAATGCATCCCTGAATCTTGAAGTCTTTGTCGTCATGCAACTTCATGCCTACGATATCCTAACCCATGGTTCGAACGAAGGGAAACCACTTCGCAACGTACTTCTGGTATTGTATCATAACCGTAAGTGTGGGACAGCCGTCGAATGCATTGCCGGTACCGTGGTGGGGCCATGGAGGCAGTTTTTTCATGTCTGCGGACGCGGTTTGCCTTCAACTCCTGATCGCTTTCAGCGATCTTTAAATTGAGCCTGACCTTGTGCATTACCGCCACGTCTGCGACGCAGCAGCAACGCAGTGACTAATGTGGTAATCGGTGCACAGATCGCAGATAGAGCAAGTATAGCGATGACGTTATCTCTGGACCAAGCCATTATGAGGGAAGTTGCACGGAGTTTCAACCACTTTGCTTTGGTTGCTGTGATGTTCCGGTGTGATTTCTCAAAGTACATCCTCTGCTCATCCGCTGTCTTAAATACGCGCAACAAAGTCATTTTTCGGCATGAGCCTCCTCGGATTTGAGTCGCTCGACAGCACTCTCGGATCTGGGGTGTTATCAGATCTGAATCGATGCGCCTGGCACGGCAGGCATAACTTAACCTTAACTCCCATTTGGCGCCTCTTAGACCTTTCCTCAGTCCAGTATACATTGTATTATCGTACATGGAAATGCTTGGGTTCAACAAGACTGGCATGATATGGTTTTATTTGACTTGTGGAACTGCGGAGAACTGTGCGCACTCCTTACATGAAAGCAGTTTATCATGCACAAACCAGTTTCTATAAACCGGATTTGGAGCGACAGAGGTGTGTCACCGGACGTGTCAGGTGGGTCGCGAGCTTGTCTGAGCGCGTTGACCCTCTCAACTTCTCAACTTCTCAGCGCCCACTCATCATCTGGGCCTATTATTGGATGAAACCAAACTTAAAATTAGGAATGCTTAAAGTGGATTGCGGCCGCCAATCTGTCATGGGATCCTGCGCATGTGCTTCAGCCTGGCCATGGAAAACATTCTTCTCGTTTAGCTTTCGCATCACCGCTCAAGGTTTTTAAGGCGACGAACTGCATGAAGAGCATGGAGAACAAGACCGGGTCACGCATCTCAGAGGCTGATGGGGAGTCACAAAAGTCGAGCGAGCTTCTCCTAGACGATTTGAATGTCGAGGGGTTAGTGAATGCAAATGTGGGTCTGAGTGTGACAGCACTATCGTCGTGGAAAAGGACCGACACAGGGTCTCTACAACATGCTGTATATTTCAGCGTCGATAATACAGGTACTGATAAAAATGCTACCTGTTCCCAAACCAACGATTCGGTCAAACTGGCTTTCAAAAGATATCGTAGTCGATTTCCTAGCGGAGCACTTTTGCCACCTCAATCAGTTGCATCTACTTCGCAAGCAGTCTATCGACATCCAAGCCTTGAATACAATTCTTGACCGCTTTGTGGATGACGAGGGTGCATTTACAGCCCTAAAAACCCTTCGAAATGTCAGTCGATATAACGCGTGTCATCCTTGAATCTGGCGCCAATGTGAACAGGAGATTTCCGAGGCGTCTTTTGATATATCTAGTACGATGGCCTATAGTCTCCTTGGGCTACTTGTAGGATCCAAGATCACGTCCAAAAAGCTTCGACTCTTCAATCTACACCAGAAGAGCAGCGATAAGCAAGCCTATCCTGACAACACTCAACTCATCCCCTCGCGAAGCCCCGCCAGTACCTGTTGCTTCTACCAGTCCACTGCCTGTTGCTTCTGCTAGTGCACTGCCAGTCGTTGTGGACGATGCTCCGATCTCCGATGTCGTAGATACAGTATTCACGGTATTCCTTTCCTCATAACACCGCGCAAGCGCTTTGGTGAGATCATGCCATATATATGCATTTGGAAAGTCGCCGTGGAAGGTCCCATAGTCCCAATACGACCAACACTCCGACGCCACAGACGAGACTTCGGAGCCGTAGACCGACCACCAGGAGGAAACAGAGCTGCCATACGCGTCGAAGTCTGTGAGGGCAGAGCTGGGTGCGGCGGTAGAGATGCTGTTCGTATTAGAATCTGTTGATGTGTGCTTAGGTTCGGGTTTGGACGTACTGCCGACTCGTCAGTGAATTGCTTCGTGTGATTTCGTTATGCTTCGTTCAAGCTGCAAATTGAGGATTTGAGATACGATGCGGCGAGTTCATTTGGGCATTTAGAGGAACCAGAACAGGGAGAATGTTATCAAAGGTTCTTCTCACCGCACACCAGCTATTTCGAGGCAAACTTGTACAAGGACGACCCATTATACGCGTGGCTTGGCATTTAGAAGATATGCTAATCGCATGGGTCTCTAAAGCCTCGAGTAGAGCGCCGGTCGGCTCTGGCGGTGTCAACAGACTGGTAAGATTCTTTGTTGCGCATTGCGGTGAATCTTGCGTCGTGTAGGGATAATATTCCACACTACTGCCAACCCGCCGAACAAAGGTCAATCCTGTCTCATCGCAACTGACACGGCATTATAGTGGTGCTAGTGGTTCAGTAAATGGCGGCGCAGGTGTCGGCATAGGCAGCACCGCTGCAAGATCAGCTATTCGGCTTACTAAGACAGCAAAGTGATATTTGCGGTTACAGCGCTATGTTGAAACAGAAATGAGTCCTAGATACAATAAGAGAAGCAACGCTGACGGTTGGAATCTTGTGCAAGGTGTACGACGGATAGTTACTTCTACCTATGCCAAGCTAGATCTCTTCTCCATAGCCTCCTCGAAGCGGATCCAGAGGTCACTTTCTCTTGGGAGCTTATCTTGCATATGCAACGGATCATGCTGTAGCTGAGAGAGAAAGGCGTCTTCGGCGCTCCTGCGCTGTTAGCTGCCTTCCTCACCCCATTCTGCTTGCATACGGGCTATTGCGTGCAGATAATCATGTTCTATGCCTTCTACTCTAGCAACATGATTATGGAACAAGGCCATAGTCTGTTGATTGGGAAGCTGGATTTCCTCATCGTGGTCCGTATCAATTGCGTGGGCGGCCCATTGGCCTGGTAGCTCAAACTGCACATCACAGCCTAGCGCTAGACATGTATGGGGTGCCTGTTTCTCCTGTAGATAATGCGCCTCCACAGCATGGATCAATATATAACGACAGGCCCAATGCTGGTAGGTCCGCATCATAGTATCGTATCCGATGCGACAAAACGCTCCTACTGGCCCGCGGAAGGACTTTGGAGGTGGAAGCACCGTTCTCCTTCTCCAATTTGGGCAGCAAACCTTCCACGCGGCTAGCTGATTGGTACCTGGGTAGACCTGTTGCCATAAGACTCTGTTGAGTCGGCTATGGTGCTGTACCTCCGTCCGTAGATAAGATATAGACGTGTGAATGCCAGCCGGGGATTTCTCCGCTACTATCCTCAGCTCAGCAGGTACTTCAGCGTCTGGTGGCGCTGCGTACGTTAGACTTAGTACTACGTTGGTCACACGAGGGAAACAACGCCGGAGTGTCTGCCAGAAGTCGTGAACATGCTGATCCCAAATAATGTCGTCCAGAGGCTTGTGCTTGTATTGATGTAGGCCGTCTCTCCAAGCATGGAACTCTAGAGGTCCTGTTGCCCCGAAATCTACTTCAATCTGGTGCATATAGGATAATGCGTCCATGGCCGTGTATGTATGACCAGGGAAGCCTCCAGATAGCAGCCACTCTCCACGGATAGTATACCATGTGTCGGGCTCAGACCAGAATAGTTTTTCAGCCTCCTTTCGCATGGTAGAAGACACGTGCATAAGCTGGTAAAGTACGGTTCTGTCGCAGAAGCAAATGATAGAAAGCTGGAGCTCCCAAGGTAGCCGTAGAAACTGGGGGAAGTTGCTAGCGGGGGGATTTCCTGGTTCTGGCTGGACATAGAGATAGAAAGGAACGTAAGGCTCTCCTGCATGAGTGACATGCAACTCCCAAGGAGGAGAATCTGTCCAAGGACCTAGAGGGACTATTCTAGACATAGTCGCACTCTTTGCGTAGGAATTGAGTAGGAAAAGGATAGTACGTAGGTGCTTAGACGTTGGGCAGTAAGAGAATAGCGTTCTTAGAGTAAGGAAAACATAGAGAGAGACGTGTTATACAGATGAGGCTGTACATGCAGAGATTAGAATAGGCTTGTTTCAGGTTCCTATAGTGTCTGTGCGTAATAAGAGTAACTAGTCTACTCTAGGAATGCTGGCGCTAAGCAATTCTACCAATCGCTATGCCTTCTACTTCTAAGGACCATATCTATACTAGATCGTTACAGAGAATCTGTGCCTCTGTCTAAGCGCAAGGCAGCCTTCTGTGCCTTAGCTATGAAACAGACTACTGTCGATGCAGATCGATGCCTTGGTAGACTATGGTCTCTGCCACGTCGAAGTTGAAGTCTCTGACAATGCATCTCACTGCGTCTTCATCACGTTCTTCCATTCGGCTCAGGTCTATATACCTATATTCGAGTTGATTCTCGGGAATGGATTTAGGACCCCCAAGATGGAGATAGATGTTCGGAAGATAACGGTGAAGAAGTGCCTAAAAAGTATTGTAGCCGCTAAATCGAACGAAGTAAGGATCACTTTGGCAAGGCAACGCTATCTCACTGTAGTCTCGAAAAGTGATGCCTTTCGAGTTGTGCCTTGGGCACGGCCAGACCGTGAGGATAGTCATTTCTTCCATCAGACGCGACGGAGTAGGAAAGCCGAACAACGCAGCGGCAGAATATGTACCGATGTACGATGTTGAATATGGGCTCCCATTTCATCGTGAGTCGGTGGCAGACCAAATCGATACACGGTATACTGTCATCATCGTGCCTTTGAAAGAACGTGGTAACGGATATGTCCGGGGTGTCAGATTGGTCCCTCACTTTTGGGCGCTGTAACGCAACTTTATAATCACGGTAAGTATCTTTGTCGATGATTACTGTATCGGTCGGTTCGAAAGGGAGATAATCGGGCTCTACCCAACGGACTGCGAGCTTGCAGGAATGACTGAGGATGAGTTTAGCAATCAATTGCGAATCAATGGCGGAGGAGGGCATACCAATACTTGAAGGAAGTCCTGGATGTATCGTAGCTCCTAGGTTTGAAGCAACGCATACATCGATTACGAGGTGGCCCTCTCCAGTTGCCCATGACGAAAGAAAGCTTGACAGCCCGATTACCTTTTACAACGTGCAGCCAATTCTCGCGAGAAACTAAATGTCGTTCGTTCCATTCCCAGAGCAAAATGTGGCCTTGCTGAACTTGCGGTAAGCCGGGAAGCTTTTGAGATTCGAATTTGAATTTCAAAATGTTGAAAAAAGCCTGGACGTGTCAAACTTGAGTTTTACGTGTTGAATATAATTTTGTCAAGTCATCATCTTAAGAGAAAAGGAGCTATTACCTCTGGAGTCTCGCAGAGTTTCACTGGTAGGAGATATTCAGCGCCTAATCCGTCATCAACCTTGAGCTGATCTTCCGGCGCACCACTTTCCCATGGGAACCCAAGCGCCTTAGGTCTATTTTTCATCTGACGGCGTATCTGCTGGAATTTGGTGTCCAAATTGTTCAACTTCTTCGTCTGCCAATGTACGTGCTCTGTGAGACTGTCTAAAGGCTTTTCGATCTCGTTCCGGAGCCGTCCAAATGCCTTTTGTTGTCCTTCGCCGTATATGAGCGACATATGAACGTCAAAGATGCCCAATAACGCATATGCTGCGTCTTCTTCACGCTTCGTTTGGCGTTTGGCTGCCCATGAAATGCGTTCTTCAACACTAAAAGAAGACAGAGGGCTTCCTTGAAGGGCTGTAACAGGGATTCTGGTTGTCTCAGAGATGCTTCGCTCCAGCGATCGCTTGTTGCCAAGCGACCGTTCTTCTCTTGAGAAGAATTGAACTGATTTAGGAGCGAGAAGCTCTTGCAGAGTCCAGCCACGAGTGAACCATCTGCTGCTCTCGAAAGCTAGCTTCCATGTCGACGAGATGTCTTTGACGGGCCCGTCGAATGATACGTCAGACAAGTATACGTAGCATCTTGCAGCATCCTGATACCAGCGAAACATAGAATTGATCGCTTCTGAAAGCTCTGCGCTACTTGATTTATCAATACAGCAGGTGTCTATCCAGAAGTATTGGAGGCTATCCTGCACAACTTGATTTGCACAAAAGGTAAGCTTGCGATAACCTGCCTTGTTCTTGCCGGTACATTCCATCAAGTCTTTGAAAGTAACTTCTTCATAGTCTGGTCCCCATGTATGTGAAAGAATCGCATATTGCGAAGAAGCTCTGCCATTGAATTCGGCCAGGCTGAAGTCGCCGTTTTCGAATCGTAGAAGTCGCATGAGGCGAAGATCGTTTGCGGGCTCTAGCTGAAGTCCTCAGAATAGAAGTAAGCAAGACACATACAGGCTGCACAGTCAAAGAAGCGTATTTGTGCCTATGCAAGGACTCTCACACTGTAGTCTTTGAGGTGGATGGCTGGGCAATCAGCAGCAACAAGGCTGAGACTCAGCGAGTTGACACCACGTGGCCGGATAAGCAACCCCCATGCTACGAAGGAGCTGGTTCTCGGTGATGCATCGCATTAGCTACCAGCTTAGATCTCATGAGTCTACTAGGAATACTACAACACATTATAGTCGCACAAATATCATAAGTTACGCACGAGGGACGACAAGGCCATATTTTAGGATTCGTAGCTGTACTAGAACTTTATTGTAGTGTTTCTGGTAGACTCGCGTTACTTCAGACGTCATTTGTGGTGCATCACCCAGAACCCTCTCCATCGTATTTGGAAACGTTCGAGGAGCGCCGTTGCCAGAATGCGGGCTCTTTCTAACATCATGCACACTATTTTCCCAAACTTACGTGAGGTTCCAACGCGAAGAACTATACGCTACAAAATAAACTAGCTGACGTCATAGCAGGCCTCGATGTCCTCCATTTTGGCAATGTGAGCTCGAACTTCCACAACAACTTGATGAATATCGGTAGCGTGTTGCTTCGAGTAGCCAGCGGATAGTGTCAGGCAATGGCTAACGGATGAATCGACGGCGCGGATAATGTCTTTGACGCCTCGAACACTTGACATTCGGCATCTTGCCGTTTTCGGTCTACGGCGGGGAAACAGTCGCCGCCGGGTTCGGCAACAATAAATTGTATACATCGAAGACTCATCCCGCACCACAACGTAATCCCGATCCCTTGCAACCCGAAATAGTGACTCATTGGCACTCCTTGTTGTATAAGAGAGACGTCAAGCGTCATTCTGTTGCAATTGCACACACGACTACTACACTTTCTTTGTACAAACAATCGAAAACACCATGGACGCAATTAAGAAGACGTTCGCGCAGTGCAAGAAGGAGGGCAGGGTATGTCGATACACGATTGCATGGAAACACTGTACTAATAGTAAATCCAGGCCGCCCTCGTCACGTATGTGACCGCAGGCTACCCCACTGCGCAGGACACGCCCGATATCATGCTCGGCATGGAGGCTGGTGGTGCTGGTACGTTGGCAGCGCAATTGAACTCCACAACTGCCCAAGAACATCCAATTGACCCCTACAGATATCATCGAGCTGGGCATGCCCTTCACCGACCCCATCGCCGATGGCCCCACGATCCAGACTGCGAACACTGTACGTTGAGTCATTCGCCACGTGCACACACTTTTCGAGTAGAGTCCTGACAAGCTTTGGATATAGCAAGCCCTCAAGAACGGAATCAACACCGAAGATGTACTGCAGATGATCCGCGATGCGAGGAAGCGCGGCCTCAAGGCACCCGTCATGCTCATGGGCTACTACAACCCTCTGCTCAGTTATGGTGAAGAGCGCATGCTCCAGGACGCGAAGGAGGCTGGCGCCAACGGCTTCATCATGGTCGACTTGCCGCCTGAGGAGGCTCTGCGCTTCAGGAACTTCTGCCGCAGCTATGGGTGAGTCGCGTGACATCGAGGGAAGTTCCAATATGCTGACGGATACAGACTCTCTTACGTCCCTCTCATCGCCCCTGCTACCTCCGAACACCGCATGCGCGTCCTCTGCAAGATCGCCGACTCCTTCATCTACGTCGTATCCCGTATGGGCGTCACCGGCGCCTCCGGAACCATGAACGCAGCACTTCCCCAACTGCTCGAGCGCGTGCACAAATACTCTGGAAATATCCCGGCTGCTGTTGGATTCGGTGTCAGCACAAGAGATCACTTCTTGAGCGTAGGCAAGATCGCAGAGGGCGTCGTTATTGGCAGCCAGATCATCAACACCATCGCCAAATCCGAGCCAGGCAAGTGCGCAAAGGACGTAGAGCAGTACTGCGACCAGATCTGCGGCAAGAGCAGCCGAGCCACCACGCGCGAGGTTGGCATTGTCGAGACCATGTCCGAGGCCAAGGAAATCAGCGGCGTGCACGTCGACAAGGTTATCACGGATGCGGATACCCCCGATGGTCCCGGTCTTGCGGATCAGCTCGAGGCGTTGAACACCGAAGGCTCCGATGGCTTTGACGAGGATCACGCTCATCCACCTCGCTTTGGCGAGTTTGGCGGCCAATATGTACCCGAGTCGCTCATGGACTGCCTTTCCGAGCTCGAAAAGGGCTTCAGCAAAGCAGTCGACGATCCCAAATTCTGGGAAGAGTACAGATCGTACTACGAGTACATGGGTCGGCCGGGGCATTTGCATCTTGCAGAGCGTCTGACGGAACATGCTGGAGGCGCGAATATCTGGTTGAAGCGTGAAGATCTCAATCACACTGGCAGTCACAAGATCAACAACGCCCTCGGTCAGGTCCTTATCGCTCGAAGACTCGGAAAGACTGAGATTATTGCTGAGACTGGGGCTGGACAGCACGGTGTTGCGACTGCCACGGTCTGCGCCAAGTTCAACATGAAGTGCACCATCTACATGGGCGCGGAGGACGTCAGGCGCCAGGCGCTGAACGTGTTCCGCATCAAGCTTCTCGGTGCTACAGTCATTGCTGTGGAGGCTGGTTCGCAGACGCTCCGCGACGCTGTCAACGAGGCTCTCCGCGCCTGGGTGGTTCACCTTGACACCACCCACTACATCATCGGCTCTGCCATTGGACCTCATCCCTTCCCCACCATCGTCCGTACCTTCCAGTCCATCATTGGAAACGAGACAAAGGAGCAAATGCAGGAGAAGCGCGGCAAGCTCCCTGATGCGGTTGTTGCCTGCGTTGGTGGTGGCAGCAATGCGGTGGGCATGTTCTACCCGTTCTCCAAGGACCCATCTGTGAAGCTCCTTGGTGTTGAGGCGGGTGGTGACGGTATCGATACTGATCGCCACAGCGCTACTCTGTCTGCTGGTACCAAGGGTGTGCTGCACGGCGTCCGCACCTACATCCTACAGAACAAGCACGGACAGATCAGTGACACGCACTCGGTGTCTGCTGGTTTGGACTATCCTGGCGTCGGTCCCGAGCTCTCGAGCTGGAAGGACAGTGAGCGCGCCAAGTTCATCGCCTGCACCGACGCTGAAGCCTTTATTGGTTTCCGTCTGCTCTCGCAGCTCGAGGGAATTATTCCCGCCCTTGAGACGTCTCACGCCGTCTTTGGTGCGCTCGAGCTGGCCAAGACCATGAGCAAGGACCAGGATATTGTCATCTGCGTTTCTGGTCGTGGTGACAAGGACGTGCAGAGCGTGGCGGAGGAGCTGCCTAAGCTCGGTCCCAAGATTGGCTGGGACCTGCGATGTAAGTGACGTGACGATATTGTCAAGATGATAGCTAACGAGGAAACAGTTTAAACATCAACACAACGTGTATCGTGGCGTACTGCACAGAAATGTAGCTATAGAGTAGATGTTTGAATCTATTGAGACGTTGGAGCTGTCCCCAATTGAAGCACCATTAATGCAACCTCGCGTGGCTGAGATGCGGCTAGCAATCACACGTTCTTCTTAGTGATTGGCTAGCACGATGACGGGCCTGCTAGCCGCGATATGTGATGCAGGATGGCGTAGCCGAGCCCAGGATTGCCGCGCCTCGACTCGCGCAGTCAAACTTCCAGATGGTCGAAATAGGAAGCCGTGGATCGATAGGAAGACGGGCATGAGCATGACGGATCAGGAAACATTCCTCGTGACATGTGAGATGGGCCCAGGAGGTGGTGGAGCGACGGATTACCGCAGCGGTGGTGTGCGGGCTGGTCCGGAGAGCCAATGGATCGTGTCTTCCTTGGCTTGCTTCATGGCTCCGAGCAAGTGGTGGCCGAAAAGTCGATACTAGCACACCACACCCGCACCCACTCCCCACGCGCTAAAAACAATTCGCATCTAGCTGATCATCCTCCGAATGCCGCATTACCACCTGACCCAGCCACATTAGCTGCGTCTCCCGCTGCCTTGTGCCATTGCGCCCTCCTGCCTCAACAGCTGTAGCAACGGCTGCCATCCACCCTGGAGAGCTTCGGCCTCTACCGCGACGCTGACAGCCCACCCGCCTTCGAGCTCCAGCAGCTACACCAGCGCACATATCCACCAAATCAGGGCGGCGGCGCACGGGAAAGCAAGCGGGATCGCAAGCGGAGGGAGAAGCTCGAGCAGCTTCGCGAGGCCGACGAGATGAAGTTCTCCCACAGCTTGCAGTTCAACGCGGTGCCCGACTGGAGCAACCACTACATTGCCTACAGCAACCTCAAGAAGCAGATCTACAGCCTCGAGACTCAGATCAACCAGAAGCCAGAGCACACCGACCCCGAGTCGTCACCGCTGCTCAATGGCGATGTCGACGACCCCGACAAGATCTTCACAAACACCCTCGATGCCGAGCTCGAGAAGGTCACGTCCTTCTACCAGATCAAGGAGAATGAGATATACGAGGAGCTGAGCGCCATGCTCAAGGACGAGGACAACTACGACATGGAGACGGACGGGTTCGAACAGGAACAGGCACAGATGCCGCCGGATCAGAGACTGCGGAAGAGCAGCATCTTCAGACAGGTCGGCTTCACACGGCCCCGAGCCCTGAGTGGGACGAGCGGCCAGTCGACGGCAGACGGAACCCTCCCCGATGAAGACGATTCCGACGAAGAAGCAAACGAGACATCACGCCTGCGCAGAAAGAGCGACGATGGGCGCGTACGGCGGTCGCACACCAACGAGAACATGGCAGCCTCGACAGACTACTCGGCGTCTCGACGGAGAACAAGCGCGGCTTTCGAGGATTACAACGACATGGCATTTTCTGCGCTATATGACGAGGGTGTGTCACTCAAGAAGCGCGCCGTCAGCGTATACGTCTCGCTGTGTGAGCTGCGATCCTTCATACAGCTCAACAAGACGGGTTTCGAGAAGGTGCTCAAGAAGTACGACAAGATCCTCGATCGCAAGCTCAAGAGCTTCTATCTCAACAAATACGTGTACCCAGCGCATCCCTTTCAGCAGGCCACCATGGACAAGTTGACGCAGAACTTGGACCAGATCGAGGGCGCCTATGCACACCTCTGCACCAAGGGCGACGTCGCTGAGGCCAAGCGCGAACTGAGACTGCATCTGCGCGAGCATGTGGTTTGGGAGAGAAACACTGTCTGGCGAGAAATGATCGGCATCGAGCGAAAGGCACAAGCAGCCAATATTGGTATCACGCAGACACTACTGGGCCGAGACCGCGCAGGAGGAAAGGTCCGGAGACAGGGCGATGATGTCGAACCTGATATTAAGGAGGTCTCGACCCCGATTGGAAAGTACAGATGTCCGCAGTGGCTGATCAGCAGAACTTTCTGGATGTTGGTTGCATGTATTGCTATATTTGTTGTCTTATTGGTTCTACCAATAATGGAGAAGCCGGAGCAGCAAAACTGTCTCGCTATGGTTGTCTTCGTCAGTCTTCTGTGGGCTACTGAGGTAAGCATTCCCGCTACAACACATGACAGTCTCTGACAGGTACAGGCCATCCCTCTATTCGTCACCTCACTGCTTGTGCCGTTCTTAGCAGTCACCCTCGATGTCGTTCGCAGTGACGACAAGCCGCACCAACGGCTGGACTCGAAGCATGCTGCCAGCTACGTTTTCTCGGCCATGTGGACTCCGGTCATCATGCTTCTGCTCGGTGGCTTCACCATCGCTGCCGCTCTATCCAAGTACAACATCGCAAAGATGATGGCTACTTTTGTTTTGAGCAAGGCCGGAACGAAGCCAAGAACTGTTCTTCTGACCAACATGTTCGTGGCCATGTTCGCGAGTATGTGGATCAGCAACGTCGCCGCTCCCGTGTTGTGCTTCTCCATCATTCAGGTACGTCAGACGTTGCAGTTCACTGACCACCGCTGACTCTCGCAGCCCATTCTCCGCAACCTCCCGGCCGACTCAGACATGACTAAGGCACTTCTCTTAGGAATCGCACTGTCTTCCAACATCGGTGGCGCCGCGTCTCCCATTGCCTCGCCTCAAAACCTCATCGCCTTGCAAAACATGGAGCCCGAACCCTCATGGGGCGTCTGGTTCTTCGTTGCGCTTCCCGTCTGCATCATCTCCATCCTCTGCATCTGGGGCCTCCTCCTCGTAACCTTCCAACCCGGCCGCAACACCACCATCGTACCCATCAGGCCACTCAAGGACAAGTTCACCGGCGTCCAGTGGTTCATCAGCATCGTCACCGTCGTCACCATCGTCCTTTGGTGCGTAAGTCACCAACTCGAACCCATCTTTGGCGACATGGGCGTGGTAGCCATCATCCCACTCGTCCTCTTCTTCGGCACCGGCATCCTCACCAAGGAGGACTTCAACAACTTCCTCTGGACAATCATCATCCTCGCCGCCGGGGGTCTTGCGCTCGGCAAATCAGTCAACTCGTCTGGACTCTTGCACACGATTGCGGAATCCATCACGAGCGGCGTCGAAGGCATGAGTCTTTACAGCGTTATGGTCGTCTTTGCTGGACTCATCTTAGTCGTTGCTACCTTCATCAGCCACACCGTCGCGGCGCTGATTGTGCTTCCCCTAGTCCAGCAGGTCGGCGCGCAGATGGAGGAGCCGCATCCGAATCTGCTCGTCATGGGTGCCGTGCTGATGGCGAGTGGAGCCATGGGATTGCCGACTAGTGGGTTTCCAAATATGAGTAAGTTCAGCCAATTCCACTCCGCGATATTGCGTGATCGTGATAGAAAAGTCCGTTCGCTGACGTCTTTTGTAGCTGCCATCATGATGGAAGACCAACGTACAGGCCAGCGATATCTGGAGGTCAAGCACTTCTTGACGAGGGGTATTCCTGCGTCGATTATCACGTTTGTGGTTATTATTACTGTAGGATATGGGCTCATGCTTGCTGTAGGGTTTTAGGATGTTGGTGGACTGTGTATATGCATTGCGAGCGAATCATTTTAGACATGACAGCGTAAGAAGCGAAATTGAATCACCTGATATCGTTCGGACCAAGGTCATATGCTACGTTCAATCGCATCATACCATCCTACAGTGAACGACACCCTTAAACCCGAGTACGTTATTGGAATTAATCAGCAAGGCGTTCCTTCATATTCAGCCTCGCGAGCACAGACGTTGCGCTAGCGATGATTTCCTCTTCTGGCCTAAATTGCGTGAGAATGGACTTCATACTCGGGACAACTTTCGAGTCATGCAACAGCGTCGGTGTAGATGCTAGTAAAAGTTCCCTCTTCTGATCGTGAAGGATTCATGGTGGGGATATTGCACAAACATATTTGATTTCTCAGCAAAGGCGACGGATGGAAAGATATGTGGGTAGTGAGGTACGGAGCCTTGAGTTGCGTAAAAGCTGACCGGGGCGTAAAATGTATATAAGAAGGCGTCGAACGTTGGAATGGAGATAGGAGATATCTTATACTACATACATGCGCATGTCAGCTTGACCGATCGGGCAGGTCATTCATCCGTTATAAAATTGTTGAAAGCGCTGCATTTCTACGACTACATCTAGTTTGTACATCTACATCAACATCTACCTCTACCTTTCCATCGGTCGGAAGCCCGTCAGCTCAGCGAACCATATCACATCCTCCGCTCAGGAAAATCGAACACCGTCAACCAAACCATGAAACTTCTCGCTCCCCTCTCCGCCCTTCTCGCTTCCGCGACGGCAGTGGAGCTCTCGACTGTCTACCAATTCCCAAACGGCACATGGCTTGAGAACCTTGCGCAGATGCGCAACGGGTCCTTGCTTGTGACCGTAATTAGGAGCGCGGACGTATACATCATCAACAACGTCGGAATCGCAGCCGAGACCGCAACGGCGTCCCTCGTCGCCTCTTTTCCGGGACATAATGCCGTGTTGGGCATTACTGAGATGCAAAAGAACGTCTTTGCCGTGGCGGTCGGGAATGTGACGGAAAGTAATGCTCCGGTTGAGGGGACGTTTGGGGTATATTCTCTCAACCTCACCGAGGACTGCGCGGCTACTACTTCCTCCTCGCACGCAGGCGCAGGAAAAGTCAGCAAGATTGTCGATTTGCCGGAGCAGGGACTGCTAAATGGCATCGCATTCGACCCACCTTCGACGCTCCTCCTCGCTGATAGCTGGAAGGGCGAGATCGTCCGCCTCAACGCTTCTTCTGGCGCCGTGGACGGCATTATTGAGAACGCTGCGCTCAAGTCCAATTTCTCGTCCCCGAGTCTAGTCATCGGCGTCAACGGCCTGCGTATACACAACGACTTTCTCTACTTCTCCAACACTGTCCAAAACCTGCTGGGACGCATCGATCTGGACAGTGTCTACAACGCCTCCTCCTCGTCCGCCGGCAAAGTTGATGTGGATGTGCAGATCATCGCACAAGGCTCGAAAATCTCTCAGCCGGATGACTTCGCCGTGCTGCACGGCGGGAGCGTGTTGGTTGTTAGGCCGTTGGCGGATACGCTGCAGCATGTTGGTCTCGATGGGAAAGTGGAGGAGATTGCGAGGGGAGGGGTGGTGAGTGGGGGAACGAGTCTTGTTCTGTCGAAGACGAAGGGCAAGGGAAAGAAGGTGGCGTATGTGAGTACGAGTGGCTTGAAGGGCGGAGCTAGTGTTGAGGGTGGGAGGGTTGTTAGGGTTGAGTATTAAGTTCTACTAAGGGTGGGAAGTGGAAAGGAGGGGTGTTCTCGTGGGCAGCAATTGCTGAGAGCTGCAAAGGAGGAGTGGGCGTTGGAGATGTGGGGAGAGAGGGTGTTTGGGTTCTGGAGACTGGTTGGAGCCGTTGTGTCTTATATGAGGCTGTATGTATAGGTACTTCCGCTTGCATAATCCGGAAGGATTTTAGTATCCTCCTCCTTTATCATGTATTTGTGTCATCCCATTGGAGTCGCGCGGTGATTTCTAGGATGAAAAGCACGTTTCGTATTAATTATGTGCCCACAGTTGCTATACATTTTAGACTGGAGATTAGAAAAGTAGGAATGATTCTTGCAAGGATTTTTCTCATATATTTAACGAAATTCTGGTCCATGTTGTCTCGAGTAATCTAGCTTGGTGGAGTTTGAGCCAGGAGAATCAAGAATCGGAAATTCACTACGACAGTACAAACGTGCAACAAACTTCATCGCCTTAGGTGTACAAGGCTCCTTATCACAAATCTTACACTCAATTCCCGAAGCCCTGTTTGCGTTCACTTCATTGGCTCGGTCTGGACCGACTCCGCCATCAGCCCTGCATCTTCCTCCCGCTATGACATCGCCAGCGCTGCAATTATCCTAAACAAGCTCCGATGGTCAGTCCAACAATGCTTCGAATAGCACAAATGTCGTTGATTCGTTGTTGCTGAGCCTTGCGCTGATCCAGGAACGCCGATCAGCTATGATGTCATGCTAATGTCTTGCCTGAAATGGATACGAGAATGGCCAAGCCGTGCCCTTCTACCTTCTTGAGAGATAAGCGTAGGACAAGTGTGATGTAGGTGGATGCAGGGTCTTGACGAAGAGAGCGTTATGTTGCGACGCTGCGCTTTGGAAGTGAGGATCGTCGAGGAAGAGGAGTTGTATATAGATGAGATGGCTGTGGAGTCCAGGACCACCTTTTTCAACTCAACACATCATAATACCCTATCTCCCTTGCAACTTACGAACTCAAATCATCGGAATTATCGTTATCATATTCCCCGACTGTCTATATTAGCAAATCAACCCTTTGTCTTCACTCCGCCAACATGGCAGCAAACGACTACTACGCCACACACCCCCAGAATGCCACATCATATGGTCTCACACAACAACCCGACTCATCGCATTTAAATCCACAATATACCTACTCTCAATCCGCCTCCTCAGATACATCATCACGAACATCATCAGACTCACACACCTCCGACCGCGGCTTCTTGACGCCTTCATCTCACAAGCAGCCAGGGCTCAAGAAGTCAAAATCAGACCGCGCATTGAAGTTCGTCGAGAAGCAGGTCAAGAAGCAAATTGACAAGAAACTGAACGGTGGAAGTGGGAAGCAGGGAAACAATCAGCAGTGGCAGGACCAGGTCGTCGAGGCAACTCAGGGGGATAGTACTGGAGCCAATGGTGGGGAGTACGGATATGGAGATGCCAGTGGAGGTTATGGTGCATCAGGCGGAGAGTATGGGAATGCGGCCAGTGGTGCGGGTGGTGGAGATTATGGATATGGAGACTCGAGTGGGGGATATGGAATGACGGGCGGAGACTTTGGAGGTGCGGGCGGTGGTGATGGAGGGAACTTTGACTTTGGCGGCGCTGGAGAGGGATCAGGAGGGTTTTGGGAGAGTTTGACGTCGGGTGATTTTGACTTTGATATGTAAGGATTACATTACAAATGGGAGGGGGAACGAAATTTGTACGATAGTCGTGTTGTTAATAGATCCGGATTTCCTCTGAAATTTCGACAGTTGACACTTTCCTTATGGGAAACAAGAATGGATGCGAGGCTCCACGTGTTGCACTCACAACTGGTAACTCTTCATACTGCACAGAGCATATTACAGTATCACCTTTTGTAACCATTCCCATGTATGAATGAGTACGACGCAAATGATCATCACGAGATTCTTCCGTAAGGTATGTGTTTTACATAATACCTTGGGCCCGAAGGTGTCACTGTACCTTATGGAGTGTACATACCATTCTAGACTTGATAGCCACATGTATATTAGGAACTGATCATGCCGTCCGTATCTGTAATGATCTTGTGACACCATACAATAGCTGTGTCTCGAAAGTTCTGTGATGAGAGTGAGTAAGACGCTCAGTGAAGAATGAATCAGCGCAAACTTCAGCCTCATCGCTCGAAACAGCTAGGCATCTGTCGCTTAATCCTTTACTTCTCGACTTTGCGGGGCACTCCATCGATCGCGTCGATCACATCTCTGGAGTATTCGCATTGTGCACGACAACTACCGGATGTCAATCAAAGTGTCTGCTAGTCGCACTTATGGATACTACTCGGTCGCAGCCGTACCAGTATACCCGATTGCAAAGCGAACTTCAGTTTCGTTATCTCGTACTCCAGCCAGGCACCCGCGGCGACACTCTAGAATGCAGTCTGGTGGAGTCTAGCTTGCACGATACGACTTCTACATACGAGGCAATATCATACGTTTGGGGCAGCAGCGTTCGAGACCGCGAGATTTTGTGTGATGGCAAAGCGCTAAACATCACCACAAATCTCTTCGAAGTATTGCAGACTTTCAGACTACCCGACAAGCCAAGGAGTCTATGGGCAGATTCTATCTGCATCAACCAAAATGATGTCATTGAAAGAGCCGAACAAGTCGCGATAATGGGCAAGATTTTCAGTACAGCAGACCAGGTTCTTGTACATGTTGGCCGCGACGATAATGGCCAGGCTGAGTTGGCAAAATCTTTGATTGAAGATGTTGGTACAATGGTTGAAGAGGTCATACAGACGCTAGGAGATCCCATCCCATGGAATTTGTTTCCGAATGGCAAAGCGGAGGATCCGCTTGTTACAGATCCTCGGTGGTATGCAATGCAAACTCTGTTTCAGCAACCATGGTTCAGACGTGGATGGGTAAATCCGTCAGCAAGGTTGATGCGCAGCTACTAAGACTTTAGCAGGTCGTCCAAGAAACAGCACTGGCTCGAGACGTGAGGTTGTACTGGGATCACACACAGCTGCATTGGCATAAGATGCTGAGTACAGCCTTCTGGCTGGCCTACAAAGCACCGTTCAAGATCACTGGGAAATATGAGATCAGCTGTCCAAGGGCTCATATGGATCACTACTACACACGCCACGAGCGTATCGCGCGCGCGTTCCTCGGACAGATAAACACGACTCCATATACTCTAATCGAATGCGTCAATCATAGCCGTAACCTGGAAGTTACCGACCGTCGAGATAAGATTTATGCAATGATGCATCTGCCTTACCTTGATCCCGACACCCGTTATGTTCCAATTGTAGACTACTCTAGTAGCGTAGAAGATGTTTTGAAGAACTATGCCGCGGAGCATGTTCGACAAACAAAGACGCCTGAAGTACTGGATTATGTTACGCATACAGCAGAGACTCTGCACATCATGGAACGATCTTGGGTACCGCGATGGCATGGAGTCTCCGAGACGAACTGGCCGATGCAGTCGATTCGACACCTACAACGTTCCACATTACAGTCCCACAGTGGGCAGCCAGAATATCCTCGGGTTGACGGCAACATATTGCGAGTTCGGGGTGTCATTTTCGACCCTGTCGTCTTCTCATCCGAAACACTCCACGACTACCACCCGGCCACGCTAAGTGAGGCCATGATGGCGATGCTTCAACAGATTTGGACCTTGGTTGAGTCCACAACCCCCGATCCATATGAGCAGGGTTGGCGGCTCGAGGTCTTTCTAAGGGTCGTCATACTAAACATCTATCAGGATGACCCAGTTTCTTGGTTCCAAAGTGCAGCTACAGTCTTTTTTACTCTGGCCAAGATTGGTATTAATACCGGGCTGAACAAAACACCACCCTGGGCCTTACGTTCAACTCCCAAGGAACCTGATCTATTCTATATGCGAGTCGGCGACGTGCTCTTCAAGAGTAGGGTCATCTTGACACAACGTGGATACATTGGGATTGCGCCGCTCGAGACGCGCGTGGGGGATATCTGTGCTATTGTGTTTGGGTGCAGGACGCCATGTATACTCCGAGAGGCAGATGCGGAGGGTGCATATCTGTATGTCGGTTCTATGTATATGCCTGGCAAGACCATGACGGATATATTGGGTGACGACGGGACATCTTTAGGGATTGATGTGAACATTCTTGGTACCGAAAAAAGCAAAGATTGGGTGGAATGGGATGATGTAGAAGAGCAGTGGATAAATCTTCTTTAGACAAAATTGACAAGACCACATGCGCCGCGGTCATTTCCATCAGGTTATCACCCAATATATTGTGCATATCTCAGCTCACAGACGGGACTGCGTCGTGGTTTTGGGTTGAGATGACATGGTGGTAAGATGACTGAATAGCTTTTAAAAAGGGAATATTTTCTCTGCTGAGATTGAAGAGTGGTTAGTTTGCTGATTTAGATTTTTGTTGCTTTTGGTTTGGGGTCAAGTATACAGGCTCCCGTGGAAAGACGAGCTAATAATTGATTGATAGACGACTGCATTGTATCTCGTGGTTCAAGTGAAACAAAGACATTTTGAGACATTGGTGAACACAAATAATGGAACATGGGTACATGTATAGAGATGGATATAGCAATGTCCAAGATGGCTTGATGTAAGAGGGACATCGTGTAGTGAAGAAATACGGATATCAGATCCTGACATCAGACATGTGCGCGTCAAATAGCAACGTGTAATAAATGATCCAATGCATCGTGCATGTAAGTACGCTTGCAGATACATACCACACAGGGCAATTCACATCGACCCTTGAATGCAAGATAGTATCATACAAAAGTGAAAAAAAAACCTTTTAATCACTCATGTCTCCCAAACTGTAATATACTTCCTCAACTTCGTGGACCCCCCGATACCACAACTCCGCGTTCGAATCAGAACTATTCCAAAATCTCCTATGATCTCACCTCCCCTTGGCTTATGCTGGCTGGTGTTTATACCACATATGATTATGCACCTCCACCCTATTTCTCGGTCCAATCGCCATGACATCCGCGCACGCTGGGAAGAAGCAAGAAGTATGCGATCTTGCCATAGCATGCTCTATCGCCGCTTTATGTGAAGTGAAGCACATCCCATGCTCCGCGCACGACCGGTATCCACAAGGCATGCTTCTGGCCTGCGCAAGACCAATGCAGCACCATATTGTAGGATTTTGGCACACGTGGCATGGTCTTGTGTTGTCCCGTCGATGTTCCTCCATCTTCGCTCTGTTGTAGAATGGCTGGTAGCAATGGGGGCAGGTGGTGCGTTCGGAATTAGTGATGTAGTTGGCTGTGTAGCTGCCGGTAGATGGCTGGTAGGCAAAGCTCCCAGAGATGATGTCCGTTGCAAGATTGACGCCTTGCAGTCCCCATACCGCTTGCAAGTTTTCTAGTGCTTGGCTCGTGTTTGCGACCGGCACTAAAGCTCTGCTGTCGTTTGGTATAGTGGATTGGGAGGCATCGTCAGATGAGCTATCAGAATCGCTCTCTGACGAGCGGCTGGATCCGCTTGTCGACGAGCGACCACGCGCCATGCCGGCTTACTTGACAGTTGAAGTTGAATGGATACTCAGCAGAATCGAGGGTTGTTAAGTAAAGGAAGTGAAGGGCGCAACAAGGCGTAAGATGTCAGAGACATACAAGACAGGAAAGCAAGCTCGGTGGCGACTGCCAGCGTGTACAACATCAGCCTTGACCCAATAGTGGGCAGACAGGTTGATGAGGCGGATGTCCTTCGGGTAGTGGTTGGGCTGCCATCACGAGGCAGTCGACACAAGAGGTGATTCGTCGCAGATTACGAATTTCAGCCTCGCTGGGGCATGGCATATATCTCCTTTGAGGTCTCCATGTTCAGCCTCATTTAGATATTCGTGTACAGTAACAGTAGTTGCTAATCACATATTGAAAAGGAAAAGGTAACCATATACCTGGTCAGAAAAGCTAGCTGTAAAGCTTCCACTCGCACGGTACATGGAGTAGTAAATGAAAATGCCCATAAACCGGCTTAATTCCTCGTCCATTCGTTCTCCACGGTGGGCTGCTGATCACCCAACACATTGCCCGGTAAGGCATTATTGAGCCTGCCATTGCCTTCTTCAATCGTCCGTCCAGTGCAAGTGTTCTCGACATCGTCTTCATCCTCCTCAATACGATCCGAATAACGGTTATAACCAGGGACGTAATCGATCGCGCGTCGAGGCTCCGTGTTGCCGTGCCTCTCGTCGGCGATCATGCGTGAGATACGATCGGGAACGACTGAGTGAAGCCAGGATTCCTTCTGTGTTGGAATGGCAATGATTGCGAACTTGAAGGTATGTTAGCTAGTTTTTTCTAGGACATGAGGTGTACTTGCCTGCCAGATGAAGACCATGGAAACGACGCCAATCAACAGGCCTGCGACTTGCTGCTCTTCGGCCTTCCACGCAGCAAGACAGCCGTTGCTTCGACCAAAAGCACTTTCACAGGCGTGCTGGTCGTGACTTCTATCAGGGAACGGCCACGCCATGTCCCTTGGATTGGCGAAGCCGCAACAGTCGAATGCATCTTGAATTGTCTTGATAGCCTCTGAGTCCTTACTCCTGAATAGCTTCTGCCAACGTTCATGCAGACCGCAGTCCAGGCCTGAAGACGGAGCAGCGTGTGTACCCAGCAGAGTTATGACGGCGGTCTGGTAGATGAAGATTATTGTATTCGCGACAATGACGAGGGTTGGACGCTGGATCTCTCCACGGTCGAGGTGTTGGCGGCGCTCCTGGCGACGAGTAAGATCATAGCCGCATTCGAGGAGCAGGCCCGCGACGATAGGTAATGCAGCAGTGAAGGCTGTGAGGGTGTCCGAGATAGGTACAGAGCGGTTGGTAGATCGCGACGATGCATATCTAAGATGTTTGTTAGCATACACGTGAGGATGATGAGGCACCGCATTACCCTCCGAGGCCTGTCGCAATGATGAGGTACTGTAATGATTAGCAAGGCCATGATTTGGGGAATGTGGACTGACCAATACACTGAGGAAAGTCACCACCTGCTTCCTGGTATAGGTCATGTTGGCGCTGGGTCTGAGGTTGTTGACGCGTAAACGCGTGTTCAATGTTAATCGAAGGACGAGATTGTAGACAGCAGTGTCGTAAGAGAGAGGAAAGGTAAGGCGGTGCAAAGACAGCGAGTGGACAAGTCAATAACAGTCCTATGGCGACGCAGATCTTATCTAGGGGTGATACTGTGCGACGCACCTCCGCATCCCAGCTTGAGGCATGCTCAAATGAGGGGTTGGGATACTTTTGGCATGTACCTCAGCGCTACACAGCAGACAGTACGATAATGATACTCGTCGCCAATACTTTACATGCTACACACGTATCTAACGTTCTCTTTACTGCGAAGAGGATAGAGTTAATGCTTTTGGAAGTGGGATACAACAAACAAGGTAAGACTGGGCTGATTGTCAGCGGGGAGTCCTCAGCTCCTTCAGGCACCGCACGGTGTTGTTCGGACAGCGCAGAAGCTCTTCATAGGCGTGAAGGATTAGCATGGGCTGCACGCCATGGCCGACGTGCGTCTCACATGGAGCTAGGCCATGTGGTGGTGATCGTGTCGTGGGTGGGGAATCTCTCGACGCTTGCGGCCTTCGTCATCTACTGGCCAGTGCACTAGCGTACCCGTTTTCTTCGGCGCATGGCTTCCCCAGGCTGCCAAACAAGTCCAGATTTCTCGATTCGCACTAATTTCGCCGGCAGCCCAACGTCACGCTTATTTCACTCATTCGCATAACACGTCGTGTCTGCGCTGTCCTGCCTCGAGTTGAATTGTTCCACGTCCATGCCGAATATCAGCCTCGTATCTGCTGTCTCAGAGGCGCACGCGCTGTGGAAGCGGCTTGCACCGCGTGAGCGTGAGATGGCTAGTCGAGCCATCTGTCCACACGATCACTTTTCATCATGATACCAAACGAAGGGTCCCCTAGCCTTGGGCCCAAAGTGCCGCTTTCACATGCGGGGTGTGATTCGATATACTAAATACCCAGCTAGTTCCTTTAAACATTCCACTCTTATCCCTTCGTAGGTCTTTCCGCATTGTCGTCTATTGTCGTCTCTCCAACACTCCTCCATGAAACCACCGTGGCGCCCAAAGAAGCCCCCGTAACACATGTTCAACAACATGCTTCTGTTCTCACCTCCACAATGTAATCTCCTGCTCGCCGGCAGACCTGGCAAACAAACGACTTTTACAACCCAACGCGCCACGCTCTCATCCTCATCCTCGCCTGAACGTCCCGCAAACTCCTTGGTCGCACTCCGCTCGCTTCAAGATATTCTTCTCCCACAATCACCACCTGCCTCTCATAAATCACAACAATCTCCCGTTCACGTGATGACATCACCGCAAAAAATCCCAAACACTCATGGCTCGCCTCGCACTCCAACAACTTTCTCGCCGACGCTAGGCAGCATCCAAGAGGTCTTCGAGTACGAACCACTCGACATTACCAGTCAGCCTCCAACACCTCTCACTCCCCTCGAAAATGAAGACGGAACACCCGCTGTCATGCCAGAGCCAGCCACTACCGCTAAAGCCACCGTGTCAATGGGTCCAAAGACACGGGGCATCATCGTCAGTCCTCGCAAAAGCAGAACAGCCGTCGCTTCAACCAAAGTGGCCAATGTCTTACGAAATGTTCTCGAAGCCGATAGACTTCGACGACGACGCATTCTCCGCATCTATCTCAAGGCCATTGTTTTTCTGAAGTTGCTCGTAAAGTCGCATGAGCGGTATGGCGCGATCATGGCCACGTCCGGTATCTATATGCAGCGATGAGAGGGATTCAATTTTCTGGTGGCGCAAAAAATAACACGATCCTGGATTGAAATGGAAATATTTTCTTTGGTTCTTTACAGCATAGCAATCGGTATTGGGAAAAACGCATTGAACGGCGCTTCAATGTCAGTCATGGCACGAATAGGAAAAGACGACATTCAGAAGACGTCGTAAAGGCTTCGCTGCCTACACTAATTTAATCATTCGATCAGTTAACATTATACATCTCCATCATTATTCTTATGCTTGTACTTGGTGTTGCACCCATGCTGTCCGAGTCTGGACCTATTCGAAACACCGAGTACATGAAGCGTGACCCAGAAGATCACTTTTATCGTAGGGAATATTGCTGAAGAAGTACTTGACCTCAGGCTTGAGATATATGCATGAACATTTTCCAAAAAGCTATGTAACCGAGGGCCTTGCTTCGGTTACTTGACGCTTAGAATGAACTGTCTCCGATTGGCTCGTGCTTATCCCCGCCCACGCGAGTCGGGAACGCTTGCACATCCAGCTTTGAGCTTCACACCACAAACCAAGGACACCTTGCTGCTGACCAATTCCACAAAGCATTTTTGACCATTTCCACGATGTAACTTTCCTCTGCAAAGCATTCGAGATACTCAATGGTCTTGGAGGACATTCACACAGTGTACCATTCCATGCATTTCCGGATGAGCACTTGCAGGAACCAATACAACCGAGGGTCATCGAGAGGGGCATACAGACGACATCTAAGCTAGCGCCACAATTTCAAGAACAATCCGCATTATGTCGTCTTACATTTCTTCTCACTCTTCGTCTTCGATGCTTCATTTCCTATCGTTCCTGTCTCCATGATGCGTGCTTTTGCGCGAGCAATACAACGACGGCAGTTCGCTGCGCGAAGCTCCTTCCCGCAACGACAAAGAGGCTTTGCCACGGTCAATACTAACCAAGTCAAAGGCCTGACGGTAATTGACCATCATTATGAGTATGGATCGTAATTCAGAATCAATACGGGCTCTCTGCTAAAAACATTACAGTGCCATCGTCGTCGGCGCAGGCGGTGCTGGCCTGCGAGCAGCAGTAGGCTTGACCGAAGCTGGAATGAAAACAGCCTGCGTGTCCAAGCTCTTTCCTACTCGCTCACATACCGTCGCCGCACAAGGAGGCATCAATGCTGCGCTGGGAAACATGACCGAGGACGATTGGCGATGGCACATGTACGACACGGTCAAAGGTTCAGACTGGCTCGGCGATCAAGACGCAATACACTACATGACTCGCGAAGCAGTACCAGCTGTTGTCGAGCTCGAGAATTACGGCATGCCGTTTTCGCGGACGAGCGATGGGACGATATATCAGCGGGCACTTGGTGGGCAGAGTCTGGAATACGGCAAGGGAGGTCAGGCGTATCGGACTGCGTGTGCGGCTGATCGCACGGGGCATGCGATGCTGCATACATTGTATGGACAAAGTCTGAAAGAGGGGGTGCAGTTCTTCATCGAGTGGTTTGCCTTGGATTTGATGATGAGCGATGGGAAATGTGTGGGCATTACAGCGATGAACATGGAAGATGGGACGTGTCATAGGATGTTCGCGAGGAACACTATACTGGCTACTGGAGGTGAGTTGAGAAGCAACAAGAGGAAATTTGCGGTGGGACTGACTATACCAGGCTACGGGCGAGCATACTTTAGCGCTACTAGTGCACATACAAGTACAGGAGATGGAAGTGCGATGGTGTCGAGAGCAGGTCTCCCGCTTCAAGATATGGAGTTTGTCCAGTTTCACCCTTCCGGAATCTATGGCGCTGGCGTAAGTGAAGTCCAACTAGGAATATCACTAAATTAAGTATCACTGACGGAAACCAGGTCCTAATTACTGAAGGCGCTCGCGGCGAAGGTGGCTATCTTCTGAATGGCGAGGGTGAGCGTTTCATGGAGCGCTACGCACCGACAGCAAAAGACCTAGCATCAAGAGATGTCGTGAGCAGATCGATGAACCTAGAAATCATCGAAGGTCGGGGATGTGGACCCAACAAAGACCACATTCATCTGCAATTATCACATCTGCCTGAGGATATCATCCACGAGCGATTACCCGGCATCGCAGAAACTGCGGGCATCTTTGCCGGTATCGACATCACGAAAGAACCAATCCCAGTGTTACCAACTGTACATTATTGCATGGGCGGTATCCCAACTAACTACCACGGCCAAGTGCTGGACGTAAGGGACGGGAAAGATCATGTAGTTGATGGACTATACGCAGCAGGCGAGGCAGCATGCGTGAGCGTGCATGGCGCGAACCGCCTGGGCGCAAATTCCCTGCTCGACATCGTAGTATTCGTATGTCCGTTCTACGTTCCAGCTTAACTAAAACTGACATATTACTAGGGTCGAGCATCCGCCCACCACGTCTCCTCCAACCACGCTCCCTCAGCAGCACACCACAAAGCCCCAGAAACAATCGGCCTCGGATCCATTGCCGAAATCGACACCATCCTTAATTCATCTGGCAACACGCCAACATCTTCCCTCCGCGACGCGATGCAACGCACGATGCAACAAACTACCGCCGTATTCCGCACCAACGACTCCTTATCAAAAGGGAACCACGAACTCCGCGCCGTCGAGAACACCTTCAGCACCGATCTGCGCGTAACAGACCGCTCGCTAATTTGGAATTCGGACCTGATTGAGACTCTCGAGCTGCGGAATCTGTTGACGAATGCGGTGCAGACCAGCAAAGCGGCCTTAACGCGAACGGAGTCGAGAGGTGCGCACGCAAGGGACGACTTTAAGGAGAGAGATGATAAGAGCTGGATGAAGCATAGTTTGACGTGGCAAAAGGGCGTTGGGGAAGATGTAAAGTGGAGTACCAGGGGAGTTACGATGGGGACGTTGGATGAGGGGGAGTGTAAGAGTGTGCCGCCTGTTAAGCGGTCGTATTAGATCAAGACAGGATTGGGAGGGGGTTCATTGGATGTCGGTCAGATTCGTACTACACTGTGGTATTCTGGGACGATGATATATGCATAGATTCGTAGGGAAAAACGTTGCTAGTCGTAGAGAAAGGAAAGAACGTTATATACTGCAGTCTTTGTACATGGGGAAAAACGTTATTGATAGACATGAGAAAGTGCCGAAAATTAGTGTGCATCGAAAGTTCAGAACGTTGATATACGCTTACTGAAGCTGGACTGCTGTCCTTCCCCTTTCTTCATCCCTTGATCCACACCTCTCCTGCTTCAGGGTCTATCGTCTCGAACCATCCTTACTGCTCCCAAACAACCTTCATAGCTGCACACAAGTTAGCTCAAACCCAGCAAACCAAATCAATCAAAGGTCAAAAACTTACTCGTAGCCCACCCAACATACCGATCCTGCAAATCCGTAAGATACACCCACTCTCCCTCGCCCTCCACCTCCTTCTTCCACACCTTATGTATCTCGCCCTGCGGGCCCGGCGCCGCCTTGACTTTATTCAGCTTCGCGACCTCCCGGACCATCGCCGTCAGCGCAACGCGCGCGAGCTGAGGCGTATGCGGGAGATGGATATATGAGTCGATGGCGCGCTTGGGGTTGAGTGATTTTGGTGAGTCGAAGGTGGAGGAGTGGGAGGGTGTGTAGAGATCGAGGAGGATGCGGTCGCCTTGTTCGAATTTCTTCGAAGACTGCAGAGACGTTGATGCTGCTGTTGTCACCGTGATTGAGGAATCAGCCGTAAGTCGTCCCGCCTCGAGGACGTAGTGCATCAGCTCCTCCCACGCCTTTGGACTCTCGTCCTTCGCGAGGTCTTGCACCTTTGCCCAATGGTCCTTCCCAGCACCGATGAGGAAGAACTCGACAATCTGCGCGAATTGCGTGCCGATATTCGTCATGAGCTGCGCTGCGAAGGGCAGAATGTCCGCCCTTACCAGCGTCTCAACATCCCCATCCTTCTTTCCCTTTGTCTTAGACAAAATCTCCCTCAACACACCCGCCCCCCTTCCATCCTCCTTATCATCATGCCCTTGACCCAATCCATGCCAAATCGCATGCGTGACGCTATGCAAAACCCCAGACTTGCCCAACATCTCCACATTTCCCTCGACAATCTCGCTCAAAACACCCATCGCCTTGCGCGCCTTGACGTGCACATCGACCTCGGCGACAGGGTCGGGCATGTGCGCCGCCATGCTGGCGAGGAGCAGGTGCAGCTCTGCTTCAGTGAAGATGCCGCGCGGATGCGAAGTGGATTTGAGAGGTAACATGAAAGACGAGGCGACGAAGTGGAGGGGCGCGAGGTTGCCGATGTCGCGGATGATGTCGACTTGGGTCAATCCAGCGAGGGGGTAGGATTTAGATTTGAGCAGAGAGGAGGTGGTGGTTGCGAAGTAGCTGCGAACATCGGAGGACCATTCAGGTTTGGAGGTGAGGGCGGCTGCGATGAGGGAGGTTTGGGGGGCGTGGGTGTGCGAGTGTGAGTCTGAGGAGGGCTCGAGGTGTGAGCCGCAGGAGAGCTGGAAGATATCTGGCTTTTGCAGAATCTCCTTGACGAGCGCATAGTCTTTCACGACGTACGCTTCCTTCTCTACGCTCGGTACGCTGAAGTCGTACAACTTGTCCTTGCCCAGATCGCGGAGCGCTTCTTCCATGGCCTCCGGGACCGTAAGCGGATAGTGCGCGTATACGCTGTTGGGCTTGAAGTGCTTCGGAAATGCGCGGAGGAAGAGTTTGTAAAAGACACATCCGTTGTCGATGTCCAGGTCACTGTCGACAACCGTGTATCCCCAATTCGTCAATGTACGGGGATTATAGTCCTTGGTGTAGAACCTATCCCCCCTCACGAGCGCCACGGCATCAGACAGCACGGCGCGCGAAATAGTGTACCCCGGACACAGACCAGAGCCAGGCGCCATGGCCTTTTTGCCGTCTTCGACCACGATACCAGGGTAAATCTCCACTTTGTCCGGGTGGTCGTAGAGGTGCTTGAGCTGTTCTTGAACATACTTGTCGCTCGTAATGTCTTCGAATGTGTTATGTGGTTCGAGCTTGAAGTACTTCCTGAATTCGTTCAATGAGCCCAGGTTCCAGCTTCGCGCCTGCTCGATGCCGAGAACTTCGATGGCGCGGAAGACGGCGGGCACGCGGTTGGGTCCGAAGGAATTGGCGCAGTCATCGATGCTGTCGACGAGGATGCTGACTAGGCCATCATCGGGAAGGGTTCCGTCTTCTGCACGCTTCAGGTTGGCAAATTTGCGCTTCGAAGGGTCGGGATCAGTCGTTTCGTAGACTTGTTTGAGTTTGCCTAGGAACTCGTATTTGCCGACTGTTTTGGGGTCGCGGCCTGGGCCGAACATTTTGTCCCAGATCTCTTGCGTCCACTTCTCGTCCTTGTCGGAGACGGTGGAGTGCCATCTGTAGACGAGGTTGAACTCGGCAGAGACTTGGTTACCGACACCAATCGGAACATTCTCCATATCAGCTCGGGGGTTCAATTGCCAATTGTCGTCCGTCCGGTTGAGGTTCAAAATTGTGCGGACATAGTCGATCAAGATGATGTTGACATACAGACCACAAGTGATGAGACGTCCAGTCTGGAAGAGATCATTGTCGTACTTGAGCTTCGACTCTTCCCACTTCGTCTTGGCAAGTTTATCCTTTTCTTCGTCACCTGTAGCCTTGGGTGCCTCAGCTGATGGCTTGTTGAATCGGCCCTGCTCGTTTACAAGAGCAAGATTCTCCACAACGTAATTGTGGAAGCGATTGAACATAATAAGCAAAGCGCCCACGCCAGGTGGGAAGAACAGCAGACGTGCTTCGGAGAAGCAATCTGGCTTGATCTTACCATCGATCCCCGTCCTCATCATATTCTGTTCGTCCTGGTTGCTGCCATACAATGGCGAGAGATCTAGATACGACGAAGTCATGGACACAGAGACGTCTTCATGGCTTGTGCGGAAACAGTCGTGGATGATAATTGACGCGAGGTAGAACAACACGCTCGAGATGCGATTAGGATGCTTTTCCGCATGTTTTCTCGTCATGATACTGTCGAACACAACCCCAGGATCAGGTCGAGCAGGCGTCTGCATCATAGACGGTTTCACCGTCCTCGCATACGGCGTACCAGCGGCTCCAAGCTGCGGATGTTTCAAGCTGTTGTTCGAGCCATCCGCAGATCTGTACTGGTACTTTGCCCCAAGATACGATTGCGGCGGGTGCTCCAGGTCATTCCACAGCTGCTCCAGGAAGGTGTGGGTGATCTTGTCTCTCATTCCCGAGCCATCGGGCAATCGAGCAGCGGTCCGGATCAAATGTTCCATGAAGTACGTCTTATCGTCAGTCAGCTCCCCTGTCATCTTCATCTTCTGGGCCTCGGCCAAGGTCTGGAAGTTCTCGATGCGCAAGTGGGAAAGGTCCCGAAGCGTCTCTTCGACCTTTTTGTACAGCGATGTATCTTCTTCGGGCACAATCTTGGACCCATCGCCGGTCGCTGGCAATGGGGCTGAAGCAGCACCGAGAAGTGCAGCAAAGGAGCTGAACTTGTTGCCTATGGATGCTCGCAGCTTTGCAAGCTCAGATGCTTCCGCGGGCCTGGGAGGCGTAGCGCCTGTTCGTGTGTCCACATGGTTGTCCCGTGCGGCTTTTGCATCGGCCATCTTGTTTGGATACTAGGTGGCAGTTAGATCGTTACAAACATGAGGCAGTCAATTGAGCTTTGCCAACATGTATTGGAGGGTTGGATCAGAAATGGCCGCGTGGAAGCCGTCGCACGAGTCTCGGACGAAAGTGCATTTCGAATAGCGTCAATGTCTTCGAGAAATAGTAATCCGGCTGTGATAGGGAATTTCCTAGATTGAATAGCGAAAGAAACAACCTACTCACTTCTGCTCAGAACGTTCAATTGCGACAGATCCTCCTTCAGGAAGATTTGTCTCTTTTCAACGTGCACAAAGTCTTCGTAGCAGGAACAATCGCGTCTCCCGCCCTCTTTCTTGAGATAGCGACTTTTCGTACACGTAGACGCAGCGGGGTATCTGTATCGCTTCAACGCACCGAAGGAACAATGCCGCAGAATGAACAACAGAGATATATGCAATGCACGCAAGATATCGCACGTCAAAAAAGCAAAAACGAGAACTAACAGCTTGAAGACACGAATTGACAAAAGCAGCGTCAGCAACGTCGCACAACAACTCCACTCCCTCTGGCCACTGGGCTTATATGCTTCCATCCTAGACCATCCAAGCCGCCGAGGGACACGCAGACTCAGCCTCGTCCCACCCTCCACCCCAAGTGCGGCTGAAAGCAGGCGACCAGCTGAACAGGCAGCATGAATAGCCCCGCGCGTTCCTCGCTTTCCCAATGTAATGCCTCTGATTCGTCACAATAACGGGCCGAGGCTTGGGTGATAGCTCGATTGGGCTGACCGCCCACCGCCACTGAGGCATCTGTCCTGCATTGTCCTTCGCGATAGCATGATGGGGTGATGTCAATGGATGGTTTTGGGGCGTTAGTGAGGATTTATTGAGGGACGTGGTGGCGTGTGCACGTTGGTATGCAGGGTCGTGTGCAAGGGCGCTTCGGTCCGCTGGGCAAGGTGCCGCGTACTGTACTGTCTAGAGTCATTGTCCGTGTGTGGATATAGATTGAGGGGAGTTTGTGATACAGGGCACGAGGTAGGTGGTCATTGGATGCGTGCGTGATGAGTGGCCTTTGCATGATGGTTATGAGGTGTGTCGCGTGATGTGCGGACTGGTGTTGAAGATCAATGTGTTCACGCCTAGGTCGCCATCGTGTACCTGATATGGCAGCCTTGTGGAACTAATTGGTGAAAAGAATACAGTGCTTTGCCTATGGCAGCCCCCGAGAGGCGTACGTTCTGCGTGCACGAGGTCACATATACTATCATTACCTTTAACGGCGTCCACAGCTTGCCGATCTAGTCTTAGTTGGTGAAGGCACAATGCCAGCCATCGACTTCGATCACTAGTCCTTCAGGTCATTCCATCCCTCTCATATTATCCACAGGCGTCTTCACACAACCCCTTCGTCCCTCCCATGCGTCCTCCACATCTTGGCCGCCGTCCGACCTCTGACATCACCACTCTACCAGATACCAGGGAGGATGGCATACCTCTTCCGCTTATACTTGTCGCCAAACTCCTTGCGGTACCTCCTCTCCTTCTTCCAAGCCCAGACACCCATCTGTCCAACCGCAAAGATGATGAACAGCACGGTGCTCAAGCTCCAATTCACCAGCGCAACGCCGATCCAAGCAATAGCCTCAAACATGTAGTTCGGGCAGGTTACCAGGTTGAAGCCAATTCCCTGCGGGATACCACGATCCGTGGTGCCCGGGCGTCGAAGGTTCTTGAGCGTGACGTGCGTGCTGTAGTTGCATGCCTCGCCGATAACAAACAGCGCAATGCCCGCGTATGTGAGGATCGGGTTCGAGGGCTTCGCGGCCGGACTGTTGGGGCCGTATGTCCAGTATGCGAGGTTGAGGCCCGACATGATCCAGTAGTATCCCGAGTTCTTGTAGATGTTGCGGATGGGCATGGTCGCCGAGGAGAAGCGGTGCACGAAGAGGGTCTCATACTCGCGCTTGGCGAAGTGGATGACGCACATGAGGAGTGTGAGCTTCTGCAGAGGAGAGGCGGGCTGGTTGGTGGAGTAGAGGAACGGCCGCGCGAGGTACATGAGCGGGTGGATCAGAAGAGGGCCGAGGTACTCGACAATGAAGACGGTACGCCAGGAGATTTGAGGACCTGTGCAAGTATATGTGAGCGTTTTTTCGATAATCGACGAGACGGAAATCGCATACCTAGATCCTTGACGTCGACAGCGCTCTTGTTCCTTACACCAGTGTCGTGGACAGTCATTTCTGACCCATTGGGAATCGCAGAGCCGTCACTGCCCTTTGTGACCCTCAGGCGGTGGATTGAGAACTTGGATGCCTTTGCAATCTCCTGGTAGATCTGCGCTGCGGATGCATCGGGGCTGACCGTGACAGTTTCGGGGAGGTTCTTGATCGGACGGCCTGGAGGGGACGGTCAGTATAATTGGCGCAGGGTAATTTTCTCGACATCTTTCCAAGAAATGAAAGTATCAGAACATACCGCGCGGGCGTACGACAAGAGTGATGGTAGACATTGTGCTGTGGCTTGACTGTGTTGTCGAGCGAGTATTTTGTTGATTTTGGGGGTACAGAGCTCGAGCCGTTAGCGCTGGCCTCGGTATACCGCTGATTGGCCAGTTGCAGACATCATAGTAATACACACTGACGTTTAGTGAACCAGCTTGACATATCTGATTGTCCAGAAGCTTCTAATATCTCATTCTAAGATACTAATCAAGTTCAATTCGGACCGAAATTCAACCAAACTCTACGACGATCTGCCAGGCAGCTTCAGGACCCATACCCGCTACGAGCTCACCAATATGAGCCTTTGCCGTGCCCGAATCACGTAAGGTGCTGCCTTCCCATGACACAAGGTTCTTGGCCGAATTAACAGGGAACTTTTGTTGGTTACTCATATCACATACCTGGGCCTCTGCCATTCTTCCGCCAACCTTGATGGGCACAGTCCCGAGATCCAGCTGCTCATCAACCTCCTCGGCGGTCATGAAACCTGGAACCTTCAGGTCAAAGAGTGACATGCCATTCCGCACGGCTTTGCCTCCTTCGACAGCTGTTGGCAGCGGGTAGTCTTTGGGGTCATTTTTGTCAGTTTTCGGGTCCACCTCGGCCTCCTCAACATTAGCTTTGCGGCGACGCTCCCTGGACAGCGATACATAAGACTTCTGGTCAAGTAGAGTCCGGAGCTCACCGTCTAGAGGGTTCCACTCGTACGACTCGGGATCAAGAACATGCTGTGGCTTGTAATCACCCTTGTATCGCATCTTGGTGCAGGAATGAATGTAGTAGCCCATGTAGTAGTACTGGTAGCCGCCTTGCAGGGTGAGGGCAGTCTCGCGCATAGCGCTCAGCTTTCCAAAATGCCACTTTTCGAAGTCGGAGTGGTATATGAAATACACCCCACTTACGCAAGTGGGTAGGAGATCGAGCACACCCATGGCAATTAGTCTACCATCAAGTCTATAGCACTGATGGTAAGAGCCGAGTCGCTGCTTCTTGCCATTGACTTCTCTCGAGGTCCTCACCAGCGGAGAGCTGCACAAGAAGCGCTTGAAGCCGGAGGGAGAGATTTCGCTTGGCTTTTCCTTGTGGACATGTTGCTGGTAATTGTGGAAGAGATCATACTTCTCGGACGTGAAATCTGCAGGCTCGAGGGTCACCTCAAACCGGTGTGCTGGCTCTGGAGGTCGTTTTACGTTATCATAGTCGCTTCGGTGGATCTCCTGGACGAAGTCGAAAGTGTTCTTTAACCGTGCCTTTTCTCTACATTGCTGTTAAAGAGATTCATGAACAAAAGGCAGAACATACTCTTTGGACAAAGGGTGGAGTCTCGCAGCTTCTTTCTTGTAATCTTCACCAAGAACATAATCATTCCACTTGTTCACGGTCCGCCTTTGGTCCTTGGATGGGCAGAAAGAAGCGGCAGGTAGCCTTCATCGATCAATCCCTGACACATACAATATCATATCAGACATACCGTATTGTGTAGTGGGGACAGCAGTGTCGTAAAACATCTGGCTTATAGAAGATTGTTCCGGAGCTAGCGCGGTCAGGGAATTGTCAATCAGGGTCTGGCACTTTACGCACCGTCTCCAGCCGCGATCTACCAGGATCTGATAGACATCGACCGTGCATGACTTGGATGAGAAGTAGTAGCTTGCACCTGATTATGTAAAGCGCGTCAGTATGCAGGTCGATCAAGCACTTTCCGGATCCTCCCGCTAGGTTCCGCAAGACGAATTGTGCCG
The DNA here is from genome assembly GCA_001644525.1 of Phaeosphaeriaceae sp. SRC1lsM3a. Taxonomy (NCBI): domain Eukaryota; kingdom Fungi; phylum Ascomycota; class Dothideomycetes; order Pleosporales; family Phaeosphaeriaceae; species Phaeosphaeriaceae sp. SRC1lsM3a. The sequence goes on from KV441716.1 coordinate 1,249,639, forward strand.
CCTGTGACGTGGCGGCCGGGCAATGAGAACCAGATGACTCGAATCTGGATCGTCGAGGGTGTGCTGCACGAAGTTTGCTCAAGCATGGAAGGGTGCTTGGCACTAAGTGGGTGTAGCTGACTCGATTGGAGCAGAAGAGGTTCTGTCTTCCATGCAGCGCGGGGCAATGCACGCCAGATGTGGACAACCTTAACAGAACATCAAGCGAGATGCCCATCGGCGCCAAAATTGCTGCTTTGGACTACTTGACCGCTCCCAAGGCATGGGGTGGGTCTGCAGCAGAAAAATAGATGGAGCATGCACGTACGAGAGTTGGGCGTCCTCGAGCCATTGGAAGCATCTTTGCAGTATCCGCAGGACTCACTACTGTAACCTAGCAGAGAATATCAGCAGCTGGGTTGAGAGTGGCCGGGGTGAAGTAACGACTCCACATCCAGCCAGACAGGCACGAGCCGGATCCCAGGGCCTTGGTTGGAGCGAGACATACCGTAGGGCGTCACACGAGTCTGCATGAGGGCAGCATAAGCGTGGGAGCAAGCGTTGGTGGTGGGGGTGGTCCAGGGCGGAGACGGCGTGCTTGTCACGCTCAGAGAGTGCGCTGGAGGGGCGGCGGAGGGCGATGGCAGCCGTTGAATATGTGAATAATAATGTGATGTTCTCCCGTGCCGCCGCTTGGAAAGTTGAGCGAGCCAGCTGGCCGGTCGCAGGTGTCAAGAGACAAAAGCTAGCGGAGAGGTGGCGGAGAAGGGCGGGCGCGGGGTCAGGCACGCACAGCAACAGAGCAGCAATTGATGTATCACGACAGCGTGGAGTGAAGGACAGCCGTCCAGTACACCGAGCGGCGTCTACACGGGGTGCGTTGCACGTTTTCTAGTGGGCAATGGGGCCTCTTTATGCCCGTACGTCACTTGCAATGGCAGGGCCCAGCAGCGCTGCAGGCGGCGGCGGGCGCATGGTCTCTCGCGTGCCCCGCCAGCTGTCGCTCGAGTGCAGTCAGCGCCGGAGCCGTAGGACGCCTGTAGAAGGGCTTCCGCTGCCCATCGCGAGGCCGCATCTGGCGTCGTGTGGGCGCATTTCTGTCGCCGTGCCGTTGAGCTGCACTGGTTGGGCGACGCAGCTGCCGACAGGGTCTCGAGGGCTCCTGCCTGCGTCTGCTGCATGCGGTCTTGGCGGTCCAGGAGGAAGTGACGCTCCGCGAGCTCCTAGTTTCCCACGTAAAAAGTCCCTGACCCGAACCACCTACTAAAACATCCATCCACCATGTCGACCTCTTTTGCTTCTCGCAGGTCTCCTCAGCATCCTCAGCCCCGTCCCCCGCGGGACTGAGCCTCACCCCCGCTGCTGCCCTCTACTTGCCTGCTCCCCTTTCACACACATCCACCACTTTTTCAAGTGAGCCACCGCTTTCGCTGTTTGCTCGGCTTGCTTTCACCGCCTGGGTCCGCTGCTGCCCCAGCCCCTCCTTGACCCTCTACGGTCGCCCCCAGAGCGACTTGCACACGTGGTGTCCTGCTCGCGCCTGCCCAAGTCTTTCTTTGAGCAATCCAGCGGCGACAATGGCCGCCACACAGTCGATGCCCATGCAGTCGCGCACTGGTCGCGTCAACCAGCGTAAGTGCTCACGAGACCACCGCATTTTGCCTCGAAACCATCCTCGACATCCTCAATTTGCCAAATTCCTTACCACCTCTATGAATTTATGGCTGATTTGATTCAGGCTACGGCTCTCAAGGCGAGCGCCTGGTCGCGGGCGTGGTTCCGCTTTCCGCCGACAAGTACTATGTGCTGCTCATCCAGTCCACCCGCCGCGGCGGCTGGGTCCTCCCCAAGGGCGGCTGGGAAACGGATGAAGCCACCGCCCAAGATGCCGCCAAACGCGAGGCCTGGGAAGAGGCTGGCATAATATGCAAGATCAACTACGACCTCGGCCTGATCGCGGAGAAGCGCAAAGCCGAGCAGCTCACCGCAACCGCACCAAAAGCGTCGTACCATTTCTTCGAGGCCACCGTCGAGAAGCAGGAAGCCGTTTGGCCAGAGCAGCACAAACGCTCAAGAAACTGGTTTACATACACCCAGGCCCGGCAGGCACTCGCCGAGCGGCCTGAGCTTCTGGACGCGCTCGACCGATGTACCATGCATCGAACGTAGTGCGTGCGAACCCTGCATTCGCGACTGAACAGCTCTGCACGCGACAGCCGTGAAAGAGGATTTCGGATATATACCCCGATTGGTCCAGTGGTGGCGTTTTCCTTATTTAATGCTGCATTATGACTGCATTTTGAAAAGCTCATGGAAGGTTTAGACATTGTTATTGTCCTTTCATTCTGTTCTGGCGTCGTGGCTGCTATTCCACTGGTAGAATGATGCATATTGTGCTCTTCTGCACGCGAGGCCTGAAGCCACTCGCGGCTCAACAATGCAATTGGCCACCGCCAGCTACTTTGCCTTTTCTTTTTCGTTGTTCCCTTTTCCCTACAATACCAGGTGAACAACCGTGAACCTTGAAATATCTGTAGTAAGGAGGCATGCGACAAAATGAGGTCATGGTTCGCCTCCAGGGCCCAGCATGTTGTCTTCGCCAATATGACCGACCACGAGACCTGGGTTCAGTAATTTACCGCTGCACCTAACAGGGACCCGGGACTGGCAGTATGGAGCGGGCACGTGACCCTGTTTGAACCGAATATGTTCGTTGGCATTACAATGTGTGGTAAGACCGTGCGATTTGCGAGGGACTTCCTTGTAGACATTGTCATCTGCAGAATGCATGTGATACTTTTGCGTGTGAGACGGCAATGCACCTTTTCCAATGCTCATTGGTCCGAGGTTCAGACTATGCCAATTATTATCATAAGAATTTTGCCTTTTCAAGTCTTCGTGTCGAGTGATTTCAATCATGGTCGGTAACCACACTGCTGTTGTTGTTCGAAACGACGTTTACACAGCGTTGATTACGATGCCCTCAACCCAGCATTGTACAAGACAATCGTCAGCCTTGACCTCGTGACTCGAAAACGTCCACACAATGATCTTGATCTTGAACTGATCGTGATATTCAGATTTCGTTCCTCGGTCAAATAGGTTTCTTCATCTCGACAAGGAAAACAACCCACTTACAAATACAGCACACGATAATCCACACAATTGCACCCGACCACACCCAAGCAAGTCTACGCATCGCTAACATGGTCATTCCGCCAAATCCCCCTTCTAGCTCGCCCTCTCGCAGCGCATCTCCTGCTTCTTCCTTCTCAAGCACCTCGTCCCGCCACGTCACATTCGCGCTCCCATTCCCTGCTGGTACAGCTCATCTACGCAACTCTTTGCTCTCAACTGGTGGGGAGGTGAAGACGATGGCGCAGGTGGATCGGGAGCGGGAGTGTAAGACGTGGGTTGAGTTTTGGGCGCCTGATGGGTCGGGAAAGATGGGTAAGTGAGGGGATGGGTAGGTATGGGGTTGATGAGTTGTAGCGTAGATTGAGTAAAGGGTCCTAGATGTGTACACTTTTGGATTCAGTGTATATAATAAGCAATCGATATGTGTGTATTTAAATCTTGGGCTTTTGTCCTCTTCGAATTTGATTGACATCTCAGTCTTGCAGTGTTCGCTGGGAACTATTGAAATGTTCTAGATACTGCCGGATTGAGCGCATACCAAACATTATCTGAGACCTTGTGAGTGTAATTTATTATGTCTTCTGCATCGTGAAAGTACAGTGAAAACAGATTGGGACTTGTGGGATTACTGCATTGTATGGTCATGATCTATATCTAGAGGCTGCCTCATTGTAAAGTCATAATCTTTACGGACGCCGTATCATGCGCAGCGCTGTGAGGTCACGAATTCAGCCTTCGAAGTAGGGGCCTCATATATCTGAGCCCAATAATATGCCAATTGAAACAAGCTATCATAACAGCAACTCACAAACTTAACAAACATATCCAACGATTTCTGCGAAATCAACTGTCAAACAACTGTGACGTGCTACACGACAAGTAATCCGCACAACCTGTGCCATCCACACAGCCCACCAAGGCCGTAAAGATGCCAAAGACGGTTGCCTTCACTCGTTTCGCCCCCGAAGTCCGCGTCATCCCAGACGGCATGGGCACTTGGGGCAGAAGGCGAAGGATCACTCAATGCAACGCCTTGGGAGGTAGACAATGCCGACCGACTTTGGCGTGAATCGTATGCTTTGGCTACAGCGATGGAAGAGGAAAAAGCTGCTGCTGCTGCTGCTGCCGCTGCCGCTGCTGGCGATCCAGTAGAGGACTACTTCAGCACTAAGCATGCTGCTTCCAATATCAACGCTAGTAATGGCAATAGTCTTTGCCGTATACCTACCCCAGCTCGCCCAAAGCCCTCTCAATTGACCCTTCGCGAGTATCGATCAACTCCCGCTAAATCCTCTCCTCCCCTATCACCTCGGTCAGGCCCTGGGTACCATCATATAGAGCGCAAATCTGTCCCCCAACGTTCCCATACGGTCCCTCATCCCACTCACATTCCCATCATCCGTTTGAGGTCGTGGCGAGGAAGGTGGTTAGGAAGACGAGCAAGATGGCAAAGGTGGCCGAGGAGAAGTATTTGGAGAAGCGGTCGGGGGAGTATTAATTCTGGAAGGAGTTTTGGAGGTGTTGGGATGTGGCGTTTGGGGGTTGATCTTTTAGTTTGCGGGCTTGTTGTCGTATCGCAATGTAACAAGTTCTTGATTTTTTTACTTCGGTGTTGTGTTTCCTCAAGTGATCCAATGTAGTGTGTGATATCCTAGGATCGAATGTGCCATGAGTCCGAATGCGTACGTGAAGAATACGTAGTGGGTTCTCGTCTCGCCAGGGATTGTTCCAAAATATTTGTAACATGCTTCCTAGTCAGTGCCATATCAATTGTCCCAATCTGACGGTTATCGGTGACGATTGCTTCGAATACTCTAAAAGATCACCCACAATGGACGTACGCCAGACTTAGACTTGGAAGCACGCGTTCTCAGGCGCTAGCCCGATTGTGAACAAAAGCATGACATACTCTGTGCCCTTCCATCTCACCTACGCAAATTCTCGACAATCCTAATATCTGCCTTTTTCTTTATCAATGATGCATATAACAGTCTAATAACATGTCTTGGACCTTTTACGCGTTGGCGATATGGGACATGCTCAGCCTCGCTTGGTGGAGGCGCAGCATACAGCCACACACGAATGCCAGCGCGCGTGGAGACGCGTGCGCGAGAGGGTAGGCAACTCACCTTCACGATACCACATTTCCTACACGGAATCTTTGGGCAAAGCGATGAGGGTATCAAGTCCTGTGTCGAAGGATCTCGACTGCGATGAAAGAAACGACTATGGATTACACGTACAAACCCCTCAGTGCAGGCAATTGCACAAGGCTGCTCAAACTATTACCAGGAAGTGGAGATTCCCCTCTCGAAGCTCGAATGTGCATTTTTAACATAAATGACGGCACAACATACGAAGCGCTCTCATATGTTTGGGGCAAATCGACGCTGACAAAGAGGCTGATGGTGGATGGTAGGTTGCTTCACATATCGAACAACCTGTACTCCATATTGGTACAGCTGCGCCAGGTAGAAAGAACTCGCACACTATGGATAGACGCCGTGTGTATCAATCAGCAAGACACAGCTGAGCGTGGCGCTCAAGTCACAATGATGGGCCAAATCTATCGTCAAGCAGACACGGTTATCTGCTGGCTGGGTGACGCGTCCATATACACGACCTTGGCTGTACATTTCCTGCGAAACCTTGCGAGCGAAGCTGATCAATTTATTGACTTGACCAACATCGGTCATTTGTGGCCAGTAACAGGGGAGACGGAAGTGCACAACGGGAATACGGCGGCGACGTTAGCATCTGCATTGGAAGCACACATAGAGGCTATTTATGATAGCCCGTGGTTCACTCGTCTTTGGATCTCACAAGAGGTATCTCTTGCCCGGAAACCGATCATCCATTGTGGTCAGAGCAAAATGAGCTGGGAAGAGCTGGAAATCGCAACGAGAATACTAGCGTGCTGTCATAAGCAAGGCCGGCCGTCACCATCACTACCTATTTCTATCAATAGGGCATGGACTCTTATCCATACGAGGGCTCGGTATCAGCTCATCACTCGACCCGCGGATGTTAGGCCTATTCACCTTGAGCTGGATACAATGTGGAGCCTTGGACGGCTTGCTTGGGAGTCCAGACAACAACATTGCCAAGATGACAAAGACCGCGTGTACGCTCTCCTGAGTCTCGTATCGGACGGGTCTGCTTACAGGATTTATGAGCCAAAACCATTCATACCAGACTATACCCGCACTGTAGAGTGGGCCTATGGACAGTTCTGGGGGCGATTTGGTGGCTACTCGTCGTTGTTCTATGCTGGCCTTTCGCGACGTGGAAAACGAATCACGCAAGATTTGTCCTTACACAACATTGGAGGCGTTTGGTGTGGGTATAAAGAAGGTCGTCTACCTTCATGGTGCCCTGAATTACGATCTCTTCCCAAAGCGTGGGAACCAATCTTCACCAGTGACTATGCGGCTTCAACTCCGATGCATCACATGGAGTGCCACCTAGATACAGCTACAGGACCTGGTCCTCTGATGATCCGTGGTCATCGTTTCGATACGGTGACCTTGGGCTTCCATATAACAAGGAAATTTACACCGGGTAGTGATTTCAACGATATACTGGACCTCCGGAAAATCATCAAAATGTTCGTCGCACTACAGTCTGCGTATGGCCCGTACATCAGTGGACAGAAACGAATCGATGCGCTTGGCTTTGCGCTCTTGACAGATATCCCATTGGGGCCAAACGAACATGACCATCCGTTCCAGATCTACACGAGCGTACGCCTCACTCGTAAGAGATTGAATAGACTTTGGCATCTTTATCTGCAGGACTTCATCTCAGACACCGGAACTATATGGCAGGTATTCGAAAAGCACTCCACAGCTTGTTTCGAAGCCCAACTTAGCAGCAACGCGCGACCAGGCCAGGAATTCCAATTCGACCTGTCCATGCAATTAACAAAGGATGAACAGTTGATTTGGAAACTACATGAATACATAGGCGACGTACTCAAGCGCCACCGCTTCATACTCACAAAATATCATTGGATGGGTCTCGCTCCTCCTGACACCGCACCCGGCGACATGGTGGTCGTCCTAGGTGGTCCTGGTACCGCTGTTATCGTTCGAGATACAGATCTGGTTACGACTGGCGAAATCGTTCTGCGGACCTATGAATCGATAAAAGAAAATATGGCTGCGGGCAAGGCTGTCAAGCATACAGACCTTGTCAGCACAGACACGGACAAGCCTGTCTCACAGCTGCTGGGGCCATGTTATCTGCAGGGCATCATGAATGGAGAGTTGTGGCAGGAAGAGAGATATGAGAAGTTGTTGGAGTGGGAGACGGATCGTGCGGGGACGATACCAAGGCCGACGATTTGTTTGATTTGAGTTATGGAAGTAGTCGCTCTTATATTCCAGAGCAGATAAGATTGCAGAACTGGTAATGGATGCGGCATCACTTAGTGTTGTGCCATCGTCTAGTACCCGCGCAGTGTCTCAACCTGTTGCATTGAGCTCGTCGCTTCCTTCGACAGTGATATAGCAACGACACTGGTCCAGTGTCAAATGTTTACAAGTCGTGAGGATGTGAGTCGCAAATAAGAGACGTTCCTGATTAGCATTCCTCAGCGATCACCTCATCGTGGGTAGACATTCAGCTTGTACAGAATTGGTGCTTTGGCAGCCGCTAGGCTGCTTGTGGAATCATGCATTCATCAAACATGAAACCTTCACGAATCACTGGCTTCACAACTGGAAAGACATGGACTACTTTGGCTCCTACCGAGAGATGCATGAAACCTGGGGAAGTCGATACCGTGTCCATGTACCGAGCAAGAGTTTAGTGGTTCCATTGCATTGCTAACACTGATGCGGCTGATGGAGAACAAAGGCCCTGCATTCTAGCTTATAACTAGCATATGCATTCCAAATCCAGATTTGTACTACTGAAGCATGTGAAAAGTCTAGTCGGAGCCAGAAGAAATGTTCCAGAACTACAGCGATAGTAGTAGATGTTTCAAAGCTCGAGTTCTTCTCCTCAAACACATCTCAACTACAACACAATATCCCAAAAGCGACTTCACTAATATGCACGGCTCAATCATCTCCGCTTTTGCTTTGATGGCATTCCTAGGTTTTGTGAGATCCGAGTCTTGTAAACCAGATGCAACTTTCAGTGACTTCTGTGCCGATGGTACGAAAGCTACGCCTTGCTGTGGTAATGGGCCATGCAATATTTTTTGCAGCAATTGTGACAATGGTATGTATAAACATTGGCCGCAAACATTCTTTTCCATCGCTTACCACTCATCTTGCAGGTTGTCGCACCGCAACATACGATGGGTGCGCCGCAAACGTTGATAAATATTTTGGACCAGCATCGCCATGCGTGGGTTGCCATGGAGATTTGCCCGTCATTCATTGTATAACTACAGATGAATGCCAAAAATGGTATGATGCGGCTATGGTATGTTTACTGCTCCCCAAGTTGGCGGCGCAAGACTGACCGTGCGAAGGCCAGCTGCAAGACCAAGTCTGGTGTGTCAAAGCGTGACGCTGAGGTTTCTTGGGCGACGAACGATACGCATGCTGATTCGACCGATGGATATGAAGTTTTCTCGCTTGTGGATAAGGACGGCAATAGCAACATCACTTTTGAGGAGTATGTTGACTATGTTCATGATGGCAACCTAACACTGAAGGAGAATTCCACCGCGCTGACCACTTGGTACACGTACTTCGAGAAGTAAGTAAATGTTTCCAGCTATGGAGGAAAACTGCGGAAACACTAATCTTGTTGAAGGTTTGACAAAAATGGTGACGGAGTTATTGACATTGACGAGCATCACCGCATCTCGGACGACAAGGAAGGTTGAGCATGTGGAGCCATACACCGTCTGGCTGCAAATAGGCATATCCTGATCCTGAACGGAGTTGTTCTGTCGCCCCAAGGATCACAAAATCAATGCATGATTTGTCTCGTACACAAAACTTAACAGAATCATGATATCAACTCGCATCTTCATGTCCACTCTGCTTTTGATACTCTGTGATTGTACACAGTTCCGACGTCTTGAGACATGTCATATCTTCCAGTCTCAAATTTATTCATATTGCGGCTAATCTCGTCATCAGCGCTGCACTGTGCGCATGATCATGCGGTAAGAGTAGGGCAAAGAATGTTACGGAACGTGGCTTTTTGGGCGTAAGCGCTCCCAAGCATGCATTGGTAGTGTATCTTGATAATCACGAGGCAGCTTTCAAGCGCAGGAACACGGTGGTGTATACTTCAAAGGAGAATAATAGTGATGTTGGGTGACATTGGATGTGAATTGGTCGTTCGACGACGCATTGGGACTATGGTACGTACTCACAAGATATATAGACGGAAAATGGCGGATAGGACTTACGAACGCGATGTAGCTCACGAACTCAGCCACGCGTTCGGCTCCTCCAATTTAGTACGATCTTACTGAGTCTGGCGAAAAGCTACAGACGAGACCATTTGATATTTCTTTCAGTGCAGGGCCTAAAAAGGAAGCAATGTTTGTTGGCAAAATGAGACAAAGTGTATCAAAATTCTCTCAATTACTCATGTGTTTGGCAGCTGCTCTATCAGTCTTGTAATTTTGCTCTCATGCTTAGCAGGAAGCTTTAAAGGTCGTTATGCATACAGATGTTGACAGTTTGCATTTAGAACACAGAAGTTCTTGACGTTTAACTGATGGATACAATTAGGGTCTTAATGCTTAACAGCTATCATATGATCTTTTGCTGCACTTTTCGTATAGAACTTCCTGGCGCACGTTTTACATGGAACCTTGGGGCTCTCATGTCCATCGACTCTCATGTGCCCATCTGCCTCGCTTTGTGTGTAGAACTTCCTGGTGCAAGTCCTGCAAGAAACCTTGGGGCTCTCATGTCCAGCGACTTTCATGTGCCCATCTGCCTCGCTTTGTGTGTAGAACTTCCTGGTGCAAGTCCTGCAAGAAACCTTGGGGCTCTCATGTCCAGCGACTTTCATGTGCCCATCTGCCTCGCTTTGTGTGTAGAACTTCTTGACGCAAGTCTTACAGGCAACAGTAGGGTTGTCATGTCCCGCAGCTCTCATGTGGTCTTTTGCTGCATTTTGTGTAGAGAACCTCTTGGAGCACGTCTTACAAGGAACATTGGGGTTTCCATGCCCCACAGGTGCCATGGGCTGTTTTACTGTTTGGCCTAATCTCTGTTTTTCATCATGGGGCTGACTCATCAAAAGTGACCTGAGACTGTTCAGATCCATGTGTTGATCCACTGCGCCCTCTGGTCGGAGTGCTATGTCGTAGATTTGCTTTCGAGCGCGTGGTACTTCTCTGAACTGATCCAGACTTTTACTCGACACGTTGATTGGTGAACCAGTAGCATAGTCGTTCGCACATTCTTCTACTTGTTTCTGCAGTCCTGCTGCAGCATCAGCGCCAACGTATCACTAGGCAGAAGACAATTGCTACACTAACCAGATGTCTCTTGAATGGATTCTTCTACAGTCTGAGTCTTGGTCATCTCTGCTACTGGTATGATCGATAGCACTTCCTTCGCGCAGGCTGCTGCCGTTGCGGCCGCATAGCGCTGCCAAGTTTTGTTCTTATGCGAATCCGCATAATCGCAGATGCCGCGAATGACCAGACACGGGAAGTTATTCATCAGACCAGCTGCCTCCATCTCGAAGCAAAGCACACCTCCGAGTTCTGCACTCACCTTGTCTCTTTGCGCTGCACTTCTCATCACCAGGTTCCCCGATGCAATTGTGCCATAGTGCACTTGGACTTCCTGCCTTCGCGGCCTTCGATCTATTAGGTAGCTTATGTCGCACTGACTGCATGTCGCCGCTCCTTTATCTTCATGATCGTATTCCGGTTTGAAAAGAACGTCTATGCCCGCAGCCTCTCGCGTAAAGGTTGGTTCTGGTAATTCGTCGAACTTGGACAGATACTCAGACAATCTGCCCTTCCCTCTTATGTGCTTAGCCTGCAGATGTCCAACTGCGTTGAGCAGGACTATAGGTGGTGCGTTAAGCGATCCAGTGCGGTCAAACCCGCTCGGCGTAGCCTTGCCAGAGTCATACTGCACCACCCCGCCATATGTCTGATCCGGCTTACTGACCACTACATCTCCAAGCCTGATATCCGCTTCTTCACTGGGAACACCACCTCCAATGCCGACCATCAGACCAAAGCGCGTAGATGTAAACGCCTGCTTCATTTGCATAGCGACTGCAGCAGCCGAGTGGGTGCCTAATTGTCCGCCAGGCAGGCAAGCAATGACGACATTGTGCTCGCCGACTCGTCCGCACGTGTAAATGTTGGTGTCGTTGGCGCCAGACGGGGGCGTGTTATGCTCTTCGTCGAGCATCTCCTGAGCCGCCGCCAACTCGATTGGGAGGGCGCAGATCCATCCGACTGTGTAATCAACACGACTCAGCCGGAGCGCCATTTGCTGCTCTTACGTTCAGGTGTTGTAGTAGAGCTAAGGGCTACTGTGATAGGCAATTACGTCAACGGACAGTGAAGAGCTTGTTTTGTAGAAAGAAACGAGGGTACAAAGCGTGGGAGGGGCAGTGTGGCCGCGGTACTTGTCACTACTCAGCCTCGTGGCCTACATATTGTCCTCCTGCGCACAACCATCAGTCAGCTGTCGTCCTGCAGGCTGAGGCTGCATACTGCGGCACGGATTCGAGAGTCCTTGGCAGCAATGACTGGTACGTGCGGCATACGCAGTCAGCTCATTGGTTCAGGGCGCATCGTTCCGCATGACCCTAGATAAACAACTTCCGGTGAACATGTAGTGTACCTGATTAGTGTCAACAATAAAGGTTCATTCTCACACATCCGAATGCGCATGTATCTTCTAAATATTTACAATGTATAGCCTGTCTGTTCTAGAACATTGTGAGCCAGATTCACGCCTGCTTGTATCTTGAAGCTAAGCACAGTGCAGCTCCAGAAGGCTGGCTGTTTGAATCGAGAGACCTAGACCAATGTCTCAAAGTACGGCTGGTCTTGACCTGTCCTCGCATTGTCCTACTAAACATGCCAGCAGGATGCTCCATCTCCCAAGCTACGATATTTGTACTCGCAGCTGATAAGCTTGCATTTTTTGACACTAACCACTCTCTAGGTTGGTGCAGGACGATGTCCTTTCGACTGGCCAGCAATTGGCACCAGCGTTAGTGCAGCACTTTCAGATTTCGCAGCTCATGCACTCGAGTGTGTCCAGGCGATCGAACGGGTTCTTCATCTTCGAGGATTGTCTTGACGAGGATGGAAACCTTCAAGCCTATTGTGCGTAAGGGTATTCTCCATGATGAGTAGCTGTAGCACTAACGTTGTGGGTGAGACACATGGTTTCGCGTCTTGATCAAGGCTGTCTCTCACAATACCTCAAGCTATACCTCAAGCTATACGTGGCATGAGATGATGTTCTGCTCACGCTGGGATTCCCAGACATGTGTCGTCCTATGCACAGGCGTAGACCTTACGTTCCAGCACCTCCTTCAGCAAAATTTGTGCCGTCTGTGGCCTAAGATTCCGCCTTCTGAGCCCTTCTCATTGCACGTGCCTCTTATAGAGACCATACTTGAGTTGCAGGACTTATCTGTTTGGTCTGTCCGAGACATTGTCCGGAAAATCGAGAAGGCAAGTAGCACTCAATAGCACAGGTTCATTTTCTTAATTTTAGATGTACAGGATCGCTCCTTGTCAGCTCTTGGTCTCCAAGACTTCACTTTAATGCACGAGACGGCAAGACACGCTATTCACTCTTTTGAGACACTCGGCGTGTTAGTAGAGACGGTAGAAGCCATTCAACAACAAATCATGGACATCTCTACTCTGCACAGGCCAAGGGGTGGGAACTGCTCACGCGTTTCGCACCAAATCAAAACCTACACAAAGGCTCATGTCCGCATGCTTCGTGGTTTGTTTATGCGTTCCCAGTCGAACAAAGAACGGCTGCAGAACGAGATTGCTCTTGTAAGAGTAGACAAGTTGGCTTGACAATAAGATAGTGCTGAAAACGTAACAGGCTTACAACTTGATCGCGCAGCGAGATAGTCGAGTAATGAAAGACCTAGGAGAAGGAGCAAGGCTTGATAGTAGAGCTTTGAAAACGATCGCAGAAGTGACCATGGCTTTCTTGCCACCGACTTTCTTGTCGGTTCGTTCTCCTCAGCCATTTTTAAACTCATGCTAATTGAGAGCAGGCCATTTTTAGCATGAGTTTCTTCAATTACACGCCGGGTCAGAATGGCGCACAGTCCGAGTGGTCGATATCCGACAAGTTCTGGGTATATTGGGCATGTGCGGTACCACTGACGTGCTTGACGATGTCGATCTGGCGTTGGCGGCAAAATCAGACAAGAAGTTGAGATGGCCATCTTAACAAGATGAACCCTGTTCGATTCGAGGGAAGGTCTACAACCTGGCAAAGTGGGTTTCGACTCATTCTTCAAGATAACGCTTCATGAGCTAAACGCAGCGCCAGCTCATTGGGGCTGCGAGCCGTATAGTAGCTTCCTCTCTATCTGATATTCCATCCGTAATACATTATTTGATTGCCTTGGGCGATTTCAACAACGACTTATGCTTACATACGGTCAAAAACAGAAAGGAAATGTGTTAAGACTTTGGTGTGAACGCTTACACCTATCAAGCAATGCTAACGCTAGCCAGCTGTGCTGGAATTTGACTAATTGTTTTGAGATTTAGAAGATCTATCAAGACAAATCACGTGTGTAAATAGTATCATTGATTTAGAAATCATCTGATAATTTCGTCGCACAACAAACTCAAGCAGCAATGAAAGCGTTTGGTTTAGGGCCTACAAATCAATATCCCTATGACTTATCAGGGTTGACTCCAAACGAATGTCACTTGACTGTGGCATCCGAATGAACCTCAGTTTTAAGTATTCTGCCGCTACCATATTGTGGACGCCAATTGCTCTTCTCTTCACTCACACCGTTGCCTTTTGCGGACGCTTCACCTGCCGCCGGCGAAGCTATGCTCTCGAATCTTCGAATACTGATCTGTGAGAAATCGCCTGACACCTTTTGTATTGACTCGTCACTGAGATGGCCTCCGAGTTGCTTGATATGATCGCCGAATCCACGGTTTTTGCCATGAATCGTCTTTTGGCTGTTGGAAACCAGGAATTGTACGGCGTCGTCGCCGGTAGCGTGGTTATCAATAACACTTATGTCGTCCTTCAAGTGTTTGTCCGCTTTGATGCATATATCTCTGCCCTGTCGAGCAGTTTCCCATTCCTCTCGTAATCTGCCAAGGTACTTCAAGTCCTCTTGTGTCATGGTTCCATCCGATGTAGACACTATTTGGCCCAGAATGTCTCTCATGTGGCTTTCCAACCTCTGAACCGTTTGTGTCATACTGGCTCTGCACTCCCGCAGGCCATCGCTCGTAATTTGTCCGGGGATAGTGTCAGCGTCTTGAGACACACCGTCTGTGAGGGTCGGCTGGAGCTCATCGATAAGCTTGGAGAATTGTGCGCAGACTAGGAGGCACTTTTTCGTGCTCGAGCGCTCGTCTTTAATGCGTTTCAAGTCTGAAGATTCTGACTCTGCCACGGTGCGCACCATCAAAGCCTCTAACCTTTCGTCAATGCTTTCGAGTCGCGCCTCGAGGTCGTCCGTCGCCGTTTTGACCATGTCTTTATACTCTTCAAGACGTTCTAGGGTGACGGATGATTTGCGTCTAAATAGAAGCGATAGTCAGCGTCGATCATAAGTTGCATCAAAGCAAGACTCACGTCTGAATGTCCATGAGCGCGATGGCGATTGTCGATTGATATGCTGCTAAAGAATCCTTAAAATCATCGATATTATCCCCCATATATTTCAGCTTGGCCCAGTCTCGGAAACTCTGCTTATCACCTCCTGACCGTGCGCAGCACTTTTGCAGCTCTTGCAGGAATTCATTGCAAGCGTTGCCACATCGTTGCAGTGGAAGATCAAGTACAGATAGGTCCACGTGTTTGTTCGTCTCCACAGTGTCATTCAACGACTCTAGGACACCGATGAGAGTTTCGAGCTCTTGGACAAGATCGCGCACGCGTTTAGGATGAGTCTTAAAGCTCTGGATTGTCGAGTGAAGTGTTAGGCACGACTTGTGAGCGAAAATGACGAGCGCCAAGATTCCTGAAGCAAGGCTTATCGGCTCGGCCATGGCAAGAGTGCTCGTGAGTGTAGTTGACAAAATGTATCAGATTACGTGTCGTAGGACGGGGTCTGTATTTAAGTATATTTGTTGATCAACTCATCACATCTGTCGCGGCATGAGGTATACTACAGATCGATAGCCGCCAGCAGTGGAGGGCGGGGCAGCGGTTATCGTTGCTCCAAGCGCTCTGAGAATTTAGTGCTTACCTTGGTTTCAGCTGCCGCCCCATAACGTCGTGTCTAATTTAAGCGATCTACGCTAGACCAAGGCACTGCGAGTCGAATTACGTAGTCACTGTTTCCGGTGAGATTGGTGATAACTTCATTGGCAACCGACTTCTTCAATCAGTCGTGTGTTCGCAACACCAGTAGTCGTATAGTAACCAAGCACAGGGGGACAAAGAGCATGCGACCTTAGATGTACTAAAGCAGGATAATGAACCAAGATTCGCTGCAGAAATTATAGTAACATCGCCTGCTGCTAAATCTCCGCTTCGGAAGAGAGTCGCCAAAGTTTATACCTAAATAATAATTCAGGGGTGTGTCAGACATGCCATCTTGCATTGCCAAGACAAAGCAATTCCCAGAAGCCTTTTTTCCCTAGGCACGGTTGATGTATGTATTCTGCATTTCCGGAGGTCATTTAATTGCGGTGAGGATTCGCAAGGCATGTACGGGGCGTCTCATGACTCTTCACGTCCTACTGGGCAGGCGATGCCTAATTGTCTTTTGCTGTTCGAAGGAAGCCGCATTAACGCAAACAACGTTGCAGGATCATCCTCTTGCGCAGCAGAATCAAGTTTACCAGGCGAGTCCTTGATCAGGGTGCCACGGCATATGCCTAGGTATTGCAGATGAGAGACATGTACGATCGAGGATAGTCGATGCTATTAACGAGGACCTCTCTTGGACAGCCGGCCAGATCTTTGACCGTCGGTTGCCGTACTACAAGGAAGCTGCGGTCGTTAAAACCATACATTAATGCTCTTAAGTTGTCAATTATCCCTCCAAGGCAATTCTATGCTTTATTGAGAATGAATGAATGACTTCAAGTAGCGGAGTTTAAGTTTAATTGATACGTTAGATGCAGTGAGGATGTGAGGTGTAGATGCGAGTCTATATGTCAGACACGATTGGGCTTATATCTATACACGTAGCAATGTCGTTTTTGCCTTCTATGTAGACAGATAACAATGACGTCTTGAAGGCCTTCTAAATAAACCGCTTTGCTTGCCGCGATTGAGGAAGACGTGTCATTGAGCAAGAGCGGTATTTCTGGTAGAAGGATCGTAATTCGTCCTCATAGTATACATTAACATAATCTAGCCTATACGTGAATTCATGTCTGGTGCCGAAATCTTCGAGTCTGACATTCATCTCGCGTCGAATATCGTGATGTGACTAAGGAGATCCACAATCGTCTCATGACCATTCCTAATCGCGCGATCCAGTGCGGTACCACGAGACTCAACCGACGGATGAGAAGCATTCGGGTTTCCGCCCGCCCGTAACAACATCTCCGCGATGGCCCTATGGCCTACAGAGCAAGCCCATTGCAGAGGCGTACCTCCCGTGCTGTTCATCGAATTGGGATCGGCTTTGTACTCCAGTAATAGTTTAACTTCCTCCTCGCGAGTATTGGCAGTTGCACGCTGCAAGGCCGTCCCTCCGTATTGGTCTTTTGCATCTGGCTGCGCGCCATGCTGTAGAAGAATTCTGATGACCTCGAGATGGCCTAGTGCCGCTGCACGCTGGAGTGATGATCCACCAAATTGCTTCGCCATGTCAGGGTATCCTCCATGAATGAGTAATAGCCTCGTGATTGCTAGGTCGCCATTCGTCGCTGCTCTTTGAAGTGCCACACCGCCGCAGAAATCTTGCGCATTGACGTCTGCTCCATGCTTTATCAATAATTGGGCGATAGACGCCTGTCCGTATGCTGCAGCTTGCTGTAGGGCAGTTCGTCCGGAACTGTCAGATAAATCGACGTCCGCGCCGCTCGTAAGAAGTATGTCGCATACTTCCTCGTGTCCTTTGATAACAGCCTGGTGTAGAGCAGTTCCCTTTGAGTAATCTCGAATGTTCGGATCTGCTTTGAACTCGAGAAGCATCTTCACAACAGAGGAATTGCCAATGGCTGCTGCCCGATGCAACGCCGAACCGCTATGAGGATTAATCGACCGATAACCCATTCCTTCACCTTGCACATCGAGGTTTGGATCTGCGCCATATTCGAGCAATGTCTGGACCACTCTGGAATGCCCCCGACCAGCTGCAATCTGGAGAGCTGAACCGTCAGAGCCAGTATTATTCACGTCTGCAGCTTCGTCTATCAGAAGACGAACCAGGTCAGCATGACCATATCTTGCGGCTTCTTGTAATGGTGTGCGATCAGTAACCAAGATTTCTGGATCAGCATCTTCAACATTCCCGTCATAGCGAAGAATCTGACGTGCTACTGTCGCAAGTCCCAGCCGAGCAGCAATGTGGAGGGCGGTCGTAGATTTGGGGTACTTCTGGCTGTAGTCTTCGGACCTATATGCAGGAGCGCACATGACCTGCAACATACTGCCACGTAGATTGCGATCACTTACGATGCTGAATGACAGCTCTTCAACTTCGCTGTCAGAGACTTGCCTTACGTGCTCGGCCCAATGATGCGCAGCATACTTGAGGAAAGGATATGTCTTGATTCGCTCCTGAAATAGGTCGTCGGAATTGCAGGGGCCAACCGAAAATGCTCTGAAATGCAGATATACCAGACAAGTAATGGACATGTCTTTTTCGGCGTTTGAGAACAGGTCCTGTCTTCTACCCTCAAAGAACTCTCGTGCAGTTGAATGTACGAAACGCAGAGTGTTTTCGGTGTCCTCTATTCGGATGAGCCCTGCACAGACGTCGACTAGACTTTGCCGTTGAAGCAGATTTCGAGTATCCAAATCCGCTGGAGGAGCATTGCCATTATCATGTTCAACTGCCAAAGCGTGCAAGCATTCTTCGACTCCGAGGGGCCTTTTCGCGTAGGAAACCCATTGCAGTATTCGTGTAGCGAGACTTCTGTCCGACTCCCCCTGATCTGCGATCCTTTTCAGAGACACGCTGTATGCCTCTTCCAACTTCGCGGGTAGTATGTGTAATCTGGCGAGCAGTCTTGAGATCGTCCTTTCGTGGCTTATTTGTTCCACTAAGAGTACTGCCATCAGAAACCTAGATAGGATCAGTGAAGCCGAGCTTCGAACAGCGTATGATGTTCAAACTTACATCCCTGCCGCCCGAGTTCGAATCTCTTCGGCAACTTGTCCTTCGAGCTCTGGTGTCAGGCTTCGCCTTAATACAGCCTTCAGTTTTGATATCAGGTACTTCTGAATGTCTGCATCTGATGCGGCTATCTCAACACGTGGTCGATTGCGTAGCTCATGTTGAATATCCTCCAAGTTCGGACGACTGGTAATCATAATCTTGACTTTGTCACTACTTATAGCATCGAGGGCTGTGATCAGAAGTCTCCGCTCGAAACGATCCACGCACTCGTCGAGAGCATCCACGATGAGGAATACATTCCCGAAGCTCATACACAATGACTCGAGCAGTGATTGCAGTTGTAGTGCGCTAGGCCGTCGTTGAATGGTACCAAGGTCTTCATACATATCCCAGAGCTCTGGGTGAACGATTGCGCTCTGAGCCGCAAGCTGTTTTGCCAATCCTGCAATGACATCCGAAGCCTTTGGTTTCTCTTGGTGGTCACAGAAGACAAATGCGAGTCCGGTCGTAGTCGAAGAAGTCAGTCTCTCTACTCTGATGTGGTTAACCAAAATCGCCCTGCACGTTGAAATCAGTTGAGCTCAGATCTTTCAATGCGAACTTACATCATGACAGTCTTCCCACTTCCAGCTATATCAAAATTAGTCAATATATCTCTCATGACATGTAACCTGGGGTGGTAGCAAAACCTACGAGCGCCCGGGCACCATAAGAATTTACATGATCCATTATCCATCAGCCATTGCTGTACATCTGGGTGTTCGATGAACCAACGTCCAGTGCCAGGTTGGTGCTGGGAGTATAGCTCGTATTGCTTCTGAGGCATGTTGTAGCCGGAGAGCCACCTCAGAGCTTGTGCGAAGCGATTGCCTATCCGTATGGGTATGTTAGCTCATTCTCGCACTAGGCTTGACAGGCAAGTTGGCTACCTTGTTGAGTGGCTCGGATAGCCTTGGTATCCTTAAGATTTCTGAATACCCCTAAGCTAAGGCCAGTCAGCGTCAGTCAGCGTGATGAAACATGTCTTAGCCACACGATAGGCCTCCACGTACAAAATATCGCGATTTAAAGCACTTTGGAATATGACGAGGTATTTGTGCAATTTTTCGACCGTTTCCTTCGATTTGCCTTCATCAAGTGGCCACGATAGTAAGGTCCACTTCGTAAAGTTGGGATCGTCGGAGTTGAATTTCTCTAATTTAAGACGTAGGTCAGCAAGAATAATCTTGTACTCGATGCATGTCGGTAGAGACAGAACGGCCGATGCCCCGACGGCTTGAAGCTCTTTAACATCCACAAAGTCGAGGAGACTGTCTAGCTCGCCAAGAACAGTCTTCAGCCCTTTCAGTTCCCGGAGTATAGCATTGACGGTGTTTGTGGCGTTGCGAACTTTCGTGACATAGGTGATAGCCAGTCGGCTGACTTCGATGGTCAATGTGAGCATACCTGCAATGCCAGCTGCAAGGTTAAGATCGCCAGCCATAGTGGGAGTTGGCTTCGGCAGTGGAAGCTCTGATCCAAGAAGCTCATCACGCGATACCTGAGAGGCCTATCGTGATGTTGGAAGGCAGGGAAAAAATCCCTCAGCCTTCAATGCTTCTGAGATGGGACATTTGTTGCACAGCTGAAGTGAATGACGTACATCGCTAAGCGCCGCCTTGAACTGCGTCAGTGTTGTTGGCTGAGGAAAAAGGAGGGCGTTGGTTGGGTTACTCACCGGAAATCAACGCAGATCCGAAGGCTGCGCGCGCTGTTCACTCGCTGTGGAGGCGAGCAGCCCGCTTGCGGTAACAGGCGCATCTCAAAGTGAAAATGACCAAGGGTACTGAGTGAAAGCGAGAATACGAAACAGATTTGTCTTACTAGAAGATGTAAATGCTTTATCTAGCACGACCAGTGTCGTGAAAGTGGACTTTAGAATTCAGCCTAACCACACCCCACTACGAAATCAAATGCGAAGTATGTTCAAGGATGATAGTGGGGCGCATCGAAAGCGAGCTAGATGACTGCAGAGGTTGTAAGGAAAACGTGGCGTGTGTGGGTAGATTGCACAGCTGCGACATTCCAAGCTATCGCTTTCACACGTCACCACCTTATACCGGATTTGATCGGCGTATCGATACGTCATCGTGGCCATCCCTCTTTTCCGCTCCGAGACCACAATAGAGATCTTTCCTTCTTCTAGAAGGATGAAGCACGCAAATCATTCTATACTAGCCCGATAATGGCTATGTTCCCAAATGCATTTCCATTTAGCCTCATCAGGACGTTCACTATTGCTGCCTGCTAGTCATCATTATAAATATTAATATACCCGTCTTGTTTGTCAAAATAAGTTTCGCAAAAGACACTGTGCACTTTTAAATCACTGATGGCTTCATTACGGCCAATATTTCTCCTAGCTCACCCGCGCGCATGCTCCTCAGCCTTCGAACGAGTGAGTCTCTTTCCCAATTTATCAGTGGCAGAATTAAAGATGGTCGTCACCGTGGACTTCGTGTGGTCATGGAGCCTGTAGCATACTATTGTATCATTAACAATCAAAGGTCATGATGACACAGAAGGATCGCATACTATGCATACATGAGCCTTTTTCAGGCGCATTTTTCATGGGCCCTGAGCGCTTGAGTGACCGATTTGACGGAAGAGAATACGAGAGAGTCTCGAGCGGTATGGACAGTGTCACATACCGTGATACCATAGAAGGCATAATCAGGATATGTGATAGCAATCCAGTGAGTTAGGCCGCATCCAGTAAGAGTGCGGTGATACCTAGGGCATCGCTCTTGGCTCAGTCAATTGTTCATCAGCTGCAGGATAAGCGTATATTCATCAAGGACATGGCTTATTTCATGGTCCATCAGCCGGGATCCAGGTCTGGCCTTGCTGAATCGTTTGCCGGAGTTGCTTCTGGTACAGATGAAGTACAATTGTCCAACGTGTCAGTTATCCCACTTGAAATATTGCGAAAATTCCATTTCACCTTCCTCATTCGACACCCGGTCCTTGCCATTCCAAGCTATTATCGATGTACGATACCACCCAAGAGCGAAGTCACCGGCGTGACCCAATACAGCAATGCGGATACAGGATACAAGGAGCTTCGGAAACTCTTCGATTACCTGCATATATGCGGTATCGTAGGCCCTTCAATAGCCGGGAGAACAAGATTCTCTCCTGCCACAATGTCTGATGGCCAGTTACAGGACGTGGAAATATGCATGATCGACGCGGAAGATCTTCTGAGATACCCGGAGTCCATAGTCCAACAGTACTGCGCCAGCACTGGACTTCATTATTCTGGAAAAGACATGATGAAGTGGAATACTGTAGAAGAGCACATGTACGCAAGAGATGCATTTGCCACCTGGAAGGGATTCCACGATGATGCTATCAACTCCGTGAAACTGGGAGGAAATGTCAAGGTTTGTGGTAGACAACTGTAACCCTACCTCCAAGTACTGATATGTCTTGTCACTTCTAGAATCAGCATCCTTCTGCTGCGGAGCAAGATCAAATTTGGCGCGAGGAGTTTGGGGTCGTCGCAGCGCAGCTGATCCGAAAGCTTGTGGACGAAAACATGTCGGACTATGAATACCTGAAACAATTTGCGGTAAAGCCGCAACTCTCACCGAACTGATATCGACCCTTTGGTCGGTGATTTATGCTCCGGTCTGTGGCACTAACAATCTATATAAACATGTCACAAACCCATCCCATTCCGGTTCACGAACAGCGTAATTTCTCCTCTCGTGGCGTCTACAATGTGAGGACATTGGTGTAGAACAGAGTATTGCAGAACAGATCACCGAGACTGGGGTGACCCCTGCAGTCGGTATTCGTATGGAGAATCGAAGGGACTTTCGATATGCTTCGCCCATATCTCCACCATCTTTCGATTGTAGGTCAGGTGTAAAGGAACTCTGCCACAAATGTGTTCCGGTAGTGAAATGGCCTCCGCACGGTTTAATGATTGCAATCACAAAGCAGTTATGAACTGTAGCGATTCTCATTAGATAATATTGGTCAAAAATAAGTATATAAATTAACCTACTACAATTTTCTGTCACATACGACCATAGGACGTTGAAAACAAGTTCCCTTGTTCGATCAACCGAATTTTGAGGCACTGCTTACAGGTTATTTGCTGCAGTTTACGGTAATCGTCTGTCGCTTGTCTGAGCTTGAACCGGGTGCTTGCAACCGCCCCAACTGTGCCACCCTCTCCCTGAGATCCCATTCACAGCTTTTATTCATAGTAACAAGGTATCCTCAGAATGCGCACGCTAATGTGCCCCCCTCTTGGGCGCCGCTTGCACAGCAGACCTACTGTGTAAGTCGCGCTATACTTATCACATTCCCCCCTCATAGGTACACATTGATTGTTAGAAACTCGCTCATCGCCCTATTTCACCGTAACGACAAAACCAAACCTTAGCTGTAATCGCGCATCACAGCATATATTAGGAATGAGGCACGTGTTCAACATTTGTTGGCGACCTGCAGCTGCAAGCGCGTGCAATGGCGCTGTTGGGCTTGCGACAGCTGGGAGGTTTACCCCGCACTACCCCTCGTACAGTCTATCCCGACCAACGTGGTGATTATACATGAGAGCCGATGGTTGCCCGGACATGCCAGTAACACCTACTCACAAAACTCTCCCGTATAGTCTTACCTAGGGATGCTCTCGAGGCAATCTCGAAACCTGTCAACATTTCAGCAGACCTGAGCGGGACATTCATTGATGTGGGGCCAGCTTTCTGATACATACAACGCGCACGCGTAGCACGATGGGCATCGAGTTCGAGTCTGTCGTCCCAGTCCTCCGCGTTTTTGACATCGCCAAGGCTGATGAGTTCTACCTCGAATATCTTGGCTTCAAGGTCGACTGGGATCACAGATTTGACGAAAATGCGCCTTTGTATCGGCAGGTCTCGAGAGGTGGCTTAGTCTTACACCTGAGCGAGCACCACGGCGACGGTAGTCCCGGCGTCCATGTGCGCATCACGATGAACGGATTGACCGACTATCATGGCGAGTTGCAAGCCAAGGCGTATTGGTACATGAGACCGGGCATCGAGGAAAATTCAGCGTCCGGGGCTGTAGAGCTGGCGGTTATGGATCCTTTCGGCAATCGTATCACGTTCTGTCAGAAAAAGAGGTAAAATCATTCTAGAGTATTCTGCAGGCGAGAGCTCACATAGTGTAGTGTTCGAGAGGCAGATTAGGCTGTTCTCTGGGGCAAAGAGGTGCAATGACCTGAGATACTGTTAGGGCCTGATTTTGATTCTTTTTCCAAGACAAACAAGTACTGGCTGCTTCCAAAGGTCTAAGTTCATCTCTTAATGCCATTACTATTTGGATATGAACTCTGACACCTAGTGTACATCGTTCAGTCTAGTTGCTTTCACTCCATACCGTCTCCTGCTGAAGAGTAGGTGAGACCGTTGACGATCAATCAGAGAAGACTTTCGTGGCTTTCGATAACGTATAGTAGCATCTATGCATGTGTCAGCAGGACGGGAGCACTACGAAGCCGCCCGTATTGGGTGATGTTCCGTATATCTTATGCGCATCCAGTCCTGTATTTGTGTAATCTACCGACTGACAGAAGGCTGGATCGGTAGCGTGATAAAATGCTTTAGAATATCTTACACCGGAGGCTTTAGCAGCGGTTGAGATAGTTAAACAAAGAACATTAGGGGATCATCGAAAAGTGAGCTCTAAACTGGGTGGGTTGCACCAGTAAATTTTAGATTAGTTTATTGTACATAGAATTGACGTTGGACTCCACATACGACCATAGGACGTTGAAAACAAGGCTTCCCGTTCGCTCAGCCCTATTTAAGCAACGTACCGGTGGACTAGTAGTCAGGTGGGTGACCACTGGCGAATCCCCGCTGTTGTATGTTTTTTTTGTGATTGGTTGTGTGGGTGCAGGATAATTTTTTGCTAGCGCGCGGCGGAGAGTCGAGCCTTTCCTGACTCGTCATCAAACTAGAAGACAGAATAACATGAGCATACAGACAAGACGAACAACATCATTTCATCAGTGGTCAGTTTATGTATTGCTTTTGCCGCTGAATAAATTGCTGAATATATGCACTAAAAAAACCCAGTTGTAGCCTAGCTATCAGGAAGAGTGCCAAACGCGTATACATAGATTATTCGACACGACAAATGCTCCAACGATGCGCGCTGAGCTTATTTGTTGCTAGGGTAGAGGTAATCTGTCGCAGGGAAGAACTCCTCCTTAAGCAACCGCGGGCTGGTGAAGCGGAACATGGGATTCGAAGAGCCGGCCTTGTCGTTGGTGCCGCTTGCACGACTGCCACCAAAACTCTGCTGTCCGATGAGCGCAGCTGTTGTTTTGCAGTCTGACATATTCTTTAGCATGATGAGAGGAATAAGCTTTGAACAACTTACTGATATAGAAGTTGCCGGCCGAGTAGCGAAGAGCATCTTCAGCTTCACGAATCGCCGTCCGTGAATTAGCAAAGACAGCACCTGTCAACGCGAAATTGCCGCCAGCCTGATCGACCTTTTCCAGGATACTGCTCCACTCAGCGTCGGGATAGACGTAAATCGCTAGAACAGGGCCGAATATCTCGTAATTGAAGAGCTTATGGTCAGGTGAATTGCTTTGGTACACCGTAGGCTTGACGTAGAAGCCCGTTGAGTCGTCGTAAGTGCCTCCAGCTAGCAACTTCAGCGAGGAGTCCTTGTTGCTTTCGTCAATAACAGCCTTGATCTTCTCAAACGAACGACGGTTGATGACCGGGCCCATAAATGCTGCAAGATCTTCGTGCGGGTTTCCTTGCGTAATCTCGCCGACGTCTTTCAAGAAAGCATCGAGGAATTCTTGAGAACGAGACTGGGGCAGGTACAAGCGGGATGTTGCTGAGCACTTCTGGCCCTGGTACTCGAAGGAGCCACGGACGGTGTGTTTGACTGCGGACGCAATATCGGCAGATGGATGAATAAGTGTGAAATTCTTGCCGCTTGTCTCGCCAACCAACCGCGGGAATTCGCGGTATGTGTGGTTGCCAATACCTTGCCCAATGCGAGCAGTCAATGAGCGGAAGACATCGGATGATCCGACGAAATTGAGGCCTGCAAAGTCGCGGTGGTTGAGGACAACATCGTTGATCTCTTCGGCATCACCAGGGACGAATTGGATGACATCTGGCGGAAGGCCAGCCTCCAGCAGAATTCTGTACACGATTGTGCTGGCGTAAATGTTTGATGGAGACGGCTTCCACAGAACGACATTACCCATAATCGCCGGTCCAGAGATCAAGTTACCACCGATTGCGGTAAAGTTGAAGGGTGAAATGGCATACACAAAACCTTCCACGGGCCGGTAGTCCAATCGCGTCCACATTCCGTTTGTGCCGCGCTCATGTTGCTTCTCGAGGATCTCAGCAGCGTAATTACAGTTCAAACGGAAGAAGTCAGCCAATTCAGCGGCTGCATCGACTTCTCCTTGCCAGATATTCTTGCCCTGGCCGAGCATAGTTGCTGCAATTAGTTCGTACCTGTACTTTCCAGCGACCAGCTCCGCAGCCTTCAGGAAGATAGCGGCACGGTCGACAAAGGGTGTGTTCTCCCATGCCTTTTTTGCTTTCAGTGCTGAATCAATCGCCGTGGAAACTTGCTCCTTTGTAGCAAGTGGAAAGTTGGTGAATGTGGTTGCATGGTTGGCTGGTAGCGGCTGGTCCACTGACTTGGAGACTTGTTGCGACACGCCATTGTAAAAGATCTCACTTTTGAGAGGAAGTTGTGACTTCAATCGCTGAATGGCCTCCTCCAGACCTTTGCGCTCTGGTGAGCCCTTCTCGTATGTGGGGTTTGGCTCGTTGCGTGCATCTGGTAACCTAAATGGTACTGTCGTTTTGGTGCGGAGTTGTGATTGGAGCAAAACGTTGCGATGTGCGCTTGCCAGAGGCCGCCTCGCAGCGCGGGGAAGCTGTGAGAGTGTTCGCAACGCCGACATGTTTCAATCAATGAAGATGGCAACACGAAAGTAGAGGAGTGAGTTGCAGAGACGAGCATTCTATGCTGCACATCGCATTCATGTATGTGGTCGCAAGAGTGTTGTGGATCCGCATCACGCAGACACGGGCACGAATCCGAAAGGAAGCACCAGTCTACGGAGGGAAGGACAACTCGAACAATGCCGTGGACAGCCGTTGAGCTTCTTTGGAACAGGCAAAGGTATGCGACGGTACCAAGCTGGACGATGTGGGTGATGCCGGTATCGCGATTGGCATATCGGAAGGGTCGCCGATGAACGAGAGAACGGGGATAGCAAGTTTGCAACATACAGACCAACAAAACATGAAGTAGTATCTTATAAGAGCCACGAGACGAGGTGTCAATCGACAAACATCATCAGCTTCAATCACGATCAAGTTTATCTAAAATGCCTCGAGTCCCTGCAAGTGGCGTCTGGTGCCCAGCCGTAACCTTCTTTACTGCAAAAGATATGCTAGATCTCGAGGCGCAAGCGACCTACTTCTCTTATCTTTCCACGACTGGGCTTGCAGGCCTGGTTATCCTGGGCACAAATGCAGAGACCTTCCTCCTTACGCGAGAAGAGCGCAAATCGCTCATCGCAACGGCCAGACAGGCTGTCGGTCCATTCTTTCCTCTTATGGCTGGCGTGGGAGGACACTCGACCGCACAGGTGTTGGAGTTCATAAACGACGCTACGGATGCCGGGGCCGATTCTGTCCTGCTTCTCCCACCTGCATACTTCGGAAGTGCCACCACGCTAGCCGTCCTTGAGAAGTTCTTCGGCCAAGTGGCCGATGCAAGCCCGCTGCCAGTGGTTATGTACAACTTTCCGGGAGTGTGTAATGGCGTCGATCTCGATTCCGCATTCATCACCACCATGGCGCAGCGGCACCCAAACATCGTGGGTGTTAAGTTAACGTGCGGCTCCGTAGCGAAAATAACGCGACTTGCGGCAGTTCTACCTAAGGACAAGTTTGCAGTGTTTGGTGGGCAGTCCGATTTCATTATCGGAGGGCTAAGCTCGGGATCTTCTGGATGCATCGCTGCATTTGCGAACGTGTTCCCGAAGACAATCAGCCGCATCTACGAGCTAGCGCAAGCAGGTCGAACGAGTGAGGCTCTTCTCCTGCATCAGAAAGCCGCTCTCGCCGAGCAGCCTATCAAAGCTGGCATTGCAGCGACGAAGTATGCAGCCGCAATACACAGTGCCACTTATGCTGGCATTAAGGATGCGGCCGCCAGATTAAGACCTCGAAACCCTTACGTAGAGCCAGGAGAGGCGATCAAGCAACGTGTGAGGAGTACTATGGCCGAGGTTGCCAGAATCGAGCAATCTTTGCCGCTCGTCACCCAGACATCTCCGATTGAGAGGCGTCGATTCGCACCGATCGCAGCCAATCTGTAGGACCACATATGATAGCAGTCAAGCATGTAGATAACTCGGCTCAAACCTTGCATCAATCACCATGTTCCACAATCTGCCAAGTGCCTCGTGCTTCTAGAATTATGTGACGTGAATGTCAGGTCCGATGCATCCTATCAAAGCTGTTAGGGGTACTTGCCGACAACTTATCGCGAAGGCCATGTTTTATTCTTCAGCCATGATAGACTGGCGCTCCTAGACCATGGACCTGGAACTCGCGGAGCCGTCCGTTCAAGTTGGTGCGCCAGGACCGCATATTCGTGTCGTTCGAGCCAGAACTACACTTGCCGAAGGACTCGGAAGCGCTGCCGTCGTTCACCAGCTGCGCGATTACGAGACTTGGCACACACAATCATGCGGGGAAAGTGTACTAACTAACCCCAGATATCAGGACAGGCCCGAAACTGGGATGTACTAGCGCTATCAGTGGCATTCACTGCGTGCTTTAATTACTGCCATGTTGCCCCCTGACCAAGGAGTCGGATCCATCGACAGTCTTTGCACTGACATCTCTTCAACCTCTTTTGGTTCAGGACTCATCGTTCTGTTGCCGCCACATTTCCGTCAATTTTGTTGTTTTATTTCAACATCAACATGAACGACACCAAGTACGATGAGAAGGTAGACGTCCAGTCTGATGGACAAGACCTCTCTCGCCAGGATACATTCACAATCGGTCACGTCGACAACGTCGATCAACTCCAGCGCCATCTCGGCAATCGACAAGTACAATTGATCGCTATCGGTGGTTCGATCGGAACTGCTACCTTCGTGTCCATCGCCAATGGCTTGATCAAAGGAGGCCCCGGAAGTCTCTTCCTGGCATACACTATATACACCTGCATGCTGGGCTTGGTGAACAATTCCATGGCTGAGATGGCAACTTATATGCCAGTCTCCGGAGGCTTCATCCGAATGGCTGGTAAATGGGTGGATGAGTCGGTCGGATTCTGGGTGGGGTGGAACTTCTTCCTCTACGAAGCGTTCCTTATCCCCTTTGAGATCTCGGCCCTGAATCTAGTCTTAACCTTCTGGAGTGACAAGATTCCGGTTGCTGCAGTTGTCGCGGCTTGTATTGTGTCCTACTTGTAAGTTTCAACACCCGATCTCGTGGAATACTTCGTGCTGACAATGAACACAGCTGCATCAACGCATTTGTAGTCAAGTGGTACGGTGAAGCCGAATTCTGGCTGGCCCTTGGAAAAGTTTTCTTGATCTTGATCGTCTACATGTTCACCTTCGTCACGATGGTTGGCGGAAACCCAAGGCACGATGCATACGGAGTAAGTACGATCACAATCATACTCACGACCAACGAGAACTAACACATGCTCAAGTTCCGGTACTGGCGTGAGCCCGGTGCCTTTGCCGAGTACATTACCACCGGTGACCTCGGTCGTTTCGAAGGCTTTCTCGGCTGTCTCTGGTCTGCGGCCTTCACTGTCGTCGGACCCGAATATCTCTCTATGCTCTCTGGAGAAGTCAAGCTTCCGCGCCGCTACCTCAAAGCCGCCTTCAAAGTTACCTACATCCGTTTCGCTTTTTTCTTCATCGGCTCTGCTCTCTGCGTCGGCATCGTCATCCCCTACAACGATAAGACTCTCCTTGACATCCTCAGTGGTAGCTCCGAAGGCGCTGGCACAGCAGCTGCGTCCCCTTATGTCATTGCGATGAGGAATCTAGGTGTCACAGGCCTACCTCATCTGACAAACGCACTGCTCTGCACCTCGATCTATTCCGCTGGCAACGCATACACATACTACGGCACGCGTTCTCTCTACAGCTTATCGCTCGACGGCCATGCTCCCAAGTTCCTGAGGAAGTGCACAAATGCCGGTGTACCAATCTACTGCCTCGTTGTCACATCCCTCTTCCCATTCTTGGGCTTCTTGAACGTCTCGAGCGGCAGTGCGAAGGTACTCACTTGGTTCACCAACATTATCACCGCAGCGCAAATCATCGACTACATCGTCATCTGCATCACGTATCTCTTCTTCTATCGCGCATGCAAGGCGCAAGGAGTTGACCGTCGTGCGATGCCATACTTTGCGTACTTCCAGCCATACTCGACGTGGGTTGCGTTGATCTTCCTCACTTGTGTTGTCACTTGCTACGGATATCCCGTCTTCCTGCCCGGGCGCTGGGCTATCGACACATTCTTCACATTCTACCTCATGGTTCTTGTTGCGCCGGTATTGTTCTTCGGATGGAAGCTGTTCAAGCGCACGAAGTTCATCAAGCCGCTTGAGGCTGATTTGATCTGGCAGAAGCCAGTCATTGATGCGTACGAGGAGAATTACACGGAGCCAGCGACGAGTTTCTGGCAGGAAATTGGACAGATGTTCCTTTGTGGGAAGAAGCTCAGGAAGGGTTCGAAGGCGTGAAAGATTGATGGATCGTCCTTGGAAGGGTCTGGTAGGGTCTGCGTTGCGGTTCACAGCCACATTGCGGACCACCTTGAGAAAGTTTAGTCGTTCCGGATATGATCAATTCAAAGGTTTTATTGTTGGTACATTCATTCCATTCATGCTTGTTCACACTTTCTATCAAGACATTAGTCAAACATCGAATATTGAAATTGACGCAGACTAAGTTCCATGTCAACCCAAATTTTACATACAACAGCATGCAGTATACATGCGACACGGCAGGATAGCGCAGATGCACTAGCCATGTACGGCTGCTATAACCTGGCCCGGCTGGGAGCCCGAAGTTGGGTCATGTAGCCTATTCCGTCGTCGCTCGTATCCATGCATCTGTACCTAACGCTACTGGCAGTCCGGAGCCTGATATCGGGTGCCGTTCCGCCTTGTACTGTTTTCAAGCAGAGACTGATAAATGTCGACAACGGAGAAGCGCTTTACATATGAGGAGTATGGTCATGGTTAATTTGAGCCACAAGTTACTACGATTTGATCTTGAGTACCAAATCGCCCTACGCAACCAATTATGTTTTTCGAAGATGTACCACGTGGACCTGTCGACCCGGTGTACATCCTAAAGAATGCCGTCGACGCAGATACTTCGCCGAATAAAGTTGATCTCGGGGTCGGCGTATATCGCAACGAGAACGCACAGTACAACGAACTCCAGGCTATCAAGGAAGCAAAGGCAATCCTTTCGCAACAAGAGCTAGGTCATGACTACGAAGTCACCACCGGCAATACCGAGTTTGTCCAGAATGCGGCAGGTATTTTGTTTGGCAACGACGCCGAAGCGATACAATCGAGGAAAGTCACATCTGTGCAAGCAATCTCTGGTACTGGTTCGATACACCTAGCCGCTCTGTTCCTGAGTAGGTGTTCAGCCTTTGAAGGGAAGAAGGTTTACATTGGCACACCAGCTTGGGGCAACTACGAGCCGCTCTTTAATCTTGTTGGTCTCGAGGTTGTCAAGTACCGCTACTATGATGGAGAGCGGGGCGTCGTCGACTTTTCTGCAGTCTTGAAAGCAGTAGAAGCAGCACCGCCGGGTAGCATCTTTGTTCTCCAGGGCTGCTGCCACAATCCGTCAGGCCTGGATCTCAGCCAGCAACAATGGCGCGACCTCGCCGCGGCGATGAAGCTACACAACCATTTTCCATTTTTCGACATGGCGTACCAAGGTCTCGGCGTGTCACTTGAAGACGATGCATACGGACTGCGATACTTCGAGCAATCAGGCTTCGACTTGCTAGCCTGCCAATCGTTCTCGAAGAACTTCGGGCTCTACGGGGAGCGTTGCGGAGTCTTGCACGTCGTCAGTGGAACTGAGAAGGTCGCCGCGAACGTCTACGACCAGTTGCGGTGTCTAATTCGATGGGAGTTCTCCAGCTCGCCTGCGTATGGCGCGCGATTGGTCAATATTATACTATCGAGAAAAGACCTCACGAATAAGTGGACTGGCGAGTTGGAGGTGATGCGCAAGCGCTTGCTTCATCTTCGCGAAGCCTTTTACAGGGCACTGGTACTGGATCGACAGGTAGGTAACAAGCTCGTCAGGAAGAATGGTGCTGATATGTTGCAGACTCCAGGTCGTTGGGACACGATACTGTCATCCACAGGACTATTTTGCTTCCTTCCACTCTCTCCCGCACAGTGTTCAGAGCTTGCGACAAAGCACCATATTTATATGCTACAGAGCGGCCGCATCAATGTCTCGGGGCTGAATGCACCCAGTATCGATCGTATCGCAAGTGCGATCGATCAAGTCGTCAGGCATCAAGAAACTTTTTCCGCGCGCTTATGAGAGTGGGCTCGACTGATGGAAGTCATTTGCATTTGCAAGGGGTAGGGCTCAACCGATGAGCCGTCATACTTCCGCGTAGTATTGCACCTGGAAATGGTATATTGGCTAGTTCTTTAGCAATCAGCGATTGTATGCCATGACGACTCTATCACCGCTTGATCTTGTCCACAAAGAATGGTGCACTTCTTCCGTTTTTCTGCACCAACAACGTGACAATGCCAGCATCCTGCGGCATCGATCTATGAAACTCGTTACCAGACTCATCTCATCTCAGCCCATCCATCTCCAAGCTCACATTATCCGCTCGCGATCCATATACACCCCCATCCAATATCCATTGCTCATTATCGTCATTGTCATCCTGCACTCTCCTCCACATCTGCTTCCTCTCTCCCTGTTTCTCCTTCCCCTTACTCTCTTCCACCTTAATTGTAGGTCTAATCAAGGCGCCAAGTAGCGGGTTTCTGCTGAAGGCACCACTGCCACTGGATATAGCACCATGGTCGACGGGACCTGCTATCGGCTCAGCGGGCTCGTCTTCGCTATCCGGTGTCACGGGTCGCTCAGCAGCTGCCATACGCCTTACAATCTTGCCTCCAGCGAGATCGATGCTGGCGACCACCTTGCGCTTCTCATAGTCCGGTCGCGCATTCCACTCTTGCTCTCGCAGGGCTTTTTGCTGACGCTTGAGTTGCATGGCACGCTCTTGTGGCGATGCCCACATACTGAGGCCAGCGGTCGTTGTCTCAAAGTCTGCGGCTTCATCGTGGACTTGCGTTCGTTTTGCGTTCTGTGCCTGGAAGGCAAGAAGCTTATCTCTATGCTGCTTGGCCTTCGCCAGCTTCTCGCTCTCTGACTCGACATCTGACGCGGGATTTGACGAGAGGGGCGTTGTTGTTCGTGGCGTGGAGAATGGTCGCGGTGCTAGTGAGACATCTGCGCGCTTTTGAGATGCATTGTTCGCGGCCATCTTCTCCTTGCCACGCTCGTCGCGCAGAACGCGGACCATGGACTGGATTTCTGCGGCACTTAGGAGAGGTGAATTGCAGAATGTACATGGACCGATGCCTTCTTTCACGCAGATGACTTTACCGCAATTCAAGCAGTTAGGCGCCGCGTCGAGAAGTGGATGCCGTGTTGCCATGCAGTTACATTTGCGCTTCTTGTTGTCTTGAGAAGCCAGTGTTGGGTTCGTTTGGATCTCTAATGCGCGGATGGCAGATTCAAGATCGTTCAGTGCTGTACTAGCGCCGTGCATCGGAGTGCCACCCGCCAAACTGACCTTCGCTTTGGGTTTTGGTGATGCATTTCGGGATGGTTTGGTATCGGAGATAAGCTGTCCCGCAGCGGATGGAGGTAGCTTTGCTGGTGGGGGTGCGGGCGAGATGCCTCGAGATTTGGGAGTAGCTGCTCCTGATGACGTTGCTGACGCTGACTTCTGGGATACACCCACAGTCTCCGAAAGACCTAGACTGGCTTTCGTAGACTTTAGCCTAGAGGAGCCAGCCATATAATCTTCTTCGTCTCTTTTTCGGTATGCTCCAGAAACATCGCCAAAGTTATCCGGCTGCCGTGCTGGGGGCAGCTTTCCTAAGCCGGCTTGCTTCTTCTTGCGAGGTTTTGCCTTGGGGACTTCCGAGGCATCGCTGGGAGATGCATGCTGGGCAGACGTATTGGAAGCTTTAGGTCTTCTCCTGTTATTGAAGGATGTGATGAACTCCAAGGCCTGGGGGCTATCACCAAGAAAGTTCTGGAGGTGGTCCGCCGCTTCTCTGTTGGACAATGACTCGGTGTACGATATGACTTGCTTCAATGAGTCGTCATCCAATGGTAGCAACTTCGAAAGCTGTGGCAGCGCCCAGGTAGAGAGATCCATTGTTATTGCGCGGAATATTCAAAGCAGTGGGTGGTGTATTTCCGTGATTCATCATGGCAAGCTAGGTGGTAGTGGGAGAGGTGTGGCGCAAGTGTGGCTGCAGCTGGTCAAAGCTCAGATTTGCTTCAGTTCTACCATCACGGTCCTCAAGATCGACTCTCGAACCCCGCCACATATATCCTGACCTTCACCATGGCTACCGACGTCGCACTAGATACCACTATTGTGAGCATCCTTATATCAAGCTCCAATGATTCCAGTCTAACAACTGCAGGGCACCATTGTCGTAGAACTCTACACGGACCATGCGCCCAAGACGTGCAAGAACTTCTCCACACTGGCGCAGCGACATTACTTCGATGGCCTAATCTTCCATCGCATCATACCCAACTTCATGATTCAAGGCGGTGATCCCACGGGCACTGGAAGGGGCGGCGCATCGATCTATGGCGAAAAGTTTGAGGACGAAATCTCGCCAGCATTGAAGCACACCGGCGCTGGCATCCTCAGCATGGCCAATTCGGGACCTAACACGAACGGCTCCCAGTTCTTCATCACACTCGCGCCGACGCCATGGCTCGACGGAAAACACACGATATTTGGCAGGGTCAAGAGCGGCATGCAGGTTGTCAAGAAGCTGGGCTTGGTCAAGACAGATAAGGAGGATCGACCCGTTGAGGAGGTCAAGATCAACAGGGCTTATGTGCCTGAGAAAGCAAACTTGCTTGAGAATTGAGGCCAGCGCCTGAGAATTCGGAGGACACAAGACATGTTGCTCCATGACCCAGGAACGCATTATTCGAGTGAGTCTTGTGCTCAGCCAATGCTACCAGCATTTACTCATAGATACAGCTAGTTCAGCGCTCCATTCGGGTGAATAAGGACCTTCGTATACCCCTCGATCCTCTTGTCAAACTTCTCATACGCCGTCGGTGCGTCGTCAATGTTAATCTCATGAGAAACTACGAAGCTCGGCTTAGCTTTCCCTGACACAATCATGTCGCGCAGATACCGGTTGTATGCCTTGACATTACACTGGCCGGTGCCCAGCGAGAGCCCCTATTCGAACAAATTAGCACGTCGCAGGGAAGCATGGAGGTAGATTTACCTTTTCAAAGAGCTTGCCGAAGCTGATGAGGATTTGGCCCTTCTTGCTCTGCTCATCTGGAGCTCCTGGGTCTGCGGGAACATACAGCCCTGGTATTCCAAGGCCACCTGTGGGCCGGGTTACCATAATAAGCTGGTCGAGGACAATATTGGGCTTCTCTTTGCTCCCAGAAGCATCAACGGCTTGGTATCCGACGGCATCAACAGCCCGATCAACCATTCCATCATTGAGCTTGATGATCTGTTCCACTGGGTCGCTCTTCTTGAAGTCGATGGGTATGCAGCCAATCTTTTCAGCCGCCTGCAATCGCTCCGGTACGGTGTCTACCACGAACACTTTACTGGCGCCACGCAGTATGCCGCTGTATG
Source organism: Phaeosphaeriaceae sp. SRC1lsM3a (assembly GCA_001644525.1). Taxonomy (NCBI): domain Eukaryota; kingdom Fungi; phylum Ascomycota; class Dothideomycetes; order Pleosporales; family Phaeosphaeriaceae; species Phaeosphaeriaceae sp. SRC1lsM3a. The sequence continues at coordinate 1,285,218 of KV441716.1, forward strand.
CTGCCATGAGGCCCACTGGTCCCGCACCGAATACCGCAACGCTCTCTCCAGACTTGAATCCGGCGAGGACCAAGCCATGCCAGCCCGTGGGGAATATGTCCGCGAGTAGTATAAAGTCTGCTTCGTGTTCGGTGCCCTTCGGGAGCTTGAGCGCGTTGAAATCGGCAAATGGTACGCGGAGGTATTGCGCCTGGCCACCTTGATACGGACCCATCGCCACATATCCGTAGGCGCCACCTGCGAAACCTGGATTCACGCTGTATCCTGTCAGGATCCGTCAAAAAATGCCATTTGCTCGATTCTTACCCAGTGCAGAACGCCGTGCGTCCCTCTTCACAGTTACGGCAACGGCCGTCAGCAACATTGAATGGAAGGACTATGCGGTCTCCCTTTTCCAGAAGTGTTACACCAGATCCGGTCTCTATTACGATCCCCATGTTCTCATGTCCAAAGACGAGGCCGCTCTCAGCAGCCGTGCGCCCTTGATACATGTGTAGATCGGACCCGCATATCGCAGCTGTTGTAACCTTCACGATCACGTCGTCGGGATGCTCGAGTTTCGGTAATTCCACTTCTTTCACCGAGACCTTGAACGGTCCTTCGTAATGCACGGCTTTCATCTTCTCGTTCGACATGCTGGAGGACGTCGTATGCGCTTGTTCGGTTCCTGGATCGTGGTCGGGATCAAGGAGAGGGATTGTCTGCAAAGTATTCTTTAAAGCCATGACGTACGCCTATGTAAGAGTTGTGCTGGGATTCCCGTGGGGATGTTGCAGTGGTACCAGGGTACACATGCCTTTGGCAGTACTTATGTCCAATCGCCATCTTTAGCTATTTGGAAGCAGTCGTCATTGTTGTGAGGGGCTCTAGGAGGGGGACGATCGCTGTTGTGGGGTAGTGGTTCCGCGTCGGAAGCGCGTCCTGGCGAATCGCGCACGTCCGGATCTCTACAAAGGAGCTGGTTTCGAATGACGCACGCACATGCTGTATGGAAGCTCATGCCTGACCGAGGAGGACTACAACGCGTTACAACTAGTTAAAAATGTAATAAAGTACTTGTATGGTACAACAGAGCTATCTCTCAACATTTGCGTTCCTCTCATAAATCTTACTATAGTTCTCCTGGAAGAGTTGGGGCATTTCAGATGGCGGCAAGTGCGATGCATCACTAAAAACCAGCTACATCACAGGTCGGCCGCTTTGCGGACTACATCTATCATACGCAATGAGCTTCAATTGATTTGGTTCTTCTTCGTTACTTAGTTCTGCTTGGTCCTTCCTAGATTGTGAACCGAAAGCTTGGATCTTCCAAGAGCACCTTCTCACCCCGATCTGCCTTTGCGTTCTCACTACGGAAATAGAGTGTCAATACACCAACAATGAGTATGACAAGCACATTGCACGCCATGCATGCGGCAAACCCAGGCACGTACGATGGTGCATCTTCAGTACGGAAGATCAAAGCTCCAGCAATTCCTCCGATTCCACCGATTCCAGTCAATGATGCGGAGCAGAAGGCGCGGCGCCACTGTCCTCGGATATTATTTGCTTGATATGCCATGACCGAAGGAATTGCTGAGTTTGTGCCGGACACAGTGATGAAAACACCAACATATTGAGCCCAAGGATTCTTCGCGAAGCCCATGATGGGCAGACCGACTAGCGATACCAAACAAAGGAAGCATAGAACCGGGCCGCGGGTCTTGTATTTGTCGCTGAACCATGCTGCTCCATACATCAAGAATCCAGAGGCAGCATAAGGAGGTGCACCCAAGCATTGGCTCATCGCTGTGCTGAATTTTAGTTTCGTGGACAGGATAATGGGCAGGAAGAATGCGAAGCCGTAGGCAATCGTGGTAACGAATAGCAGGATCATCGCAAAGGCATATATGTACCAGTCCTTGGCTGGCTCGAGGAACTTCTTCCAGGAGAACTTCTCGGCGGTGGCGTCGCCTCGGTCAGCATTGAGACGGTCGATGACAATGTCGAGTTCGTCGGGCTTGAGGAAACCCCATGATGGCTTCTTCTTTTCCTCGTCTGGGAACTTGACAATGAAGACTATGGCAAAGAGTGCTACTCCGACGGTAATGACACCTTCCATGATGAAGATCCTGGAATCATATTAGCTTGGACTTGCAGGTTCTAGCAATCAACTCACCAGCGCCATCCGCGGATACCCTGGACGCCTTCCATCTGTTGAAGGCCGTATGCGAGAATACCGCTCAAAGCTGAGGCGATGCTACCAACGAAATAAAAGACGCTATAGCGTTTCGCGACCTTGACTGCAAAACATCAGCATACTCGAACGGTCTCGAACCTTTGCTCGCGGGTGATTAAGACTTACACTTCGTGTACCAGCAACTCAGCAAGTAAAGACAGCCGGGGAAGTAACCGCTTTCTAGCAACCCCAGGACCAATCTCAAAGGAATCAGACCAGGCCAGTTATTGGTGAATCCAAATCCGATGATAACAATACCCCACGCAACACAAATGCCAGGTAGGAAGAATCGAGGGCCGACTTTTCGACAAATGATGATCATGAACGGCTGGCATAGCACATATGTGATAAAAAAGCAAAGATTGACGAGGTTGTATCCGTATCCGCGATTCATTTTCAAGTCCTTGAGCATACCCGCGATGGCAGCGTTGGAAACATTTTTTCTGTCCATGAGGGAGATGCCGTACATTGCGCCGAGCGCTGGAATCAACCGCCAGTCGACTCTATGGCGGAGCTTTGCTGCTAGGCTTGTGTCGAGTGTATCTGATGATGTCGAGGGTGATGCGAGTCCCTTCTCGACATGTTCGATATGGTTGACGGCTTCATCTTTCGAGGTATCGCGCGCAGCCATGATGACGAGGCTTCACAAGCAATAACGACCAGTAGGAGTTGTGGCTTTGTGCGAAAGGTTTGCGGATTCGCACAGCAAATTCATTCAATGACAAAAACAAGCGGGCCTTTCTATACATATAACACCCAAACCCAAGCCACAACACTTGCGGATACCAGCATCCACTCTCCATACCGTCCAAGCACCCCGTCACCATGATACGAGCACTAAGCCATCCTCCCAAGAACCTTCAACTCCACATACAACGCCTCCTTCACCAGATCTCATTCCCAACACACGCACGCCAAGTCCGCATCCATCGCTTCGGCATCGCAGGGCTCCACCATGCACCAGGATTCCACGAACCAAACACAGAAGTGATTATCTCCGTGGTGTAACGTGCAGCACGTGGGGATGTGACATCTGGGGTAGTTTGCGGGGAAATATCTTGGTACGTCTTGGGCAGGGCTTGGTGGGGGGAGTAAGCGAGGACGAGTCGAGGGGCAAGGGTGGACAAGAGGAAGGAGGAACGAAGTTTATGGGGTGCGATGGGAAGACCAAGAGTTTTGGTATCTTGGCTGCGCCGGTGTATTGCCGGTGATAGCCTACTTGTGAGTCAAGTTGATAGAGGAGTGAGTGTCATTGCCAAATTTGCCCGTTGTGGTTGTGCGATAACGGGGAAATATGTGTATGATTGAATGATTGCAGAATTACCATATATGAGGTCTGCCTAAGCCTCACCGAGGCTATGAGGCTCTGGCATTGGAATACATCAACTAGCCAATGAGCTTTCACACTCCGCTATCCTCGAGTAGCCGATCTCCCAAACGTCACTCACGCCTCTCCATCCAACTTCAAACCTTACCCACCAAACCGAGGCTCACATTCACCCTCCGAAGCCTCTCCAAGATCTTCCCCTTCTCCATCTGCGCCACCTCCACCGCCTTGCGCGCCACCTCTTCCTCCACCCTCTTCTTCTCCGCCTTCTTATCCTCCTTCTCAAACCTCTTCTTCCACATGCCCACGTAGTTGGTATGACTCTGCCTAATCCAGATATGCCACCACATGTTCTCTGCCCACTCCACCAAGTCTTGCTCCGTAGCACCAGCATCTGTCGCGTCGGTCCACTGCATCTCGAAGTCCTTGTCGCGCGGCGCGGAGAGGAGATAAGGTGCGCCGTTGATGGGGTCGAAGAGCGTCCAACGCGCGAGGCAGACGAGCTTGGCTTCGGGTGACATGTTGGCTGGAGGAGGGCGAGGAGTGCATGCCAGTGGAAGTGTCCGAGGGAGGGGATCGAGGTAGAGGGGGATGGTCCAGGGCTCGCGTGGGGAACTTGAAGTCGTAGCAGGTGGTAAGATGAAGTGCGATAGAGCGATACCTTTGTCTGCTGCTTCTTGGAGAGGCGTCAATGGTGGTGTGGGCTCGCCAGCTGCTGTTGGCTTGGTCTCTGGTGTAGCTGGATCTGTCTGCAGCTGCTTGATGATGATATGCGGTTGACGGAAGTCATCTCTCCATCCACTGCTGCCCTTTGGTATGGCGGCTATGAGTGTAGCCCTGAGCTTCTGCTCCTCTTGTTCTTTGAGGTAAGCCGCTCGCTTGGAATAGTACTCAGTCGCAACATGTGGGAACAGCGTGAAGACTTTCTCTCGGACAGCTGCGCGTGTCTTCTTGTACCACGCTTGAAGCTCTTTGTCGTGCTTCTCTTGTACTATGTCGCCAGTGTTTCCAGCTTTCTCACCCTCATCAACATATTTGTAGTTTGGGTAGCATCTGGGCACCCACTCCTTAATAAAGTATGTCCAATGCGGCGAACGGTCTTCGAGTCGATCGTAGTACTTGGTTTCAGCTAGTCGAGGTGCGAAGTGTCCCGGGTTGAAGAGCCAAGAGCTAGCGAAGTATTCGTAGACTGTATCTAAGATCAGTCGACATGGCTAGCCTTCTTCGCTCCATCACTTACTCTCGTTCTTCGTCTTGAAACCAGCATTGATGATCCTTCTATCCAACCCGGTGATCTTCAGCACATCTCTAGGATCCTTACTCATCCATACCTTACTCCCTGGAAAGTTTGTCTCTTCGACTTCTTCCACTCGGATGTGCAAGCCCTCCGGGTCGATCGTCAAACCAAGTGGCTTGACCATGCTGCCCATCATCTTGCTGTTGCTCGCATAGTTGTACTCAAACGTCTCCCACTTGAAAAGCTCCGGTTTGAAGCACACTTTGACGTCGACCTGAATCCAGAACTTGTCTTCAAGGCCTGGAGCAGGGACGGCGAAGTACATGCAACCCGGATTGAGGACACCACGCCGGCCATGAGAAGTGTTGAATACAGACTTGATCGTAGACACTGCACCGGTCCAGTTAAAATTGTCCATGGTGGTACTGGAAGGTGAGTGGTATAAACCAGCGACTAGAAAATCGATGTCCCCGTAGTCGTCCTTCTCAGGCATCTCGATGGGTACGACAACATGAGCGAAGATCGTCTGGAGAGCGGCTGCAGTCTGCATCTTTACCTCGGCATATATCTCTGGAGAGAATCGAGGGCAGCTCAAGTTGCGAAAAGCGTGGCCGCCCATTGTGGTCGATCGTGAGTTGCGGAATGTCTTTGATTGTGGCCTTGCACTATAGAGTGGCTTTTGTAAACAGGATTTGTATGAGGGTATTAGTCTACCCGTTTGTAATAAAATTGTCGATCCAGATGCTTTCATGCTGGCTTTGTCGGAGCATGCGAAGGTAAAGGTAAAACTGACCGTCACTGGCGTTTTGCTGGGAATCACGAGACGTCCAAGTTTGGGTTTCTCCTTGCCCGAAGATGAAGAGCTTTCCTCATCGATAATATACTGTAACACATAACAAGAATCAATTTCTTGCGTGATAGAAACTCTCTAAATGACTGGATATGTAGCAGGGTCGCCGAAGTAGGACGGCTCATTGGGTAACACCTTTGTTACCCTCCAGCGAAGGAGATGTCAGATTGACATGCCCAGTGTCGATAATAATAGAGTCTCGATGACCTTAAATTGCATCGTCGCTGTTGGCCAAGTAAGTAAAAACCCGAAGAGCAGCAGAACACGACACCTTCTCTTTCACTGCCTTCAAGAGGCGGTGGGCTGGCGGCAATGCTGACATAGTGAAAAATTATATTGTGTATCCCATCGGTATGTAAAAGAGAATGAAGTGATTTCTCACTATTATCGACTAATGTTTCCTTGTTACTTCGAGTCGTACATCTGCCAAGTTGTAGGTATTTGCGAATCGTGCCTTCCAAAGAACGCCTCACAAATGCTTTGCAGCCTACATCCCACATTGCCAGCATTTTGATAGCCTTGTCTTACAGCATTGTGGCGCTCCAAGTTTGGTTGGTCCTCGTTGCACAAAATTAGTCGAATTCATCTCGTCCTTGCGGCGCAGCAGAGCCACAGGCGCTTAGACCCAAATATATCAGCACATCAACAACAACGTCAAACTTCTCTCAGAATCACTCCAAAATCTCAAAATTATGGCTATGACACGTCTCCAAGCCATCCTGGCCTGCTTCGGCTGCACCGACTCCCCCAGGAAAAGTCCCCCACTTGCATCCTACCACGACGAAAAGCAAGCTCTCCTCGCCTCGTATCAGGCTCTTCCAGTGCCTCAAGTCGCCGATAATGTTGTTGCAACGGTTCTATCGACCAAATTGACAGGTCCAGCCCTACACATGCAGCTGAATAGGATTGTGGGCGCGACTGGTTGGACGGAGAAGTTGGCAAATTGGATTCTCGAGAAGCTCAGCGCTGCGCTGCAACAGTCGCACGATAATCTGGGTCCTACAATTCGCGACGCCTACCATAAGGCTTGCGAGGTCGCGAATGGCATTGAGGGATTCGTGGTGGAGCATCCTGTCTTCTGCACGGTCATTGCGCTCGGCGTTCTGGTATGTTTTGAAGGGCTATCATATACGACGTCGGTTGACTTGACTTTCCAATATCAGATGATAATTGCACCATGGGTTCTGGAGGCACTGGGTTTCGCGGAGCTCGGTCCTGTCGAAGGTATATCGAGTGTTTCCAATGGTTCATTGTCTTGCACTAAGTAGTACAACAGGCACCTTCGCATCGTGGTGGCAGTCCACGTACGCGGGTATCGTTCCCAAGGGATCGTTGTTCTCGTTCTTTCAGCGCCTGGGTATGGTGTGGCATTAGTCCTCATAGTGTTGTGCGGGTGACTCACTCAACCAATGTGTGTGCTGAAGCCTTGCATGGCGTGGTCCAAACGCATCTAGAGCGTTGAAAGCCCGTATGCTATGTTAGTCATGAAGGGTGGAACCGGAGAGCAGATGGATTCAGATCAGTCTCCTGGAATAAATTGGGCTGTAAGGACATACGTACTGGGACGGCGCTCAATGATCCGCAATGTTATACACATTTCCGTACTTCTGTAGTCCCTCTCTTGATTTAATGAAGCCAATGACGATATTACATTGTCTAATACACTTAGTAACCTTCAGGCGACTTTTTAATCTCGTGTACGTGCTGCAGCATGCTCGACAAAGGCACAAGCTGCGCCACCATGGCTGTGGTATGTTACCTGACGTACGAACACTTAATGAAGCCGTCGTATCCAAGGGTAGTGTTGTCCGCTCGATCCCGACACATGCATACCAATATATGTATTATATGTAGTAGTCGAAGCAGTCGATGCAGACGCTGATGATATTTGGGGGTTTTAGACTTCAGTTAGGGCACCGATGATGATCTCGAGTATTGATGTACCATAATCTGCAATTTCAGCCTCATCTTCACGCCGACTACGTGGTTGTTGTAAGGAATATTAGCAAAATTGTTTGTTGGGCCTCGTAACTGGCTTGCTGGCGCATTCTACGAAGCTGGCAAGCAGTTCGATGTTTAGGCTAGCAAAACATTGAGCCTCAACGGTACAATATGATGGCTTGGGAATTCGAAGATTTGAGTGTAGACTCGGTCTGCAACACAAATGCCACAGTAAAACCAGGAGCTTGGTCAATTTCTAAAAAACATCGGACTCTTCGTAGTACAAGTGCAGGCACGTGAGAATCGGAACGTTCCGAGCCTTGCCATTACGTAGCAGACATCTACATATCAACACTATTACAACCTCGCGACATGCTGCTCAATACACACGATTATGTGATATGGGCGTTCATTCACACGTAAAGATCGGCATCATGTTCCACGAAGCAGGGGTAAGACGTGACTGCCGCAATTAGACAGCCAAAGCGAATGAGGTCATCGAACTAACATTTCATACTCGCATTTATAAGCATCCCGACTCATATATAGCAAAACCACAGCACCATTTGCTATACGCAGTCTTTTAACGTCTCAAAGTATTGCAAACAACATGGGGAAGTTAGCTCTCACAAGCGCCACAGGCAAACTGGGTTCCGCGGTGCTCAACGCCATCCTCGACAACAATTTCATTGACCCCTCTGAGCTCGTTGTCTGCGTAAGTTTCCCCCAGAACATTACACGCCCACCAGCTCACATGTAGACCTTCAGACTTCTTCAAGCCCAGACTCCGATAAACTCAGATACCTCCGCGACCAGAGTGTTACCGTTCGCTACGCCAATTTCGACGAGCCCGCGTCCCTCGAAGCCGCATACCAAGGATGTACCTCCCTCTTCCTCGTCTCCACGCCGCGCATAGCCATGGACTACAACGACGCGCCCCTCTGGCAAGGCCGCGAGAAACACCATCGCGCCGCCATCGAGGCCGCGCTCAATGTCGGGGTGCAGCACATCTACTACACGAGCCTTGCGTTCGCAAACCCCAGCAAAGCCAGCGTGATGCGCGCGCACGAGCGGACGGAGAAGTACCTGAAAGATCTGGAAGGGGAGGGCAAAGTCAAGGTTACGATTTTGAGGGAGGGGCTGTACAATGAGAGTTGGCCACTATACTTTGGATACTATTTCAAGCTCAAGGAGGAAACAAGGAAGGAGGCGCTCGTTGCTGGAGATGGGCAGATTAGCTGGACGTCTATACCTGACATGGCGTTCGCAACGGCCAAAGTCCTTAGCGCGCCGAGTAGTAATTGGTCAGGGAAGACGTTCTATCTCAGCCAGAAGCGCACGTGGTCGTTGCGCGACATTGCGCGGATTGTGAGTAAGGCGCGAGGCGAAGAGGTCAATCTTACGGTGGTGAGTAGGAAGGAATATGAGGAGTTCTATGTGGGTGAGATGGGAATGGAGAAGGCGAGTGTGGAGTGGTGGAGTAGTACGTATGATGCGCTGAAGGATGGGGAGTGTGCGATTGATGACAAGACGTTGGAGGAAATATTGAGGGAGGCGGGACGCGAGCCAGAAGCACTCGAGGGGACCATTGAGGAGATGTTGAAATAGGTACAATAATAGCCACAGGCACCAAATCCCGTTTCAATCTTGATATGTGCGTTAACTAGAGTGTGCTATATAGTCTACATGATTAAAAGCGTCGGTCATTCGCTCAGAACGCAAACCACTTCTTGTTGACTTCATTGGTATGGGTCATATTCTGCTTCGCCATATGCCCGCGCGTTGCCCGTCCCAGTTTCCCGGCACTGGAAATGCTCAAGAGGTCCACCTATACGGTCTTGAATCCAAGCTAGGATATGGTTTCTCTTGCGCATCGCTGATTCCGAGTCCCTCACCCCAGACGACGCGCTGAACTGCTCTATGCTCCGGGCTTGGTCACCCTACTCAAGGGTATCATAAGGCTTCAATAGTTTACGGAATCTATTCAACAAGCCTGCGAAGCAATACAGGGCTGTCTATGAGAGATTTCTAGTTATTGTCACCTGGTTCAAGATGAATCTATTTCGAGAAGCCGGCTTTTGCTGTGCGTAAATCAAAACCAGCACTTTCGTGAACAGAAAAACTGTTGGTCCCTACCAATGATGAAATGAACCAAGACGGAGAACAATGTGGCTTACAAGCATGAGACGTGCATCTTCCATGTGATTGAGGTCAATCTGTTATGTTGTCGACTACACGTTAAGAAAGGTCTAGGGGATAGTATGTGTAGTGCATCACCAAGTACAAGCTCCTTCGTACAAAGATCGCCACTCGTTGTTGATATCTGACACTTTATTTACCTATAAGTCTGTCATTCCTAAACACAGTCTAGCATAGCCATCCTCACTTCGGTTCGTAATCGTATAGCTTCTCATTGGAAATGACGAGAGCAGATGTGTAGAATCGATAACAGAACGCGGACGGGCCGTGAAGCTGGCGGCGTACTTCGCACTGATTGTTCTTAAGGACCCGCCATTATTCCCAGAGGCGATCGGCATCGGCACCATTTTGCTGCTTAATGAGACTCATGAATTTGCCCTCAAGATGAAGTACCTGGGCTGTTCAACCTTCAGATGAAAGAAAAAGGACTCTCCAATCGTCGAAAGCCCTCCAAAGAGAAACACTAACCATTCTGGACTTGCGTGTACCCTGCGATATATGCACTCAAATTTCATCATCCACGTTCTTCAGCTTTGCAAGCCTTCCATTTCAACTTCGTCCAATCTCTTCCGTATGGCGATCGCTTTTCGAGTATCTACGTCTCGTGGGTCCACGACTCCCGCAACCACTATGAGTGGCATCGGAACCACCGCGAGCCTCCATGTTGTTTTGATCGGAAGAGATCCTTTCATCTTTCCTGAGCTTATGATAGGATGATATCCTACGCCATGAGGTTCTTCGCTGGCATTGTCTCCCACACTCTGACACCAAAGCACCCAAGAATGCAGACACATCGGACATCAATATGAAAGGTCTCCCTTTGAGGATCGACGCACTGAGCCCCGATCCCATCACGAATCAACGTCGTGCAGGAAGGCTCAAGATTCGCCCCACGACATCATCACTTCCAAACCCATATGCAAACCTGCAAGACATTCCGAGAGGACGGAAATGGGCAGGAACATTCTCGTATGAACGCGAAGCATTGGTCTGTCCTTTCCAATGGCATCGCCGCGCGGCCACCGCCCGTTCCTGTCTTCACCTTTACTTTGCCTTTACTTCGCCAAACAGCAAACGCCGCCTCACACCGCCGGCTACCTGCAGCCCAATCTCACCTCACCACCACACAAATAATTATCGCTACTAGGCACCCCGTCTCTTTGACTTTCTACCTCAACCACCACACTCGCTCCATCACTAACACCACACAACCGTCGTTGCATCATCCACCAATCACAGCCAACACCAATCACTGTCACCATGAGGCGCCAGCAGAAGCACGCTTACGACCCGCACGAGATCGAGAGGTATGTGGTCTGCACCTGCATCTACACAGATTGGCTGACTTCTACGCAGCCTCAAACGCATCCCGGTCCCTGCTAAGATCAAGTGCGGCCGCTGCTCCAAGAACCTGCCCAATGTTAAGTACTCCACAAAGCAGCTCACCGACTACCGGTATCAGATCAAGACTCAAGGCCGCATCGTCAAGTCTATCAACTGTCACGGCTGCACCGGAGGTGCGCAGATTGTCGAAATCGAATGCACGATGTGCCACAAGACCAAGGCGCTTGAAGACTTCGCAAAGAGCCAGAAGGCCAAGCCTGACACTGCCGTAGGTTCGTAGCTGCCCAGAAGCCTGACATTGCTGACGTTCAAAAGAAATGCTTTAAGTGCATCGACGAGCAGGTCAAGCAGAAGCCAATCGACCACGCTCGTTATGCAGCAGGCAACAAGCCCTTCCTCATTCCAGATACCGTGAACGGACACATGCCTGACTATTTCTCTTCTGCTGACTCTACGACTGATTCGGAAGTGGTGAGTGTTGCATTCCTTCCCTCAGACAAAGGTACGATGCTGACAAAACTAGGCTGCAGCATGGGCGGACTTCACAAGCGAGGGCCGCTCAGAGACGGATGCGCTGTCGAGCAACATGCGTGCGATGTCGGTCAAAGGCTCAGACACAGGTGTCCTCATCGGCAGTGAGTTCGCAACATCCGGTGGATATCAGACAGACAGGGAGGATGGTCAGGCTTCATGGCACACTCGTTCCTCGGGTCCAACATCTACGTCCAACGGAGGCTCTCAGCGCACCTTTGCGTCTAGTATTGCCGAGCGCTCGTCGGTCAGGCCAGGAGCATTCCCGAAGATCAGAGCCTATCAATCTCCTCCTATGCTACCCCATGGAGATGCTGAGCGTGAGATGAAGGAAGCATGGGCATCTGAGGACGGGTCTTCCGAGAGTGAGGTCGACGATAATGATGATGACAGCGATGGCGAGAACACCATCATCTAGGCTCAGACACACAAAGGGAGGAGGGTTGGACGGTTGAGCGTAAAAGTATCTGACTTCTATGATTTACTTGGAGGAGCATCAATGGCCGTCCAGGAATTCTGATTCATTCTAGGGTTCGGAAGTATCTCAGTTTGACCGAATGATTTCATTCATGATATCAAGCATTGCTTCTTCTTGCATATGCGTGAAGCAAAAGGAGAGCACTAGACCTGATCAAGCCGTTAATTGCCACCTGATCATGTGATCTCGCGCCTGCCGATTTGACGAGACGCGCTCACCCCGGCCCAACTCTACAACCCCCACTCACCACCCAAGTTGACACCACTCGACCCGACGAGTTCTCAGACCGACCGCGAACCTTTTCTACACCTCCGCAAAACTACTTCCTCGAGTTCAGAGACACGATGTAGGTTCACTGAGCACTCATGCCGCTTTTCCTAGCGCAAGGCTGATGAGTGGCAACAGGAGTGCAAGACGAGGCAGGGGCGGCGGCAGAGGAGGTGGCAGAGCTGCAGCGATTCGAGGACCTCACTCTGCGCTGACGGACTTCCTGGCAGTAAGTCCGCTCTATTCCAGAGATCAATTGCGACCATACGCTGACACTTGCCCAGGCAAACAACATTTCCGCGCAAGAAATCCGCGATTCATACCTTCAGCGTGTGCAGCAAGCCGAACGAGAGGCAGCCGAGGCAGCGGCAAACGGCGAGGGACCCTCCAACGATGTCGAGGAAGACCTGCAGGCAGAGTCGTCCGCAATGGCAGCCGAGCGCTCCAAGAAGAAGCGCAAGCGAGACCAGGACGAAGCCATTGCAAAGATCAAGAAGGGCAAGGAAGCCAAGAAGAAGGCATCCAAGAAGAAGAAGAAGGGCTCCGACGATGGTTCCGACTTTGACGAGGCCGTCGACATGTTCAAGAAACCACCGCCGCTGCCCGGCCAGCTCAAGCACTGCGAGCTTTGCGACAAGCGATTCACCGTCACACCATACAGCAAGGCGGGTCCCGATGGCGGCCTTTTATGCACACCCTGCGGTAAAGAGATGGCCAAGGAAGCCAAGGCACAAGAGAAGGCAAAGAAGCCGGTTGTGCGTAAAGGCCGCAGAAAGCTTGAGAGCAATCGCCTGGACGGTCTGACGGTGCGTGGGCCAAAGTCGCTGCAGCAGCTGTGCATCGAGATGCTGGCGAAACACTCGGAAGACATTGACGAGCTCGGCGACATGCCGGAGGGGATCATGAACCGCATCAGCGAGATTTTCTCCAAGAAGCGCGCCATGAACCCGACAACGATGAAGCTGTTTCTACAGCCCGACATGCACAGCGTCACCATTCACGAGGCAGCGTATCTCGAGACTGAAGACTACGACCAGATTTTCGCTATCTGTCCAACTGTGAGGAAGCTCTCGTTGCGCAACTGCTGTCAATTCAAGGACAGCAACATCGACTACATGATCGAGAAGGGGAAGCATCTCGAAGACATTCAGCTACTGGGCGCCAATCTCGTTGCCAACGACAAATGGATCGAGCTCTTTATTGCACGCGGTCAGGACTTAAAGTCACTTAAGGTTGAGTGGCTCGATGCTGCCTTTGACGACGAATGTGTGGAAGCGCTCAGCACCTTCTGTCCCAACCTCGAGAGGCTTAAGATTGAGCGATGCAAGAGACTCGGCGAGGATAGCATCGATGCCATTGCGCGCATGGAGCACCTCCAGCACCTGACACTACGCTTCTACAACGAGATCCCGCACGAGAAACTTCTCAATCTCATAACTTCAGTCGGCGCAGACCTCCGCACTCTTTGTCTGGAGCACTTCCTAAACGCGTCGGACGATCCCACTGATGATGTGCTGGAGACGATCCACAACTCGTGCCACAAGCTACAGAAGTTCCGCTTCACCGAGAACAACGAGTGCAGCGATGCTGGCTATGTCAACCTCTTCAGCGAGTGGGACAATCCGCCTCTACACTATGCAGATTTCAATAGCACCCGCGATATGGACAACAGCAACCCCGACGGCCCAGAAGACGAACCTGTCGGCCTCGCGTCCGCAGGCTTCAGCGCACTCATGGCCCATTCCGGCAGCCGGCTCGAGTTCCTCGACATCTCTTCGTGTCGCCACATTTCTCACGAGACCTTTGCTGAGATCTTCGACGGCTCGAAGCAGTATCCTCATCTCCGCGAGATCAATCTGTCCTTCTGTCCCGTCGTAGACACTCAGATCATCGCAGGCATTTTCCGCTCATGCCCACAGATCAAGAAGGTCGTCACCTTTGGCTGTTTCCAAGTCGCAGACGTGGTTGTGCCGCGCGGTATCGTGCTTATCGGTGCCCCGAAGGCACAGGACCAGATTGAGCAGTTTGGTGATGTGGTCCTTGATTTTCAAAAGGACATGGAGAGTGAGCTGAGGGAGAGGGGACTTGGCATGGGTAGGATTGTGCCGGTCATGGGATAAGTCGAGGGTCATTATGGGACGTGTTTCATGGGTGAACATGCTTTCACTGGGATAGATCAATATGGCGTTCTGACTGGGGATCACGGGTGAATGTGGCGTTCACGAAGCTGCCACGGCGTTTCTAATGCAGGGTCAGGGAATGGTTTACATTTACGTTCACGCAACAGCATAGTTTAATGAATTTATGCTATTCATGACTGAACTCTGCTTCATAGTGTAACAAAATATACAATTAATCGTCTCACTATCCAAACAACATCTCTCCTGCCCGCTAACATTCCCCTCATCCAACCTCCCCTCTTCTCCACCTGCGCCTTCGCCTAGGCCATCAATAACCTCGTCACGGCCCCAACATTCAGCGTCCTCAAATCGCTATAATGCTGCCCGGTACCCAAAAACACCACTGGGATGCCCGTCGCATGCACCATGCTGACCAGCGTGCCGACCATATCTCCCACGGTATCACACTTGGATATCACAAAGCCATCCAGCTTCCTCCCCGCACCAAAGCTCGCGTTGAAGTTGCGCGCCTGTGCAACGCTATCTGTGCCAACCAGCGCCTCGCCCACCATGAGAATCTTATCTGGATTCGCTAGTTTCGCAAACTTCTCCAGACTCGACATGAGTCTTGCATCATTATGTCGTCGGCCCGCAGTGTCAATGAGCACGACATTGAACCCGTTCTTCTGCGCGTGCACAACTGCGTCAGCAGCAATGTTCGCTGCATCTTTTCCGTACCCTTTCTCGAAAAGATCGACTTCTCCGCCCTCGCGCTTGCTCAGCTCCTGCAAGTTCCGCACGTGCACGCGCAGCTGCTCGACGGCGCCGGAGCGGAACGTGTCTGCAGCCGCGATGAGGACGCGGTGGTGGTTTTGGAGGAGGAAGAAGGCGATTTTGGAGAGGTTGGTGGATTTACCGACGCCGTTTACGCCGACGATGGAGAGGACGTAGGGGCGGGGCGAGGACGAGTTGGTTTGGGCGATTTCGCGGAGGAGGTCGAGGGAGGAGGTGGGGGTGAGGATTTTGGTCAGGGCTTTTTCCATGGAGACGCGCAGGGTAGATTCGATTGCTACAAGAGGAGTTAGTTGGGGGATGATGTGGGAAAGGAGGCGGGGACGAACTGGTAAAGTTGGGAGTCTTCATCCCGATCAAGTCGCGTTCGACGCTTTCGCAGAGCCGCACGACGGCTTCGCGCGCGACGTTCTTGCGGAGAAGGTGGTCTTCCATGCCTTTGATGGGCTTGACGAGGTCTTCCTTGGTGAGCGTCTTGCCGCCGACGACGTTGCGGAACAGTCCTCCGATTGCGCCCAGACTTGACCCGACGAGCCCACTCGATGCTGCTGAGGCCGCCTCCTTGTCCTTCTTTGCGTTCTGTGCTGATATGATGGCGTCCATCTCTTCGTCCAGATCCTTCAGCACAAACTCGCCCTTGTTGGTCTTGCGCCCCCAGGTCTCCTGCTTGATCTCTGCCATGGCCTCGTTTTCTGAGTTCTCGTCGCGCAAGTCGGCTTGCGAGTAGTCGAGGACCGAATCATCCTCCTCTTCGGCGCCAAACTCTCCCCACACCCTGTTTCGCTTGGTGGCGCTCTTGCCTTTGCGCTTGCTCGATGACTCGTCGCCTGAAGAGACGGGCGCAGAGCTCATCGCCGAGGCCTTCTTCTTGTCTCTTCTTGACAGCTTCGCACCTCCCGGTCTAGCCTTTCCTGTCACCAGATGACTATGCGCGGGTGTGTTTGGTCTCGATGTGTCTGGGGTGGGTACTGGTGTTGAATCGGCACTTGTGTCATACAGCGCCCGTTGTGGTTTCTGTAGTATGGGCTGCGCCGGGGCGCTTTCGTCGGCACTCTCGTTGTCGGTGCTCGAGGGAGGTGTCGAGATCTTGATGCTGGGAGCACCTGAGTCGCTTGCGCCTTCGAGATCGTGCATCTGACGATCAAAGTACGAGCCAAACTTGTCGCAGTTCACCACGCTGCTGTGTTGTGTCTTGAGTTGCTCGCCATACAGGCCAACAAACAATGCGCGCACATTGTCGAGGAGCTTGTCGATCCATGTGAGGTGGACGAGACTTTGGTAGACTGCCTGAATTCAGTCAGTATTTGAGACAATTCAATGCGCACGCGCATGGGACCAAAAATTCGTACAACAAATATGAGGCCCAGGTCCTTCGAGGCCGTCCACTTCAGCGTGTATCCCTCCTTCTTGTATGTTGGCTTTGAACCGGCGTCGTCTAATTGGGGTATTATGCGCTCCTCGATGAAGACGTCGCGAATTAAGCTGTTGATGACATTTGCGCCGACGGGGGCATATGTGCGGGACCAGAGCACGACGCCTGAAGTGGTCAAGACCTCGAATGTATCCAACATGGTGATTGTTCTGGATATGTGGAGGGCGGCGTCTGCGGGGGCGCCAGAATGTCTCGTGGCGGGTGGTGAGGGGACAGGCAATGACGAAGGTGAGCTAAGCTTTGGCCAGATTGTCCGCGACTTCGCGAGGCAGCTGCAGCCGTCACAAATTCAACAACACGCTGTCCACTCGCCCAATTCCACCACACCACAGATCCTTCACGTGCTCCCAGCTTCACTCGGCTTGCAACACATTCGCTTGGAATTGGGAAAGACTCATTCGCCAAAATGCAGCGGCCAACGTACAACAACCCGCCGCCCGCACATTCACCACCACGTGCGTGCATCCCCGTTGAAGAAGGACAGGACCATATGCCAGCCTGCATCTTCCAATACACTCCTCACCAGCTTGAACCATGACTAACTCTCTTCAAGTCCACCATCCCATTCCACAACACGTCTCTACCGTCCCACAACTACGATCACCACCGCCCCCGCAACCACCTTCACAACCCCAAAGCGGATATGGATACGGACAGCAAGGTGGAGGCATGCCCCAGCAGGGCGGGGGATACAATATGCATCCTGCCTTTGGAGGCTTCATGAATGACCCCACCGCGCAAATAGGCCTCCAATTCGGCAAGACTGCCATGGACGCAGGGCAACAGTATATGGAACAGAACGTACGTCCGCCTGGCCCATCACGTTTACCACCATGTTCAGATCAGCTGACCCTTTGTAGCTCGGCCGCTTTGTCTCCGTCTCCGCTCTCAAACACTACTTCAACGTCTCCAACTCATACGTCGTCACCAAGCTACGAATCATCCTCTTCCCGTGGTGGCACCGCCCGTGGTCACGTCAGCAGCGTCACAACACCGATTCCTCCGCGGGCGGCTCTGCGTCTTCGCTGTACCTGCCTCCGCGAGAAGATGTCAACAGCCCGGACATGTACATTCCGACCATGGCCCTCGTGACCTACATTCTCCTGTCAACGCTCCTTGCCGGTCTCCGCGGCGCCTTCCATCCAGAGCTGCTAGGCTACACCGCGACTCTCGCCATCTGCGTTACCCTTCTCGAGATTCTTATCATCAGGACCGGTACCTTCCTTCTAGCTATCACCAGCTCGTCACAGCTCCTGGACCTTGTCGCGTACAGCGGTTACAAGTTCGTCCACGTCATTGTCTCGCTGCTGCTCTCGCACTTCATGTCCTTCATTGGCATCGGTGGCACCTGGATCAGCTGGGTGATCTTCCTCTACTGCTTCAGCGCGAACGCATTCTTTTTGCTTAGGAGTCTGAGATATGTTCTCCTGCCCGATCAGAGCAATCAGGGCATGGGCGTTGGTGGCAACGCAGCCGCTGGCTACACCGTCGCCAAAGGCCAGCGCAATCGACGCACGCAGTTTCTCTTCGTTTACAGCTACGTCGTTCAGTTTGGATTCATGATGTGGTTGAGCAGTTAAGGCGTATCTCGATTTAGATTGATCGGGGAACGAAAGAGCATGGATTATGATGAGAGCTTTGCGAATAACAGCTGATACTACATGGACGCTATAGCACAAAGCAGTACGACTTGCAAGCTAAAAGCGCAATAGAAGAGTAACCCCTTCACGTCTTGGGCGCTTGGCAGTCCCTTCCATGTTCTACTGTGAACATAACCAGCCCTTGACGACACATGATGCATACTCTCAAATGCGGCTCACCTGACCCTGCAAAATAGACTGGAATCGTGCAGACAAGCCGCTACAAAGCCATTCGAACAATGTTATTGTCTCTCTGACCAACGTACAAAGGGCCTCGATATTGTTTGTTTACCACATTCGCATCCTTTTATTCGATCCAGTTCACATTGTCCTTTGGGCCAGCAACAAAGCCGTCAAGGAGACATATCATGACAGAGGGTACATCGCAAGGACGTGTAAAACCATAATATATAAGTTATAACACAAGATCAACAATTCACACAAGTGTGCCCTTAAAATACATCGACTCTCGAAGTTACATCAAGATTCAGCCATGGCCTCGAGCATCGCACAGGTAAACGTCCATGCAAATCCAAGCTGGGTGTGTTCCAACCAAGCAGAATGCCGTGAAGACGCAGAAGACTGTCCCACGGCTGGAGCTATAATATGTGCACCATTAGCTGGCCCATTGGCCCTTCACCAACCCGCGCATAACTACAACAACGTGCGGCGTGGTGGAGTCTCGATCTGCACAGACTGTATCCAGCACGAGCGGCAAGAAAAGCGCACACACGTCGTCAACCCCTCGGGATAAGCACCACTCTTGTCGGTCTTCGCTCAAGGTTGTGCAAGAGCTGTGTGCGCGACGGAATGAAACTATACTGGCAGCGAGTCGGTAGAGCTGTACCCGCAGGCCCAGGAGCAGCACTGTCGCTCCAAAATATCGCAGCATGGCCTACCACCACAGTGGCACCAGGCAATGCACAAGACTTCTGCACATGCCTTGCTGTCGGCGTAACACCTTTCGAACACAACAGCTGCCACGCATGCCGAGACGAGTTCTTCGAAGTCCTCGTCACCAACGCAGCCTACAACCACGCAGACTTTCTGAGCGAGCGCAGGAAAGAAGTAATCAACGGCACCTCCCAATGCGATGCCAACGGCGGCACGGAACCAAAACTCCTCCCGCGCCGCATACTCAACCAACACATAGCCAACGGCCTGGGCCGCGCGTGCCCTTGTGGCGAACCGCCCGATGGCACAGCACATTTCATCGACTTCTGCTTGTCTTGCCAGGGCGTGAAAGTCTATTCGAACCTTATTCCACGGAAATACCAACGGGATAGAGTCTTGACAGGTAGGCCGAGTACGCGGTCGCGAGACGCACTCCCCACAGCTGGCGCTGCCGCGGGGAATGAGCTGACCAAGGGCCCGAGGAGGGCGAATAGGAGGTGGGATTGGAGAGTTAATATCAAATTTGGGTTTTTGGATACGCTTCCTTCGAGGCGCAGAGATCCATATATTGATGGTGCGTAGGATGGGTGTGGGGAGTGAATTTGGAGGAATTTCGAATATAATGTTAAATTCTTCAGATCGGGTCTTAAAGAAAAGTGTTATTTGCAACATTCAATAACCATACAGACATTTTGCACTGGAATCAGCTCTTATTGACTGTCTTATTCGTATGCACGCTGTGCCGAACATGTCTAATCTAACAATTTCGAACGTCATAGAACTTTGCATTGCTCCTTCTGCCTCGACCGCCATAACCAGACCTTCACGACGAATAGATCTCGTAGCTCTCAAAGACTTTTGCCCTGCACCCGTCCGTATCCCCATTGTCGGTACCAGCCTGATACTGACAATTGAACCCCGTGTAGAATTTCACTGCATATTGGACGCCGCTCTTCGGATCCGCAAACGACGTGAATTTGTAGCTTCTCGCTTGTCCTGAGAGATTTGTGCATCCCTTTGGAGTGTTTCCGCCTGCATCATGGATGCGCTGCGCACAAGCCCCGTCCGAATAGGCATCCAGGTGCCAGTTGGCGATGACGGCAGTAGAGTCAATAGCGGCGGATGGAACTGCGGATACACTTTGTTGGAGGAATGCGAGGAGGATAAGAGTGGATAAGCGAGCCATTTTGTTGATTGCTGTGCGCTTGAGAAACTGGTGAGGGATAGATGGTGATAGTTCTGGAGGGAAATGAGGAAGTTCTGCTGGTGAGATCCTATACGTCTTTATGGATTACTCAAATGCGCTATTTAATAGTTGCTTTACTGCACAATAAACGGAGCTAGATAGTGTAATGGCTGCATGACGACAAAAATCTCGTATCAATGGTTAACAGTGCCCGTTTCGGTTGCGCTGACGCACTTCTAGCTCTGATTTCGGATCAAACACGGAATACCAAATGCTGACTATTCTTCAGCATGATTGCGAAGATGCGTCAAGAATCAATAGCTATGCAAGCAAACATTAGCGTGATCCGAAGTTCATCAGTGCTGTGGCAATGGTGACATTTACTTTAGCGTTACACATCCTCGTACAGCGCACGTCCTTGGAATCGGATGATTTTGGACCATTTTACAACATTGCTTAACCTGAAAGAGGTTGCTGATGACTTTTGACTACACTCGGACGCCACTGCTCATGAATAGACTTGCCTATTTTGTATTGCTAGCTCTGAATGAGGTTGCTGATAACCGCCGACTTTACGCTAGTTCCAGCGCTACACTGTCACCTACTGTTTATAGTAGTAGCTGTAAGTTTATTGACTTCTACCTTCTCTACGGATGTAACATAGCTGAATGTCGGAACAGACAGCTTGCGAATCAGTCTCTATATAAGATGAGACGTACAGATTCTTGCATAGCACATCTTCCAACGCGATATATTCGTGAACGCCGTATCAATATTCACTTCCGCGAAACCTAACACCTCAGCTTTCCGTGGCAACATGCGTTTCTCCATAATTTCGGCCTCCACCTTCCTGCTTGCGGCCGTAAATGCAGCCAGCATCGTTGCGAAAGACGCAAACATTGTTGCAAACTGGAGTTTGAAGACATACACCGACGGCGCCTGCACTACTGGGAGGACACAAGATGGGGGCAACACACCGAAGGGCTGTACCAATCTAGCAACGCCAGCGAACTCCTACAAGTACTCTTCTTCATACGACCCGAATAGTGGAGTTCAATATAGCTTGATTCAATATGCAGGCCTGAACTGCGTGCGTCAAGTGGGGCAAGACGATGGTAACGCGGGCAACGCTTGTTCTGCAAGGACTTTCGAGAGCTACAAGGTGGTGGCGAACTAAGGTGTATGGATGACATGCATGCGCCTCAGGAATGGTGTCGACACGGAGATGGGACGACAAAATGATGGACCAGCATAAGTCTTCACATAATTAACCACTTGGTGGGTGTGCATAGAACAACACAATGTGGAGATCTGTACATAACAACCCGCACTTTTAGTTGGATCTTGGTGAGAACAACAGTGTTCTTGCACTTGACTTCAGCATTATCAATGGAAACCAGAAATCCGCTTAAATTGACCAAGTGGCACGTAATAACCCCACACATGTGCCTTGTCCTCTTGATACGTTATACTTGTAAACTTTCATACCGTTTAGTTTCTATGATGTGGAGACACGGTGTGGATATATACTCACAGTTGGCTGCGAGGTTCAACCCATCATGCTTTCACTCATTCGAACGCTACAGTCATGCTAGCATTAACTTTCAAGTACTACAGTGCGCTACAACGCCATGGGGCCATGCAACGAACATTGTGGTCACTCACACTTACAAAGGAACAAAGATCTTGCATCATCCCTCTGTCACACCTTTTATATGTCTTTGTCTGAACTCGTATACAATGGGCATTGAGTTGGCAGAAAAGGTTGAAAGGACGGACGATATAGTGTATTATCTGCTGCAAGCAATTTTCAGACTACATAATTACTTACAGGATACAGTATCTACAGCTGATATATAGGAGTTCATTCAGAAAACAAATCTATATCGAGGCTTAGCCATGACTGACCGTATAGCCGGGGGCGTGACCCTTTACGAAGAAATTCCATCACCTGCGTCATCTTCATCATCTTCACCTCCACCTCCACCTCCTCCTTTTTTCTGCACCGATCAACCGCACTGCAGAATAGGGGCACCGCCATGTCCTCATGCTGGTCTTGTAACTTGCGCACAAGTTCCTGTTCACCTGCTTGCAAACGTGGCTCAACCTGCTCAAATAAACGGTGTCCCACATGCCCCGGGCCCTATACAAGTCTGCAATCTTTGCATCCTACATGATCGGACGCAAAAACGAACCGACGTCAATACACGTGCAACAGCGGGAGAATTTAGCCCCCGGGTCCCTGCAGGTACAAACGTGCCCCCAGGACGGTCTGTCGGCGCCCGCGCGGACATGTGCATTTCCTGTGTGCGGGACGAGATGAAGCTATACTGGCACCGAGTAGGCACCATACGGCCAGCAGTGCCACCCGCCAACTCATTGAACCACATCGCCAGATGGCCAACGGCCAATGCGGGCCCGCTCAGCGCACAGGACCTTTGCATATGCATGACCAAAGCCGTCACCATGTGGCAAAACGATCGCTGCCATGCATGCCGAAATTCACTGTATGACCATTACCACACTGCCGGGGCGACGCATCACGAGCAGTTCCTACGCAAGCGCCAGAAGTCCGTCATTAAAGGCGACAGACAGTGCAACATTCAGCAACCAGGACGACCTAACTTTGAACACCCGGCAGCTACAATCGCCGCACGCGAGGCACGTGGTATAGGCCGTATGTGTCCCTGCGGCGAGAAGCCCAAGGTCCAGACACCAGCAAACGCTTTCATCGATGTATGCTTGGCCTGCATGGGCGTCCGAGTCAACCCAGTGATGATCCCGGCAGAGTTCTCGCGGGCGAGCCTGTTTCCACCACCTGATACGAGACGAGAGACGCGCGCGCAGGCTAGACGAGGGGCCGCTCTTGCGGCAGCTGGACAAACGTATGCGCCGACGAAGGGGAGGAGACATGCGCAGAGGAGTCAGAATGTTAGGGTTAACATTGAACTCGGGTTCTTGACGGATCCGAATCCGCCGCATGCTGGGGATCCGTTTATTGGCGGGCAGTAGGGTAGATTGACATGGCATGCGGAGGGGGGTTGGAGTTGCGGAAGTGGTAGGTTGCTCGCGCTCCTTTCGAAGTTTTCCTTTTGCTTGGAGTGTTTTGTATCTGTTTGGTAATAGTATTGCTCGTGCTTATTTGCTTGTTCTCAAAGGTTTGGTAGTAGAATATGTAATATCGGTTTCGTGAAGTCTGATCTATCTTTGAGCAATTATTATGAGATGCGGATCCTTGGATGACGATCCACCTATTTTAGTACGTTAAGACCTCTTAAGAAGACACAATATATAGTTGTGCTACGTCGACTCAAGATCAGACAACTCTTCTGAAAGTACTAGATTTATCCCAGAACAATGATGGCGGATATTTTCTGCTACCAGTAATTACTTGGTTCCGATGCTTATATTTCGGCCGCTGTCTGTTGGTGCTGATCTTACAACTCTAGAGATGTCCATAGGTTGGAGATAAAGCTACCTGTCTGAGCGAAGTTTATGTAACTCTACTGCGCATGTCTCTACAAAATTAAGACATCCATTACATAGCCAGATCTCTAGAGGGGCTGCACCTCTACATAGTTTTACTTGTTTGTGCTGCGCTAAATACTGCAATTTCTGGTGCAATACCTTAGATTTACAATAGACAAGCTATTCAATAATCTAGTGAGTGCATACGTGCGCAGTGATAGTGACACATTTTTTAGGTGACAGGTCAAACTCTATCTGGCCGATCATCTTCCTCCTGAGTTTACGTACGGCGTCCGTTCGAGATTTTCCGTGCATGAGTACAGGCAACATTCGCTTAAGTTTCTGGAGCAGTGTATTCTGGTGAATGCAAGGTTCAAGAGGGTTCAGGTGACGATTTCGACGAGCCTCGTACATATGAGTCACTCATACAGTTGATATTGGGGGTTTAATCCGCCGCTCTTACTTATTTTACAATTCTCGCACGGGTTCGAACATCCTAGGCTCTCTTTTTCGTGCTATGGAAGATCTAGCGCCGATAACTTAAGCGATATGCATGCACGCGTCCCACATCTCGTCCATCCAGCATTGCCAACTTTCCGCCCCCAAAATGCAACTGCCCACGAAGCGACCGCCCATGTTTCAGCCTCGTCACTTGCAGCCTTTCTGGGGGCTGAAAGCTGACCTGAAAAAGAACCTTATTCAAGCACATCGTCCCTCATCGTAACGCTCAGAGCTCACATTGTCTATTCAATGACCCCGGAAGAAGCGCATGTACTGATAGATATCACGTTTCGCGACGATGCAACAATTACTACCCACAAAGATGTGTCTTCTGGTTTTCTTCACAGCCTCCTTGTGCATAGGGAACAGCGCAGCTGCCGACATTGATGACTTTTCGAATAATTTGGCCTCTGATCTCGGACCGCTTCTATCGCTCTTCGGAGACTCGATGACGAAGCAGTTTCTGAGCGAAAGTATCAATTATCTCGACTACATCATCTTTGCAGTCGCTCCCATTGGCATTATCACGGCATTGGTCTCCACCATACGTCTTTGCGGCTCCACAGCCTTGCGCGCCTTTGTCGGGAGATCCCAAGAAGGGCAAGGCACGGTCGAAGCGGAACTCTGCACCTCAACCAGTCGCGATGTGTGCGAGCTTTTTACTCGTGGAGGTATACAGCGAGTCCTGGGCCGTCCCAGTATACTGGAGCTGGTCTATCTTCCCTCTCATGAAGATTCGGTCAGGTCTCCAGAGGAAAAAGCTAAAGCATACCCCGAATTATTCTTGTCCAAAGAGTACTTTACGGAAAACGCCCGAATGGCCGATTCACCGTGGAAAGAGCTGGGTTGGTTGCCCACCAGAGGACGCAAAGCACCAATGGTTGCACCCAACCCGAATCTCTCGCTCAACATCGGGATTCGAAGACCTCCGAACTGGATTCTTGTGACTATTGCTATCGTCGGGCTTGTACTTCAAATTGGTGTCCTTGCGCTTGCAGGGGTTGGCGTATGGAATCTTGGCTGGAATCTCAGCGAAGGAGGTGGATCTGCAGCAAGGGACTATGCGCCTATCATGTTTATTGTTGGTACGACACTTTTATGTACTGGGATGTGGGGATGCGCTTTTCTCATAGGGCAGACCACTCAAGAGGTTCGCTTCGAGCGCAAGTCTGATACGACACAAGGTGGTAAACCACGCTTGGTCTGGGTGCAACCTGGTCCGCAGGTAATTGGAGATCAGAGTTTCGACTCTTTTGCATATGTTGAAGACAAGAACACGATCAACATTTGGTATTCGTCGCGTAAGGCTCTCGATAAGTCATTCGAGCTTTACACGTACGCCGCCGTACTTTCGACCCTCATTGGCTACATCGTTCAATTCATTGGCATACGCGGGATGAAAGCATGGGTCTCGCTAGCTCAGCTGGGAGTCACTATCATAATGAGTCTCTTGCGAGGAGGTTTGCGAACACAGCGGTTGGGCCAAGACGACAACGAACTTGATAGGATGCCTGACTTGGTGACTGGGCACGAGCTTGATTGGCTTGCCTACCGAATCGCTTTCGAGGGTAAGGATTCCTTGAGGCATACAACGTGGCATGTGACTGCGCAGCATGGGAAAGGTGTCGAGGGCCAACATTTGCCGCAACGCGAATTAGAGAAGTCGTTTGTCACGATTGATAAGGAAATGTCCAATTCTCCAGCGACTGCCGCAGGTGATCAGCAAAACTCTGTTGATTCAGGTTCTCACGGTGTTGGCATGGAAGGCCTCACTCTTCACGTTCGTTCCAGGCTAGCACACTTGACTGGACTATCTGACTCTGCAGAAGGCGACCATAGGTACCATCAGGTCTGGAAAGATGAGCACGTAAATGTCCGTGCGAGGGCACGTCAGCTGTCTTCAGTGTTCCGTACAGCGTTGTCATCAAAGAGATCAGGTGGCAGTGCTAAGAATATAGATCTTCGCATCTTTGCGACGACTATGGATGGTAGCAAGAGCATGACCGAGCCTATTATCCTCACCCTGAAGGCACCTCCAGAATTTTCCCAAGTAGGCTGGCGTCTAGATGCAGCACAACTGGAAGCAGTGCTCGGTCTCTGGCTCTGGACCATACTCCTTGATCGTCTTGGTCACGAAACTTCTGATTCGCGGGAGGGTGGGCACACTGTGTCAATAAATACGCGGTCTAGAGGCATGCAAGTGGGCCGAATAGTGTCTTTGGGCCGAGACGCCCCAGAATGGCATAATGAAAACGATATACAGGAGGAAATGGACCTATGGTTGGGCCGTAGTTCCGTGGAGTTTCAGCAGGGTGTATTGACAATTTATCCATCGGACGCGCACGGCCTGGCAACCACTTTCACGGGGGACGAGAAGGAAAAGAAAGCTTTCAGAGTTGTCGCCAAAGAGGAAGGTATATTGATCTCTACATCCAGAGGGTACCTGAAAGGTCAACAACGATTCTGTGGCTGGACCTTGGCGCATCAGGCAATCAAAGCTGATACACGGGAATCGTTCTCCGCGAACGCAAACTCGACCAAACCGGACGATAACGAGGCTACCTTATCGAAATATAGATTCCAGTATACACAGTTACCTAGAAATGTTCCACTTCTGGATCTGTGTAGCCAGGAACTTTTCGTCGCGATGATGATGTCGCTTATCGATTTCGAGGCAGAGCAGTTGGAGCCGGCGACGTTTCTAGAAAGTGGCGATACCCTTCGGCTTGAACACGCAATAGTCAGCGAGTTTGCGGACGCGTTCGTGACAGCAGGGCTCGGTACCTACTCAGACGCTTTGATGTGTATTGTGCCTGCACTTAGAAAGAAGATCTCGCCCTTGAAGCCTGATACCATCCTTTCAGCTCTGATGTCTGCGGCCCAAACTTATCGTCGCGACTCACAATGGAAGAGAGCAGAAACTCTACTACGCTTCGGTTACAAACGTAGCAACAAGCAGGGTGTTTCTCCCTCGCACTCAGCACAAGCATTAACGGCACTCTGCGAACTCTATCGCTGGGCCTTGTCTATGTTCACAGATACAGAGCGAAATCTTGGATTAGATGGTATCGACTGGGTAGTCAAGACATCTGTTGATCTCCAAAAGTCTGATCAACAGTCAAAAAGCATCGTAGATTGCTATGCCGAAATTGCAAGGCGGTTCAAAAGTGGACAGGCTGACGAAGGACGTCAGCCTGCAGATGCGCGAATCAAGAAGACTCCCCTGAGATTGCGGTTTATACGTCGCCCCCATGAGACTGGTACGCAATTCCGTTTGGAGGAAAATCAGGAGCAGCTGTTAGACGCTATTCAGAAGCGCAACCAGACAGAAGCACTTTATCAATTGTGTTTGCTGACTCCAGATTGTGGAGATGCTGCATCTGTACCCAGCTCTGCATTGTCTTTAGCTGCAAGTAACGACTGGCCTAATATTGTGAGCATACTACTTGAGTTGGGAGCGAGCCCGAACGATGCGGACCAGTCTGGCAGGCGAGCGATCTACCATTGCGCTGAGCTCGGACACGAAGCCTGCGCCAAAATTCTTCTCGAATACAACGCTTCTCTTGAGATGACCATGTCTAAACGTGGCGAAAGTCTCATGCTCCTGCATGCTGCAGCCCACAATGGCCACTCTGGTATGGTAAGACTCATTATGAACACCGGATCTGTCGAAAAGAACCAGATCGACGACATGAAGAACACCCCTCTCATGGTCGCATCATCAATGGGCAGAAGCGAAGTCGTGCAACTTCTTCTGAACACACCAGACGTCACGATTGAACGGGCAGATATTCCAGGCTCACCTCTTACATGCGCTGCTGAAAGTGGCAATGTGGATGTCATCAGAATCCTCTTGGACACTCATAGCATGGATCTCGAACGGACCGGTCGGTATGGTCGCACACCTTTATTGTCAGCTATATCCAATGGTCATCAAGAAGCTGCAATGCTCTTGATCGATAGAGGTGCAAATATTGAGGCCACAGACAAGAAAACAGGGCAAAGGGCTTTGGCCCGTGCTGTTGAGCTACAGAACGTCCCACTTATTCGGCGGCTGTTGGAGAAGGGCGCGAAGACCGACATGAAAGACAATCGTCAGAAGACACCGCTTATGGACGCTACGTCTCTAATCTGCGATACGTCACGCATAAAAGGAGGGTCACAAGAAGCTCGGGATCGCCGAATCAAAGAGGTTCATGTGTGCAAGGAAGTCGCTGACCTACTCCTCGAGCAACATGGTGATACAGAGATCCAAGGAGAAAAAGGCATGACGGCATTGGCTCAGGCAGCGCGGACAAACAATACCGAATCATTGCAAATTCTATTGTCACGAGGTGCAGACAAGGAATCGAGAGACGACAAAGGCAGAACGCCTCTCATGCATGCTGCGAAGAAGGAAGCAAGAGACACGCTCACTCGGCTACTTGACGCGGGATGTGATGTCGAAGCAAAAGATGCAAAGGGAAAGACTGCTCTATTCCATGCGATGCGCAGCCGTGATATGATAGAAAAACTGGTTGACAGAGGTGCCGACCTCGAAGCAAGAGATAACCAAAACGAAACGTTGCTGCTGAAGGTGCAACAGGAAAGGAATGCGACTATGGCGAAATTCTTGATCGACAAGGGGGCGGATGGAGAAATACTGGGACTAAGTGGGAACTCAGTGAGGTATTGGGTCAAAGACTGTGGATATTTATAGACTCTGGCCATGTAGACACATTAAACTATAAAGCATGATTAAAGTATGAAGCTGCTCTAATCTTACTTTGTGGCGATCTCTAATGATACAGCGAGACAATTCATCTTAAAAAGTTGCAATGCTCCTAGAGCCCTAATATTGAACATCTCCTACTAGAGGTGATTATTTGCAGTACGCTTTAAGCAGCAAGCTGATGAGTGACCTGCAATTTGTCGTTATAACTATATCAAAATATCTTGACAAAATCTTGTTGCATCATTATTTAGATAGTCGATAAGTACTGTGACTAGAGTCACTACATATCTGCCATTCAGGCATCAGCTCGGCGGACCAGGAAGTGCGCCGATCTGCATCATCAAGCCGAACAAATCTGGCTGTCCTCTTTCTTCTACAATCTTCCCATCTACAAACTGGTAAATGTTGACAGCAGTCATACAAATTTTCTTCCCCGAGGCAGGAACATTCATGAACTGGCCGTCATGCGTGCCGCGCGTTTCAAATCGTGCAACAATCTTATCGCCCTCACACACGGTTTCTTCCAACGTCCATTGAATGTCGGAGAACGCGCCGCGCATCATCCCGAGAATCTGAAGATAGCCGCTGAGGCCTTTCAGAGGTTCACCACCGAATGGAACATGGAAAATGGCAGCATCGGAGACGACCTCCTGACCAATATTTGCGTCGCCCGAGTTGATGAAATCTACGAATCGATGCAGGCTTGGTAGGATGTTGGAAGCCATGGTCTTGTATTGATGGACAGTTAGTGATGGGAACGACGTTCGAGGGCTTCGTTCGAATGCTTATGGGGCTTTACCTTGAACCTGTGTGCTTGAATAGTAAACTGAAGAGTGATTTGTCTGTGGTGTGATTGTGATTGGTTTGCAACTTCATAGGTTGGAGGTGCTGTGTTCTATAAGGCTGGCAAGTGTGGGAATACCGTATACTTGTCGGTCCGACGTTCGTCGGGTTCGTCGGGTTCGTCGGAGGTATGCCACCGGTGGTAGTTATGCGCTAATAAAAGCTTGTGACTCCAACGAATTCCTCGTGCAGGGAGGCTGAAAATTTTGTAGCTTGCAAATACTAGAAGTTGAATACCTGAGCGATTCGCCGCCGGATTCTCCAGATTCTCCGTCGGAGTTGCCGATTGAACCTGGGACTAGCCTCTTGCAGCTTTATGAATAGCTGAAGCTGATAGCAAGATACAACATGATATTGATTTCGGAAGCAGGACTTTACAGGGTTTGCAGCACATCTTATGATTGACTGTTAGGTCACTATAAGCTTTGAGGCTTAGCGATTTGGACTTTCTTGGTGCAATTCTTTTCCAGCTTCATCGTGCTTGGCTTGCTTACAACTGGTTAAAGCTTTATGTAGCTTACGCAAAGTAGCTTTGCAGCAGAAATGCTCTGCTGCATCTTGCGGAAAGGGAGGCAAGAAATCAGTCTACTATGCTCTTTGTTGCGGGCCTTGACGCTGATGCGAATGAAGCAGACAGGATGCGCAGCGGCAAACTAAGAGCATAATCGGCGGGTCGAAGCGCAAAACTTGAAGCAAGAGACATGATCATATTCAAAACGTGTTTGTGAAAGTAGAACATGAATGAAACGTGGCGATGACGAACTTCAAGATGACGAGAAACTCTAGTTTGGTAATTGAATAGCACGTTAACAAAATCTGTCTGTGTCTATCTGGTGACGAAGTTCCGGACTCAAAAGGGCTCGAACAGAGACATGCTGAGCCAAAGTGGAAGACCGCTGAGGCATTGAGTCGAGCACTCTATATAAAGATAAATTCTGAGCACGTAACGTTCCAACACCAAGCGTGATCAATCATGACGCAGCCTCCCCGAGTTCCGTTATATGCGCCCTTCTGCTATGGTCGAGTGGAGACCGATCGGTAGTGAAAAAACTGAGGACGGCAGTTCTAAGCCTTATTGTCACAGCAATCAGCTCATATGTTCCGGAGAGGCCTTGACCGCACACATCGTGAAAGCGTCAGAACAATTTTGCTCCCACGGATTACAGCGAAGCCGCGGGCGGACAAGCCGCGGGTATCCTACCAAAGCCGCGGGATCGTTTTTGTAGCAAGAGAAGCCGCGGGAACAGCCACCAGAAATCGTCTTTCCCCAGTTTTTCGGTTCCGCCGGCCTCCCCCGGGTCCTCTCCGCATCTAGAATCGAAGCCTCCAAACCTTATACCCCAGAACAAGCCACCCCCAAGAATTCTTTAAATGCTAAGCAATGCCAATCTCTAAATGCCCAGAGCATCGGTCGACAGCTCACCGCATCTGAACAATCTTACAAGCATTCGCCAAGGTCTCCCAAGATGCCAGCACGACATGCACCAGCGATAGCCATGAGCACTCCTGCTCCGAAGGAGATCTTCAATGTCTATGTTTACTTGACGGCGATGGTGGCGTCGATGGGCGCTTTCATATTCGGATACGACCTTGCGTTTATTGGGACAACGATCACCCTCAAACCATTCACCAAGGACTTCCACCTCACACACGCTTCGCAATCCGAGAAAGATGCATTTTCGGCCAACATTGTATCCTTGCTCCAGGCTGGATGCTTTTTCGGATCCCTGGCTGTTGCACCCTTAGGCGACAAGTGGGGTCGCAAGCCGGCCCTATTGGTTGCTGGTGTTTTGTTCTGCATTGGATCTCTTATGCAGACAGTCAGCTTCGGTCATGTCTGGGCTATGTTTCTGGGTCGCGCCATTGGAGGTTTCGTAAGTCCTAGTGTTCTCCATACCTACTGTACGATGCGCTGACAAACGCCGCAGGGTGTCGGTCTTGCTAGTGGGGTCGTCCCTCTCTACATCGCTGAACTCTCGCCTCCTTCGATCCGAGGACGTCTTGTTGGTATTTACGAGATCAGTGTGCAGACAGGTACATGCATTGGTTTCTGGATTTGCTATGGCGTCCAGAGGCACATGAAGGCGGATTCCAATCAGTGGATCACTCCCTTCGCCGTACAGCTTATTCCTGGTACTCTTCTGATCATCGGCATGCTTTTCGTACCCGAGTCCCCAAGGTTCGTATCCTCCCGGACCATGTACTGCACTTTGAGCCAAAGTTGACCTTTAATAGATGGCTCGCCCAGCACAAGTCACGCTCCGCAGGTTCCGCCGTCCTCAGCAAGCTTCGCGGCCTCGATGAAGACCACCCGTACCTTCAGGAGGAGATGCAGCACATCATGGATACCATTAACGATGTCTTTGAACACGCACCAAACGGTGGCTTGATTGCTCAATGGAAAGAAATGGCTGTACCCAGCAATCGCAGGCGAGTCTTAGTCGGTGTGGTCATGTTCATCTTCATGCAAGGCTGCGGATCCAACGCTATCAACTATTTCTCCCCACGCATCTTCAAGTCTATCGGTCTCCAAGGACAGGCCACCGGCCTCTACGCTACTGGTATCTACGGCATTGTACGCCTCATCTGCGTCATTATCGCCATGTACTACGTCGTCGACAGACTTGGACGCAGGAATATGCTCATGGGAGGTGCACTAGTCATGCTCATTGCCATGTGGTTCATCGGAGCGTACATCAAGATTGCGAAGCCTGGTACCAACCCCCATCTTACCGCCGGAGGTTACGCAGCCGTGACCTTCATCTACATCTTCGCTGTCGGATTCTGCTTCTCGTACGCCGGCGTCCCGTGGATTTACTGTTCCGAGATATTCCCGATTCGCATTCGTGGGCTCGGAATGGCGCTCTGCACCGCTACCCACTGGCTGTTCAACTTTGTGATTGCTCGCTCGGTGCCGTACATGGTTTCGAACATTGGCTACGGAACATACTTCGTTTTTGCTACATGCCTCACATTGTCGATTCCCTTCGTCTACTTCTTCGTACCTGAGACAAAGAGCTTGTCTCTTGAAGAGATTGATGTACTCTTTGGTGGATCGGGGCCAAGCTTCATCGACGCCGACGCGCTTGAGAAAGCTGAATTGGGTGACAAGGCGGAAGCTGTCTACAAGGAGCGAGCTAGTGCTTAGACTTGTGTTGATGAACTTCATGAGTTTTACTGTATATACATTGCTTTTCAAAATTCAAGCATTCGCCAACTTTCAAGAAAAATTGCAGTCTTGATGGTAAAATATGTACATGAATCTCTAACCGTGTTTGATATAAGGCATGGAACGCCTTCTAGGAGTGGTACCGAAGTCTCAAACAAAGGCGCATGTTGGAATGCAGGCCCTCTACACGATCTTAGAAGCGACAGCCTTGATGCCCGCGTTCCAGATGTCTCCCATCTTGGCGTATCCAGCAACGCTCCTATCGTAAATGTTAGTGTCATGATTTTCGAACCCAAATAGATGTATCTTACGGGTGCAAGTTGTCACTGAGATCGCTTCCAGTGTTCAGCACGCTCATATCAACGACGGAAACGTTTGATCCCTTTGCGACCCTGTCTGCAACAATAGCAGGGATAGCATCGTTGTACTTCTTGATTACGTTGTTCAGATTTGCGTTCTTAGACGGAATGATCTTTGCAACAATAACAACAGCATTGGGAACAGCCTTGAGGCAGTCGTCGATCAACTGGCCCAACCTCGTCGGCGCTTGCGCATCAGGCTCGTTGGAAGGGTTGCCTCGGTTCAGATCGTTGGTAGCGGCGTGAAGGAGGATGACATTGGGCTTGAGCGCGAGGCCCCGGGCGACAACTCCACGGATTTGGTTGATGGTATAGCCAGGGAAACCCTGGTTGTCCTTGTCCGTCATGGTTCCTGATTTTTCCGTACCGACAAAGTCGACGGTGAAGCCGCCGGATTGCAGGTCGGTGAGCAATTGTTGACGGTAGCCGTTGGATCCGCCTCCGTTAATATAGCCCCAAGTGATTGAGTCGCCGAGGGGCATGATCTTGAGGTTTGTGGTCGCCCTGGTAGCCAATTCGTCGCGCGCTTCGTACGGTAGAGCCGTGACCAGGGACGAGACTGCGTGTATTAGTCAATGCACTTTGGGCACGTATCATTGCGGAATCCATACAGGAAGAAAGAAGGGCCAGTGGCAGAGCCAACATGTTGGAACGCATTTTGATCGAGTCAAGGTCGGGTTCCTACCGTTAAACCGTAAGAGATCGAAGTACTCTTTGACTCGGAGTTGAAGTCGTGCCCTTATACCCTGGCCCTCCATCTCCTTAGCCGGTGCTTTTGTGCACACTAATTAAGCATTCCATGCAATTTCTCCGTTGCGTCCACTTCCCGAGCGGGTGATGTGCGTCATCTATCATCAATTTGCGACGGCTTCAGGGAAAACAATCATCCGCACCATCGTGTACAACGTGTTCGACTGTGACACATATGCGTTGAGGCTGAGTACGCAGGATATGGATGCTGTAGGGCCTTTACTCGGTCAGATTATAGAAGTAATCGAGTACAGTACCATTAAATATGTGCTAAGGTTCGTGAAATAGGTTGGAATCCCTGTACCTGTAAAAGGCGATTAGCTTGATCCATCTTCGTCAATCGTTGTTTCGCTGTGGAGAACAATTTATCCTAGCGTCCCTCGAATGTATTTCCCCGCGCACATGACTCGTATCAGTTGGCGCATCGCGTGCCACTTCATCTAGATTCGCTTAAAACACACAATTCTCCATCAGTCCGCATTCATCACGTCTCTGCTTGGTAGAATTCGCAGATGTCTTGTCCTCAGTGGTGACATTCTGCAGGTACAACGATAAGAGTATTTTGGGAACAAGGGCTTGAACAGGACTGGTGATCCATCTTTAGTGCTGGGGATCCTGGGGATCGAACAGAGACCAAGGTCCTCAAAGTTTGCATGAAAGACGAGAAAAGTTGAACCCGACTGAGGTCTAGTATAGTCAAAGAACCTCGCGATAGAGCTTATATGAGCTTGACAGGCTTTTATTCAAGCTGAGTTAGATACCATATTGGTTTTGTTTTCCTCGAGATCCTACTCTTCGAGATTGACAAACTTCTCGGCCGTGTGCCTCATGGACTCGAGATCTCCCTCATGCTCACCACCGTTTCCACTCTTCTTTGCATGGCTTTCACTTCCGCCACTCTTGTGGCTATCATGCTGGTGGCTCTGGCCGCTGCTACGTTCGTTGCCCTTGTTGTTCCCCGATGACGATGCTTTTCCGTGCAACTGCTCAATGTCTTCTTTCGAACCAACCTCTTTTGGAGCACGCTGGCTTGAACGCTGGGCGCCGCTGCTGCTCTTGTTCGTGGAGCCAGCGTGCTGCACGTCTTCTTCGTTGAGGTTAACGAATCGCTCAGCCTTCTCGCGACTCACGCTATCAAGATCATGCTTCTCTGAGCCGTATTGCGCCTCGTGGCTGGATTTTGTATTGGTGGAGGACTGTTGTTGACTTTTCGTTGTAGCTGATGACGATGATGTTCCGGTGCGGGAAGATTGGGAATTCGAGGCGCCACCACCGGTCGATGTGGATGTCTGACCACCCTCAAATCTCTCGTTGCGAGGAGCAGAAGCTCCGTACTCTTCGGAGGCGTCGTTCAAGGGTGCAGCTGCCCCTCCACTGGCGTTCATTCCAGGCAAAGCTTGACGACGTGCATCAGTATCAGAAAGAGGACGAAGAGGTCACTGTAAATACCTTCACCGTCCTCGTGCTTGGGCATTGGAGCCACATGCTTGGTATGCTGTAGAGTTTTCTGCGAGAATCAGCATTTATTTGCTTTTTCATTACGCAGCCTCCTACATCTCCACTGGTGCCGTGCAGAATCTCATGACCCTCAATTGGTCCATTATCACTAGATCCGTCTCCGTTGCGAGGCATATTAGTGGTTACGTAGTTGATGGTGATGCTGAATATGACTGTGGATGGCAATGAGGCTCTCCAAGGTCGCGTGTGAGGTACAAGTCTGGCAGCTCCTCTGCCCTTTTAAGTCACGACACAAGTGCTCAGCCATCCCCTTGCGGCATGGCTCCACGCCAGAATCCTGTTCTTGTTCATCAGCGACATCTGTAAGTCTGGTACACACTGCTGAATCGAGGGGTAGATGAGCGACGTCATGGTACTTGTGGTGTTTCTTAGTGCCCCATTAGAGTGCGACGGACTGTCTCCGTCGCCAGGAGAAACGATCGTATTGGTTGTAGCAGGCAATGGCGGATCTGCCCATCCTGATCGATCTGTGGCGCAGCGATCACGACTAATCATTCTGTGTCCCTGATCTAGAATACGGCGATCATCGTGATGGATTCAATCTGTCTGAGGCTGACATTCGTGATCATCACCCAGTCCCCGCGCCAAAGCCTGCCCACAACCGGGAGACCCACAATGCCAACAGCAGCTCCCTCCACATTTGGGTCAAGTCCTTGGTGAGCTCAATTGTTGGCAGCATCCTGCCATCTTCCAGCCTCAATACTTCAGTTGCAAGCACAACCCCCTTGGTATCCTTCCACACGCTGGGCTCAAGCTCATTCTTTCGTTGCAATATCCGCTTCTTCAATGCACCCTCTTTGCCACACGTCAACATGTCTTGAGGCGTGACGCCCTGCTGCATCACCTGGCGGATGTGCCAGTGCCGAAAGCCAAATCGCATCTGTAGACCGCCCTGCCAACCATTGCTGGTTTTGCTTTGTATGTAGTATTCGTTTTGTAGGAACGGCGGGTCGTGCGCTTCGTACAGGACCGAAGCAGAATCGAAGGCAACATTTCGCGATCGACCAGCTTCAATCATTGCGATGTCTTCAGCCCTGAGGCGACGAATGCGCAACTTCGCGATGCGCGCATCGAGGAGCGAGGAGAGTTGGTATGCTGGACCATTCGGGCTGTATATGAACGTTCCATAGATCATGAAAGTCGTCTGGTTTTCATCGACGGGCGTGTAGTCGGGCAGCTCATCACCACTTGGGCCATTTTGTGGTGGTGCTGTTGGAAGTACTGGTGGCGCGACGCCTGTAGCCGTTTCGTACGACGGAATGGGAGGGTTTGGCGTGGGATTCGAGTCGCTGGTGGCTACGGGCTCCTGCGCCGGTGCGGGCCCTCTTGCGCTTTCTTCATCAACGCGTTCGGGTGCAGTGTTCATCGTCCTCATCAAAGACAAGCAAAGAACGACGCGTGTCGGCCATACTGAGTCCTCGTCGGATATCTCGGAGTGACGTAAGTCAACTGGCGGCTTGGAGATTCTGGGTATCGCGGCTCGCCTGCAGCCCTGCTTACCGAAAACCCAACAAAACCTGGTCCACCTTCGATACCAACATGTGTATGTCTGGCAAATGCCACCGCTTTGGAACGGATGAAAATGGCACAACACAATTTTTCCATTGTTGTCCAGTATCTACATGGCATCTTTCCAGCATCATATCGTAGATCCTGCTTTCAGACCCCAAACCGCCATCTCAGCTAAGGGACAAAGTATACGAAAGTTCGACAATATGACAAATGAATCGCATCCATACCGCCTAACATGCCAATAACACGATTGAGCGACTCGTTATAGATGAGCTTCTACAAAGCGGACCCAATGCAATCGATTTGATCTATAATACAATTCGGAAGAGGGGACAAGACTTCGAGGCTAGGTCAGCACTAAATATCATCCCAGAGAGTGAGCGTGTGCTGCTGAAGGCAATAAAGTTGCTCCAATCATGCACGCTTTACAGTACCTAGTCAAAAGAGTGCGTTTGAGTACTTTGTAGAAGAATTCGAAGCGGAGGGTGAGGAGACGCGTCACATTTGGTTGATGTAATCGATGCGTGGTGAGCGAGCGACGTGAAAGAGGCAACCACGACGCGAGCAGACGAAACTAGCGCCACTCCAGGTCAATGCATGCCGCTGTTCAACTATATCAAGATGCTAGCTTGCAAAGTGCATGCAAAGCGGAAACTGTGGGATCATCCCTACTCCATGCGGAAGTAGTATATTTGAAGCTTGTACGACAGGCTGCCAGTAATGATTGACCAAATTTGAGGTCGGAAGCAGAAACGGAGGTTTCACATGGAACAATCATGAGAAACAAGGAACATGGCGTTCAAAGACTCGCATTGTGTTTGAAGATTGTTCTCTCCGGGTATTTATACTAGGAAGAGAAAGTCCACCAGGATACTGTTATGCGCAAGACTGGCTCTTCACCCTTGAAGCCTCTCCTCAGGCGGGAATGGTTCAACTCCCGGTCGAGCAGAGCATGGTGGCGCCAGGCGCACTCTGCACCCTTCGGGCACTCCACGGAATACTTGAAAGCATTTGCGCACAGACCTCAGTCTGCAGCAAAGAGGGTCCACTACGTGGTGACTGGGCCGTAGAACTCCTGCTGCTTGCCGGCGGCGGGGATCATGCCCATCCTGCGTGATCACTCGGTTGAGTCGATGATACGCATGACGCCCGAAGGCGCAGTAGTGCTGGATGCGTCCGTCGCGTCGTCCTCGTTTGCGACCGAGGCGTCGGGGATGCTTTACGCCTGGAAATGACTTCGCGACAAATACTTGGAGTGGCGTGGGCGCCTGCATTCTCTTCGACTGACATTTGAGGAAGCGTGGAGGAGCTCGAATCATGATTCAGCGTGAGACCTTCTAAGGGAGCGACGGCGGGCACTTTGGCTTCGTCCTTGGGCGTCTCAGTGCCAGCTAGCAACAGTGTCAGCATGAGGTCATGAAGAACGAGGTGCTTACAACGTAGGAGACGATCCCATACGACGAAATCTTCAAGGTCGGCGAGGAGCCCAATGAGGACCGGGTCCTTCTCAATCCCCGGATCTCTCTCGACCAAGGCAGCCTTGAGCTTCCGTACGATATCGTTGCCACTCATATTGGCGCTTGCGAGGCAAATACTATTACGCGAGAAAGAGCTTGGGAATTACGAGAAGAGAAGTGAAGCGGACGTTGGCAAGGTGTAAAGTGAGGTTAAATTGGGTGTTAGGTAAGAGATCGAAGAGAGTCCCTAATTATCCATGCTGGAGGCAAGAGCGACGACGAACCGACACGACTAACGCAGGACAAACGGGCACGCAACAAGTTCCTCGTATATTACCGGGCAAGATCATTTGCAAGGTGAAAGGCGCTGCGCGGTGCTAGAGCATCCAGCGGTGTGCCTTCATGCATGTTTCTTAATCCTGAAATGTCGGACATCTAGGTCCGCCATCAAGGTGGTTTTTATGTAACAGTTGGGGAGAAATGTAAGATGGTATTCGGGTCATGCCAGGTTGAACGGTCAAGGTTATCTGGGAGCAGCAGAAACCTTTGCCATAATGCCCTGCTCTCAACGCACCCCCACGTCACGACGCAGCAGCTTGAAAGAACAGGGTCCTTCAATTTGTACAATTCACGAAACTTGCACATTTGAGGACCATTCTCGATCCTCAGATGATAGCATCAGTCCCGTCCTGCACTGCCCGTTCTGGACTAGCTTTGTTTGTTTGTGGACGTAGTTGCTCTTGCCTCCTTCACCAGTTCGTGAAGAACTTCGACCCCGCGTCGACTCATTCCGTTCTCTTACTCAGCCCCTCTTCTTCTTCTTCTTCTTCTTCTTCTTCTTCCTCCCTGACGTTCACGTATCATTGCGTGCCTGGTACATGACGTCTTCGAGTCCAGCATGAGTTCGCTTGATGGGCGCTTTGCTCGCATCTCTGTGGCGTTGAGCGGGAACCCAGGCCGCCTTCAAGATATTGATAGTGCGTCTCTCCATTTGATCATGATAGGCACACTGACACCCCCTTAGACATCAAATCATACATCCAGCTTCAGAGCCAAGAACTACGCCCTCCAACCGAGCGTAAAAGTATTTCGCGCGATACTTCGCTGTCGTTTGGGTCCTTCGAAGCCTATCACGATTCACCTTCACACCCGGGGTCGTCCAGGATTGGCAGTGTGCGTAAGATCGGCGAGCCTATGTTGCTTGAAGCCAGCTGGATCCAGACAACGCGGTTCGACTCGCCTCCTGGGCTCAGAAGATGACTTCGATCTCAGTGAGCCTGCAGGTCGTTCTACTCACCACAACGCCTACATTCGGCTTCAGCATGACGTTGCCCTAACTCGCACGGCACGCGCATGAAATTGTTCTGGGTCGTAGCCACCAAACCACAGTCGAAATTGAGAGTGATACGAATGCCCCGACGATGTTGACGACTCTGGTGCAGCGTCCGATCGGCCATCCGCACCAGGTGCTCCGAAAAGGAAGAGGGCACCTAGGGCGCTGAGGATAGTGACGCCGATCGAGTGGATCCTTCACGTGCCCGTTGATGGAGGTCACCACTATGAACCGTTCTCAGCACTACCACACAATGTTCAAGTATCGCTCAAAGCAAAATTTGGCACTATAAACTCGACGGATTCGAATTTAGCTAACAACCGACACCATGTCTTGTATGTTGGCTACCTTAAACCTGGCCCGAATCTCAAGACCAAGGCCGACTCCGAGCTCTGTCTCAAACAGCACATTTTCTCTGCAGGACATAGGTGTATCGACAAGAGGAACTGCGCTTGCGATAAATTCAAGCGCGTGAACGCGATCTGTGCCCGTATCGTGGAAGTGGCAGAGGATGAGTTAACCGAGTACAAGCTGTGCTTCTTCCCATGATATGAGAGGGTGGACGATACTGCGTGCCTGACTGCAGACTTTTGGACCCGCGAGTAGTTTTTGAGTGCTATCAGCGTAGACGCATTGTCATACTCTAGGTACCTTAGACTACCTTCAACATCATCGCCAATTTTGCCTGCACACGGTACACCTCACATGAATAATCGGAAGCCAACGTTCGGGAAACCGGGAGACTTGACTATGAAAGTGCGCCATTGTCATCCACTGTCATTGCCCTGCTTTGGACGAACAACTGTTTCTCCGGCTGACTGAGCGAGATGAACAGCACGCTTGCCCAATTCATATCTACCGTTGTCTCATGAAAACGGACCAAGCGAAGCAAAAACATCTTCGTGGTGTCGAAACTCGCCTCTTAATGTTCACGATGCTGTGGCCGCATTCGTGTCTGGTAATGCACTGCACGTCTCATGTTGCAACTTTGTCTAGGAGGACTACATAATTATGCAAGGCTCTTGTCATAGGCCATTGAGATACTACAGGGCCTTGCATCAAAGACTCAATCTTTTAAATTAATCACTCTCTACACTACACATTGCTTTAAACCCTTCTCGACACGTAAACGATGCTTCTCCGATAATGCCTTTCTTCCTATCACCGTATGCCCGTTGATCCTCTACTGCGCCATAAATCTGTTTTTATGACTCCTGCCTCCCGGCACGTCATTCACAAATCTCTCTTTGCTCTTCAGATTCCCGTAACCATCCAGTTTTCTCCTGTACTCTTGCTCCTCCCGCCCTGCACTTTCTACTGCTTTCCTTGACGTTGCTAACAATGTACGTTGTGTCGATGCCGGCAGTGTCGCGAGCATCTGTGCATCCGAGCTGCGAATAGTAGTTCGGTGTGTTGCGAGGCGTACATGAGGTATCACGAGGTCATGTGTAGACCGAGAATGTGAGACCAGGGAAGAGGGATCAGTTTCGCTTTCTTCGTCTGATGTTGGAGGCGTCGGTGGATGCCTTGACTTGGGCGCTGGCGTTGAGGTCTTCATTGTGATCGGATTCGGAATCATCGCACAGTTGCCATGAACCTTTCTCGACGTATGGGAGTGGCTTGTCGTGTTGGGTGATGTGGTTCTCCGATGTCGATGCCTGGATGTGTGTGGGCTGTTCCTTTTGCGCGAGATGGTCTTGCCGGAAGGAAGACGGATCCTGGCATTCTCGCTGGAAGGAATGAAGACGTCTCGATCCGATTCTTCAGAGTCGCTCAAAGGGGGAAAAGTAGCATTTTGGTAGTTGTGTTCGTCATCAGAGGAATCCATTGGTACAATGGCGGGGCTGTACTGCTCGCGGAACAGCCTAGCCATGGTGCTACCAGTTCCCTGCGTGGTAATTGTGTTCGTACCG
This sequence comes from Phaeosphaeriaceae sp. SRC1lsM3a, assembly GCA_001644525.1. NCBI lineage: Eukaryota > Fungi > Ascomycota > Dothideomycetes > Pleosporales > Phaeosphaeriaceae > Phaeosphaeriaceae sp. SRC1lsM3a. Next base: position 1,327,211 of record KV441716.1, read on the forward strand.
GATGGCAGTCCTAGCATGTCCGCACTCGTAGTTGTTGCAGTGGTTGTTGATCCGTCGACCATTAATTTAGAGGGATTCCGATTGCTCTAGATGATAGGATCAAGTTTCGCGGATGGCTAGTTTGTCAAGCCGCGGAGATGCTAGATGTTGACTTGAATTCATACGGTGCCTTTCTCTAAACTATATACTTCAATCACGCGGGCTGCTTCTTGGGTCAAGCTGTGCACTCGATATGATTCATGGGGGACTTGACCATTTCCGGACTAGTGTACTATGAATCATACTTTGTCTCGGTGGCTGTGCTACACCATCACCAACCGCCGCTTGTTCGCGCTACCCTTGCAGCAGAGTTCGAACATATCAAAATTTTCAGGCGGCGTATCCTCACCTGTTGCTACCACGGGATGCCAGGGACTGTGTTTAATAATCACTGAAATGTTTTGGCTCTTATTGCGGTACAGTAGCCTACGAAGTAGTTCTTTTCCCAAGTGAACTTCCTATCCGTTTCGCGCCCATCAGATCTTCTCGGACCTCGTAGTCTCTCCAACCTCAACGTACGCTTCCTTCTCGTTCAATACAGCGTTGACCTTTTCGGGATCCACCAAAGGGCCATCTTTCTCCTTGTCGAACACCATTGCCACCTCTTCAAGACTCTTGCCCTTGGTTTCAGGAAACAAGAACCAAACGGCCACAAAGAACAACGCGTCAATGACACAGAAAAGGATGTAATACTTCCAGCCTAGAGCCTTCATGGCGACAGGGTTAGCAACGGAGCCCACGATAAGTGTCAAGTTGGCCCCGAAGAGCACGAGCGCCACACCAAAACTCCGAAGCTCGTAGGGGAAGATCTCAGTCGGATAAGCATAGAGCAGTGGCGTGAGGGCGATGGCGTAATGGAAGTTGAAGATGAACAAAAACGGCAGAATAGCTGTACCAATCGCGGTGGACTTGGTCGCAGTGAACCTTGCGTTGAGGGCGGTCCAGATAACGTATGTGAGACACATTCCGGCTGCGGACCACAAGAAAAGTGTTTTCCTGCCGAGTTTGTCGACCAGCATGGCACCACAAAACATTGCTGATATCATGTTAAAGATCTGAAGGCCTCCATTGATGAGGGATTGCTGTGTTGGGTCCGTGATTCCAATCTGCTTCAGCACCAGGCCGAGGTAGTATGATAGCACAGTGTTTCCAGACCACTGAGCAGCAATAGCGAGGACGAAGACGACTTGCAGACGGCGACGATTCGCGGGCTTCCGTAGCATCCTGAAGAGACCCCCGATGCCTTGGTTCTCGGCGTTTTGTTCGACTCGGATAGCCTCCTCGATTTGAAGCATTTCGAGTTTGACGAGAGGTGAGGAAGCGTCGCCTGCGGCATGATATTTGATCAAGAGATCTCGGGCTTTCTCGGTCTGACCCTTTGCAACAAGATAGCTACTACAGTCAGTAATTATGCGGTATAGAGTTCTGGTAGACGTACCGTGGGCTCTCAGGGAGGAACCAAGCAAAAGACATCTGAATGACCGGCATAGCACCCTGGAGGAGTGTAGGGATGCGCCAGGACCAATCGCTCTTCATCTTGAGCGTACCAAACGATATCCAAGCTGCAGCGATAGCACCAAAGAAAAAGAAAGTCTGGTATAGCGAAGTGATCTTGCCACGCTGGGTTGGGTAAGCCAGCTCGCCAATGAGGATTGGGCTCGGTTGCGACATCAACGCGGATCCAAGACCAAGGATCAGACGTGAGGTGACCAGCAGCGGGTAATTGACGGATGCTGCTTGCAGCGCTGCACCGGCGATGGCAAATCCGAATCCGATGACAAGAGTCTTCTTGCGCCCAAGCCAATTGGATAGTGGTGCAACAAAGCACGACCCAACCACCTTTCCGACTGGCAACATTGCGTTCATCGCACCTAGCCGGGGAGCCGAAGGGTGGTGGTAGTATTCTTGCCATGTTGGACTAATCTGCAGGGCATTCATGAGAACACCATCGTAGCCGAGTGTCGCGGCAGATACAAGGCAGATGAGTAGAACGGCGTTCAAACGACGAAGATGAGATTTTGTCCACCATCCCTTGCCATCGTCGGGGATAGCTTCTGCCAGCTCTGGCCCGACGAGTTTGATCAACTCCTGCTTGCGATCTTCTGGTGACGGTGACATGTCTGCGAAAGGAAGAACGCGTGTCAAAGAGAGCCGTTCGAGGAAGTGAGGAAGAAGGGGAGATCGACAGAGATGCATCAATTCTGGGGATTTCCTGGGGTTATTATACATATCTTTCTCCATGCCATAGCTAGTCTCGCCTCGAGTACCCATCCCGGCGTGCCATGGCGTGGCGAGCTAGGATCGTGAGCATGCAAGTCATGAACCAAAGTTGCTGATGTCGCTTCTTTTCCGACGATAGCGCCAGCCAGATCGTTTTGTGGAGCGGAGAACTCACCCCATGGGCATCCCACAGTGTTGGGATTGTCTTACAGAATCCGGAGGTCAAGCGCCGAGGGAAGGGACATCATCCCCAACACCAGAAATTGACAGCCCACGGGGAAAGCGAAGCGACGGGCTGTGCGATGGGATCCAGTGCTGATTGGAAGACGACCTAGCACGAAGCCTGAAGCAGTTAAGTCTTATGCCGACACTCCGCGCTCGGGGCCGCCATGATGCCTCCGGCGGTGATGAAATTTGGCCGAATGACTCGTCCCAAGGTGAGCCAGCCTCTTTACATGACCGCGAAGCCTTTCAACAATCCTTCGCGTGACCCCAGAATTTGACGGCGGACTTGTATCCACCATGGTTTGTCCCAAATTCATGTCGCGGTTCCGAGAATTGCCTACCATCTCATACTGGGCGACTTGGCGTCCACTGTATTGGCTCGGTGCCACATCTGGCTCTGGGTCTCCCTAATGCCGCTTCTCCCCGCCGTGTATGTCTGCCCTTCGACCCAAGCACCTCGTGACGAGACGAGGGCAAAGGCTCAAATGTATAAGGATGATCGATCAAGCTCAGCAGAGGATTCCAACACACTCACAACATCAAAATGGGTGACTTTGGCATTAGCAACATCCCGTCCAGGGACAAAATAACTGACATCCTAAGCCAGCTCACTCTTGAAGAGAAGGTCTCACTTTGTGGCGCCGCTGATTGGTGGCGCACTCATGCTATCAAGCGCAACGACACGCTTCTTGTTCCACACATCAAGACTACCGACGGACCAAACGGCGCACGCGGTGAAAGCTTCGTCTCTGGTGTCAAAGCGGCTTGCTTTCCATCGTCGTCAAATCAAGCAGCGTCTTTCAACACCGACATCGCATATCACGTTGGAAAAGGTGTGGCTCGAGAGGCCAAGACAAAAAGCTCCGATGTCTTGCTCGCACCCACAGTCTGCCCTGTTCGTAGCCCGCTCGGTGGCCGGAACCACGAGACGTATGGTGAGGATCCACTTGTCCTCGGCATGATGGGCGCCGCCTATGTGAACGGGTGCCAATCAACTGGCATTGCTGCTACCCCCAAGCACTTTGTTGCCAACGAAGTCGAGACTCGGAGACGATTCCTGTCTGCTGAGGTCGAGGAGCGTGCCCTGCGCGAGATTTATTTGAAACCCTTTCAGCTGATTCTCAAGCATTCTGAACCCTGGGCGTGGATGACCAGTTACAACCGTGTAAATGGCACCTACGTCTCAGACTCGCACCGCCTCATCCAAGGTGTTCTTCGCGACGAATGGGGCTTCCAGGGCCTCGTTATGTCCGATTGGGTCGGTACCTACTCGACGGCGGACGCCATGAATGCAGGACTGGATCTGGAGATTCCTGCCCCTCTTTTCTTCCGTGGTCCCAAGCTATTGAAGGCTATCCAGGAAGGCCAGGTGACCGAAGAGACACTCAACAAGCGCGTTTACAAAATTATTGAGCTCGTCTTGAAGACACGCCGGCTTAGTGACCCTGAGGATATCACAGAGTACTACGAAGACAATAAGGAGCGTGATGAGTTCATTGCTCAAGCCGCAGCCGAGGGTATCGTCTTGCTCAAAAACGACAACAACATCCTGCCCCTGAAGAAGAGCGCAAAAGTTGCAATTATTGGTCAACACGCCGAGGATCCCCCCATTATGGGTGGCGGAAGCGCTGTCGTGCCCGCTGATCACGTGGTCTCGCCGTTGGATGGCCTTAGAGCTGCCGGCGTTGACTTCAAGTTCGAGCCTGGCGTGCCTGTATACGGAGCTGTGCCTCTTCCTCAGTCCAAGATCCTCTCCAAAACCGGTGCTGGCAAAGCTCCCCTGCCAGTTCGCATCGAGTGGTTCAATGGCTCCAACGTTGGCACTAACCCGGTCAAAGACGAACAAGTCGCTTCTTCTACGTACATGATCAAGGAGAAATGGCCCACTTGGTTGGAACAGGACTATTGCACGCGAATGACGTTCGACTTGACTCCAGAGACTTCCGGCCCCCACATCTTCTCTGTCCTAACTACTGGTACTTCTACACTATACATCAATGGCGAGAAGATTTACCACCGCAAACAAGAACCGGTCCTGCAGCGCGAAGCATTCTACTTTTTCCGCACCAAGCTCGAAAAACTCGTATCACACAAAATGGAGGCCGGCAAGACTTACACCGTTACAATGGAGTCATGGGCGACGCCGCAGCACATAATTAAGGGTAGCGTTGGTGGCGAGGTTGTACAAGGTCATGCAGTAGCCTTCATGGAGTACGTGGATGTGCAGAAACGCATCGAAGAGGCTGCTGCCTCCGCAAAAGCTTCTGACGTTGCGGTCGTTTTCACCGGCACGACTCTTGAGTTCGAATCCGAGGGTTACGATCGTACAACGATGGATCTCCAACCAAAGGAATATGAGTTGGTGGATGCCGTCCTGGCTGCCAATCCCAACACCGTCGTAGTCAACACATCTGGCTCCGCTGTGACCCTCACACAATTTTCCGACCGAGTAGCTGGTCTTGTACAAGTCTTCTATCCCGGCCAAGAAAGCGGTACATCAATAGCACGAGTCCTCACAGGTCTGGTGAATCCATCCGGTTGCCTCCCAGTCTCATGGCCCAAGAAGGTAGAGGATAATCCCGCGCATGGAAACTGGACTCCCGAGAACGACGTAGTACACTACAAGGAAGGCATTTATGTTGGGTATCGACACTTCGAGAAGAATCAGATCGAGCCACTATTTCCTTTCGGATACGGCTTGTCTTACACATCATTCCAGATGTCAAATCTTGCTGTCGCAGGATCAGTTTCTAAAGATGCTGGTCTCGATGTGACTGTTGATGTAAAGAATGTGGGACAGAGCAAGGGCAAGGTGGTCGTGCAGTTCTATGTACGGAGGGTTGGTGCATCCAGGTTTGATCGTCCTGTCAAGGAGCTCAAAGCATTCGAGAAGCCTGAACTTGAAGCTGGTGCGTCTACACAAGTCAAGGTGTCGCTGGACAAATACGCTGTTAGCGTGTACGACATCGATCAGTGGCAAGCAGAGCAAGGAAAATATGAAGTCATGGTTGGTCTGGCATCGAACAACATTCTGGCGGTTGCGGAGTTCGAGGTACCTGAAGGTTTCAGCTGGACTGGCTTGTAATTGCATAGGAAGGATCAACGTATAGATGATACATATAGATATGATACACACATAGATAGTACATCAGAAATATACACTACGTTCATATTTCATTTACAACGGAAAGATGAAATGGCGCGATAAAAGTACTGGGGCACGACGCAAACGCTGATGGTTTAAAAGTCTAGAGAAGAGATCTGATTTCATTCCACGATGGCTTCTCGATACCTCAAGGCCTGAACGTTTCGAGTATTGCAGATTGGGTTTCGCATGTTTAGCTAGAATTAGTCAGCTTTCGAGTTTCGCAGGATTACAACCCCGGTAATTTCCTGCCTGGATTTGTCCTGTACTAGTTTTGATGTGTCACCTTCTTCGTGCAACAAAACTCACATCGCGAGAATGACTTGTAGGAGCCAATAAATGTCCATATTTTGGTCGATTGATGGTTCTCGGATTGGTGCCTTGCTTTCTCTATCTATTTGCGTACGTACGTACCGTGCGGCGGGACAATGGGGCGATCGGGCGTAAACAAAAGCGTAAGCATAAAATCTTCGCATCGTCCTAGGGGCACTTGGAAACACATTAATCCGCAACAAAGATGACCACTCAAGCTCACTCCCAATCACCTGTAAGAGTTCTCGTCACAGGTGGAGGTGGGTTCCTCGGTTCGCACATCGTTGATCAACTTCTTCTCGAGCCCAGCACACTGGTTGCCATCACTAGCCGGAACCCGCACGTGCTCATGAAGAATGATCGACTATCGACGCACCCCGCAGACCTCGCATCCTCAGCGGATATCCAAGGCATCTTCAACTCATTCAAACCCCATGTTGTTATCCACACAGCTTCCCCCAGGCACACGGACTCGATCGCCGCTCTGAAACGCGCCAATATCGAAGGCACCAATATTCTACTCAATTGCGCGAAGAAATGCGATACAACCCGGGCTTTCATATACACCTCGTCAGATTCCGCTGTCGAACCTAGTGAAGAGCCGCTCACAGAAGAACACGCCAAACTCTACGACGACCATCATTTTCCAAATCCCTACGGCTTGACCAAGGCCGTGGCCGATGCGGCTGTTCAGGCAGCTAATTGCGACGAGTTATATACGGTAGTTCTGCGTGTTCCTGGCATCTATGGGGAAAAGGACACTAGCGGCATGACAGCACAGTTTGCTTCAAGTGTGCGCAAGAAGGAACACAAGATGCAAATTGGCCAGAACAAGAAGTCTTTCGAATTTGTTTACGCGGGGAAAGCTGCTGAAGCTCATGTCCTCGCAATGCGGGCTCTGATGAATCCACAAAAGGCTGCTGGCGTTGCAGGCGAAGCTTTCTTTATTACCGATGGCAAACCCCAACCTTTTTTCGAATTCGCTCGCAGATGTTACGCTTCCATTGGTAGTCCTGTGGCTCCAGACGAGGTTACTATTATACCGATGTATGCTATGCAGTTGATGGCGAGTGCGGGAGAATGGGCGTATTTCATTTTCACATTAGGTATGGTGAAACCGACGCTTCGTAGGCACGGCATCGATCATCTGGACAAAAACTGCTGCTGGTCTATCCAAAAGGCGAGGAAGAGACTTGGCTATGAGCCAATCGACGATCAAGATGCTGCCATCAAGCGAAGCATGGAGTGGGCGGTGGCGAACACTTGATGATACACGGCAGTGCCGTGCTTGTCTTTACATCCATAAGAACCTTATCATCCTGGATTAATAGAAGACCAATTGCTATCACGATCCCTGCAATCCACGACGAAACTATGCTTTATGCTAGACTAGACTGAGGGTCCGCCCACATTTTGGGATCTTCATGTAAGGTATGGTACGGAGACTAACCGCGACTCGTGTACACACGCGGTGGCAGAGGCTAGGCGAACTTAGATTCGCTGCCACCATTCCACTCATTGAGCCAGTCAGACATTATGTACTAAGACGTGTGCAAACGCCTATTTACCTCCGCTAAGGCCGCTATTTCCATGCCTCATCTAAACGTAGCCCAAGCAGAATAAAGGCCACCGAGATGGCTTCAACAAATTCAACATGTTATTCGTCTACGTCAAACACTACACTACACTTATTCTTACCCGCCTTGATTGATCGATATGACGACTTCCGAACCACTTAAGAAGGTTGCGATTGCTGGAGTAAGTGCCATTCTAAGAAATATATGATGAAAGCGCAATACTGATTGCATCAGGCTACTGGTCACATCCGAAGGATCTTCGTCACCGCACTAATCAAAATTGGCCGGCACGAGCTTACTGCGCTTACTCGCAACACGAGCAAAGCCAACCTGCCTGAGGAGGTCAAATGTCTCCAAGTCGACTTCGACTATCAAAACAATGTTGGCGGGCTTAAGTGGCATTCAGTTCCTGATAATCACGCTCGCAGTAACAGTCAGCCCAAATGTCCATAACACCTCGTCAAGGCCGCTGTTAAGGCTGGCCCAAACTTTTCATGCGGTCTCGATCTGGCGAGCTTGGCTCCCTGAAGAGATAGCTAACAGAGCTCTAGGCTTGCCGGTGGAAAATTTGGATGAGGCCACCAAAACCGCTATGGGGATGGTCCAAAGTGGGTGGAATCCACTGGCCCAATGAACATTCATGTTCAGTGGCCTAGATACAGCAAGACATTCAGTATCAATTCAAGCTGCACAATTTCTTCCTCGCATGGTTTCGCATGCTCCAAGATGACTGTCAGTCACTTGATGACAGGGTATAGAGTCCTCGCCGCTATGAAGTCAGAGCAACGTCTTTTATTCTTGTATAGGGCATTTAGAAAGCTGATAATGCTTGAGTGAAAGCCCTCATCAGCTACGTCGCATGCAATCAGCTGCGGTGAGTCTTGATGCAGGGTCTACAAATTGTTCCAAAAAGACCACACTTCTGGGCCTACCCAAGAAGCCTCGCCATTCTCCTCTGGCGCAGGCTTGTCTGCTGCTGCCTGTATATGACCACCGTCGTGTGCCGCCCATTTGATCGGATAGCCCGCCTTGCATCCAGTCGCAGCAGTGGTTATGTGCGTTCTGCTGCCAGATGTTGGCTCTTTGGCACTACTCATAGAAGCGCAGCCATTGTTCTTGATAAATCGGTCTCGTAGAGTGCGACCACCCGCAATGTTCAATGTGCCATCCTTGATGCCATGAATTCCGAAGTATGCAATGGGATCGTTGCCGCCGTCGCAACCCGACAATTGACCGCCAGCGATGACAGCCACTCCCCGGAATTGTTTGGCGCGTGAGCAGGCAATTGAGTAGGTCATAGAGCCACCGTAGGAGAAGCCGATAGAGAAGCGTTGCGCAGTGTCAACGCAGAGTCCAGCATCGATGTAACCATTCATGGCGTCAATAAATTTGAGATCCGCACCACCGTTGTTTGGCCAGCCACCATTGAGTCCTTGTGGTGCAACAAGTATAGCCGTCTCATTGGCTACTACTTGTAAGCCGTAGTACTTCCAGTTCTTGGACCCGGTATCGCCACCATTGGCGACTTGATCCATGCGGCCGCCAACCCAGTGCAGACCATAGACCAGCTTGTAGGCCTTGTCATTCTTGTAGTTTTGGGGAACTCGTATCGTGAATTCTCGTTGGGCACCTCCGACTGAAATCGTCTTGATCCCAGACGTGATTTTTGGGGCCGAGCCGCAGCCGGCGCTTAGTGCAGCTACCGCAGTGTTTGACAGGGCTACACACCCGAGAACGACGGAGTGCAAGAATCGCATATTTGAAACAACTGATATCTGTGGTGAGTCTGAGTGATTCTATCTGAACTGTAGGCGTGTCTTTGCGTATTTATGTTTTCCCTGCACCCATGAGAAAGCTGACAAGGATACACAATGCTGGAAGCGAAGATGGAGATGCTTCCCTGCAATTACCATCTGTTGCTTAATTTTCCGATAATTTATTCTCCGTAGCTCATGGCAGTTGTACTAGCATTCTATTTACCCCGCATACATGTAGTGGTGGAAAACATTGTCCAGCAGAAGGGATGATTTTGATCTATTTGGTTTGCGGTCAAACTAGTTCCGCAAGTCGCTGGGATTCGTCCGAACAGTATTTAGCATAATATCAAAAGTTGCAAACGATATGCATTGACCTTGATTGAACATGAGGCTACACCAATGCTCTAGCGCCATGAAGAAAAGCAGGACGAAAGAGGCCACCAGATTGATGAAGATCAATCGCGTTCTGTGCTGAAAGAACGCAACGATAAGTAATGGTGGTTTCCCCATGTATCGTGGTGCACCCCAAATTAATGTTATTTGATAGTATCAGTTTCAGAGCTCTGTCTGCGATCTCTCAATTGTATCCATTACATTACTGCTGCCTTTTGACATCGTATTGAAACCACGACGAGTTAGGGAAAGGAATTCGGCAATTCGGCGGGTTATAGTTCGTGAGGCGGTGGTGGCGCCTCGTCTACTGACTCAGGATCCCCACATGCCTATTGGTGCCCCTCCCTTGCCTCAGACCTCGGGCTTGTGCGATGCGTCTGCAATGCGAAGGCAAGGTCGTGACATAGCTATCGCAAAGCATGGCCACAATTTCAAGGGCAGTGCAGTGTAAATAATGAGCGGGGATGCGGCGAAGCGCGTGTTGCCGCGAACCGGCTATCCCAGACGCCGAGCAGTCACAGCCTGTGAAGTCTGCCGCGAGCGGAAGAAGAAATGGTGAGTTGTTATGACCAAACGAAAGCTACTGCTCACGCGAAAAGTGACAATATCCGCCCATCATGTTCTTTCTGCCAAGGCATCGGCGCACGTTGTGAATACCGAGGTCGTGATGAGTCGTCTTTCGATTCTTCGAGCCTCGCCATTCTGGATCGACTCTCCGTGCTCGAAGCGCTGATGCGACAACACAACTGTGCTCAAGCACAAACCACATCACCAACAACTTCGCAGCCCGTCTTGTTTGGAGCGACGCCGGGATCGATGACGGAGCTGGACTCTCATCCCCGACCGCAACCGCTGTTCTCGCCATCAGCGAACCTGTGGGAATTACACACAGGGGCTGAGTCGAGAGTTCGACTTGACACAATCTTACAGTGGCCCATATTCGAAGAACCCCTCGCCGACTTACCTCGCGCACCCTTTCTCACCTTCAAAAAGGAGCAGGATTACACCTATCTTGGGGACATGTTCAGTACTCCTCTACCCGTTCCGCAAACATCTGAAGACATCTCCACTGACCCGTCCGATGTTGAGAGACTGGTTGACCGTTTTTTCATTCTGGTGCACGTCAAAAATCCAATACTGGACCGCGACGTCGTGAAGCACTACTGTTCCAAATTCTGCCAGGATGGACCGCGATTCGACTTGAATTCTTGTCTGATGCTGCTTATTTGCGCGATTGCATCTACAGCTCCAGAGTATTATCCTCGTGGTTGTTTGACCTCTGATCATGGGCTTTCGAGCTCACAGCCAATCGGAGGCGAAGATGTTGCATTGGGTCAACGCTATTTCGCTGCTGCGGAGCAACGCATTGGTGCTGCTATGACCCAGCATACGTCGCTTGCCGTACAATGCCTTTGTTTAGCTGGGATATATCACATGTATCGGGTGAATCCTATGGGTGGCCATGCCATGTTCCACCATGCCGGATACATAATGCAGATGTTAGCTTCTACAAGACCTGACGCACCAGATGAGTCTTCGCGTATCGGATCGAGCCTATACTGGGCCTGCTTCAAGTCAGAAAGAGAGATCTTCGCTGAACTACCCATTGCCATACCCGCGCTCGGAAGACCCACGCAAGCGAGCAGTTTTCCACTCCCACCGAAGGAACGCTTCATGAGCTGGGGTGGAAGCAACGATTTGTGGGCGCAGGCCGAGCAAGACAGCTGGTATTTCTTCTTGTCTGAAATCGCGATGCGACGAATAATCGACAAGGTTGCTGAAGACGTCGGTGCATTCTTTGCCAAAGCGTCCGTCTCCAACCCGAGACTGGTTCAAGAGTTGTTGGATGAGTTCGCGCCTATGGCTGTCGAGTTGGAACGCCAGGCATTCGCGTGGCGTCAGCATCTACCTCCAAGAATACAGTTTGCCGATCCACCCACGCCGGCGGAGAATGAATGGATGCTCTACAGCAGGCAACCATTCTATCGTACACTGGAGCTGATACACAGGCCTTTTGTGTTTGCTTACGTGCACGGCCTTTCTTTGACTTCTCCCACGCGGGAGCATGCGAGCAAAGGCTTGCGATACGCGCAGCAATACCTACAGGGCTGCCACCCTACTCATGCTCACCACGGACGCGCCCTACAGCTCAGAAACGAGTTCAAAATGGTAGCAATATTGTTCGCGGCATCCAAAACAGGTCTGGAAATGCCTGTTGGTTGGTATGAAAGCGTGCGAGCCGCAGTTCGTTCCTTGCAATATTGGCTGCCGACCGCACAATTCTTACAGTCGTACGTCGATGTTGCAGTCGCACTGGACGCGCATTTCTCGCATAGTGACATGCCCCTCGCAGAGACATGTCTAGTTATGAAGTCTGGAGGAACTAGTCTCTAGTGATGCATCGAACTGGCCACTATCTACATAACTCTGCCGGGGGCGCTACTCTGCAGTGTTATAGTGCAAATGGTTTACTGTCTATACAACAGGACTACATATCAGAATTATGAGATCTATCGCATAGCAAGCTGTAGGGTGCACGCTTTTCACATAATGTGTTCAGTGGATCTCTCAAACCCGTGTTCCTATGTGTATCCAATTATTGTGAAAATATATATTCCTCACTAGATCAATCTTCACATTTCTTACCACCAAGTCCGAAGCCCGCCTACATGTAGCCTGTCATCAAAATAAGAGTACATGCTGTTTATCTATTAAAGCTATTTTGACTGACTACAAGTAGACTATGACTGCTTCAGATGCCGCCAAATTCACAGAAACAGTGCCGTAGTTGACTTGAATCTGTTCATCGTCGTAGTCACCAGCAATATCACAGTTTTCATCAACGAAGTACTGACCTAAAGAGACTAGTCAGATAATTTACTCAGGTATAGCCATGAAAAAGTAGCCAGGATGGTCACAACGTACCGCCAATGGTGATACCCGAATCGGCATTTTCCCCAGTTTTCGAGGTCTTCACTTCACTCGATGCAGCGGTAAAACGGATCGCCTTGAGGGTTTGGGAACCCGTGAGACCCGATAGATTGAAGGTAGTCGAATTGCGAGTACCATTCCCGGAATGATAGTCAGTATTCAGCAATACCACTCTGATTGGTTGATCCTGCGCATAAATCACGTATTGTGCATAACGCGAAGTCCCATCATCTCCTGCTACGATTTTTTCTCCACCGGCTAGTGCCAAAGCTGAGATATATCCGCCGTAGAACGGAGCTTCGATGTGATCGTCGGACCACCAATTGAAGAAGGCTGTAAATCATGTCAACTACATTCGCTGGGACCTCTCTAAACTTCTCCCGTCTTACCTTGATTGATTGTTCCCTGATGATAGTACAGCTGCTTGATCCCAATGGATGTACTTCTCAGAGACCGATCGAGCGTGACAAGGGCACCACCGAAAGTGGCATCCATCTCCTCATCCAGACCGTGGAAATTGGTCTCGCCTATAGTTCCGTTAGCAGAAGAGATTTTCGATTCGACTACGTTTTGTGCTTACCGAGAACATAATCTCTGCCTGCAGCTGAGGCGGATGTAATTTGGCTTGAAAATGTGCTGACGTCGGATGCGGTCCGCGAGTGACTCATTTCCGAGCCCAACTCTGTGCCGTTGGAAAGTGCATATAAGTGGCCGCTGTAAATCTTCATCACATCTTTGATGCTCTGATTGTACACCTCGTTGAGAAGATAGTTGGTGTTCGGCCAAGCAGGCGAAAGTGGAATCGGAACGGCGTAGGAGGGACCAAAGAGGATCGGCTCCTTGTCAGGCCATATATCGATGAAGGATTGAGCCCAGTCAGCGTTACTATTCCCCTCCTGGGATTCGTTCCATGGCGCTATCGCTATAGGCTGTTGCCACGTAAGATACACTGCAGATCATGTCAGTCCCCTGCATGGTTTATACTGTAGACAATGTATAACATTGCGCAACTGCGTAGTCTTACGATCAGGCTCGTTTCCTAGCTCGATAGCATAGATGTTGTTCGAAGCTCGTTTTCGTGCTTCCAAAATAGCTTCGAAAGTATTTGACTTGTTATCTCGTCCGCGGTTGAAACCTGTATCGAGCACTACCATCAGATATTTGAGCCGTTAACGTTGGCGCAAGATCATAGCTTACCAACAATAGTCTCGGCACCAAACTCGGCTGTAGCCTCATCAGTATTCTAGAGCCACAAAACAGCGAAATGCGGCATATGCACTCACTGATGAGATCAAAAAATCTTGGGCCGTATAACAAGTCCATAGGCGCATCTAGAGGATCATCTACATGATAGCTGATATAGCCGTCGAAGTTTGCGTCATAGGTAGCGCGATCCTGTGTAGTGCCACCGATTCGTATGGGAACCTGCCTACCATACAGGTCTGAGAAATGCTTTAGACATAGCAATGGCGGCGTAATATTTCTCATATAGGATGGCCACATGAAAAACTCGAAACTAAAGCATAAGTCAGTACCATAACAGACATAATCGAACGTGGACTGACGATGCTCCAATAGGTGCCGGATGTAGTACACTGGAATCGGTTGGAGGCCTGCTGGGAACAGAGTAATGAACATGGCCACCTTCAGTAGCAGCGATCGATGCACCAATCAGAACGGAAAGAACAAATTGAGAGAGCATCGCGATGTTGTGCTGTTGTGAACGAGAGACTTGATCATCGTTGCTCCGAAGAATATATACCCCAGGGAAGTATGCGTTAGGTAAGCAAATATATATGACGTTATCAGATCATCGATGCCGTAGCAAGGACTCCTTGTATGTACCCCACAACCCCGAGTTCCATAGTCCATTTGTACCTGATTTGGATGTACAGCTATGGACAAATAACAGTCCCCGCAAATCGTGTGCCACATGATGAGATAAAGGCGATTGCCCAGCTTGACATGCGCCGTGGCAGCCACTTTTGTCCATGTGCTTCTCAGTATAGATGTGCCGAACTCCAGGGCGGACCTCAAGTCATGGCAACTTTGTGGCGCGTCAGGAACTTGAATCGAAAACTTAACCTATCACAATCATTGCCACGGCAAGGCTTCCTGCCATGCGCTAGGGAAGATTAAAACGCCTCCGTATTCTATACGGCCACAATAAGATGGGCGGCGCCATAAATGTGGAGACCGCGTCGGAGTATGTTCGCCCGCTGGCACGGCCCACCTGCGGAGCTCACTCACTCTTGGAAGGCCGTACCCTGTACAAGCAGCGTGTGACTTCGAAGCCACAAGATAATACAACTGACCGTCGGTTTCTATCTGCTAATACTCACACAATTCCAAACATGGCTGAAGAACAAATCGATGCTACCTGGATGTGGCATCCGCACTTCGTCGAGAGCGACGAAGAGACCGCCGGCAGATTCGTACATTTCCGGAAAGAGCTTTTCATTGAATCCAAGGAAGAGATCCCGCATTCCTTGCGAGTCACAATTACGGCCGACACAAGGTACAAGCTCTACGTTAACCACCAAATTGTTGGATTCGGTCCTGTCAAGGGTGACGCAAATCTGTGGTTCTACGATGAAGTAGACATTGCCACATACCTACGTGTCGGTCGCAACCACGTTAGAGTCCATGTGCTGCGGTACTTCTTCGCTACTCCATACGCAACAAGCTTTTCACGGCTACCATCTGGCGGGCTACGCATTCAACCCACCGACGCAACCGACACAATACAGCGCCAACTACAAAGCAGCAGCTCTTGGGAAACTGCAATTGACTTCTCCGTAAAGCTACGCATTGATGAACCAGAGGATGATTTCCTTCATATATATGAGCACCAAGAAGCGACGCACCCGGACCTCCAATGGATTCCAGCCAAGGTCTTGAAGTACCAATCTTCTACTGGCCAATCGACACCATGGAATTTGTCGCCGCGTATGATCCCTCTTCAAAGAACCCAGCAGGCAGCGTTCATTTGTCTTCATAATCTCAAGTCTTGTTTGACACGGGAGGCATGGTCTGGGACCCTTTTGCAAGCTACTGGAAGTGGAGAATCACCAGAAGCTTCTTTTGCTGTTCCTCTTGTCTTGCCTGCGCGCTCAAAGCATCAAGTCGATCTTGAAGTGAATCATCACATGAATGCTTTCCTTGCGATGCACCTGAAAAGATTAGAAGGTAGTGGTGGTACCATCACTCTGGCATATGCTGAAAGCTACGAATCTCCTCCGACCTTTGTGCCATACCTTCGCAACAAATCACATCGACGAGATACAAGCAAAGATATTTATGGGCCGCGCGATATCTATGAGCTTGGTGCTCGAGGCAGCGGGAGTGATCTCGAAGGCGGCAATTGTGGTAAGGAGATAATCCGACCGTTTCACTTCAGAACCTTCCGCTTCATAAGGCTTCAGATTGACGTCGGTGATTCGGACTTGGTTCTAGAAAAGATCATCCTGCAAGAGACCAATTATCCCCTGGAAATTAATGCCAATGTTGCGACACAATCAGATTCGGAGGTAAAGTTGTTATGGGACACCAGTGTTCGAACCCTCAAAAATTGTATGCATGACTGTTATGAAGACTGTCCATTCTATGAGCAGCTTCAGTATGCAATGGATACGAGGAGTTCAATTCTCTTCACCTACTATACGTCCGGGGACGATCGTCTGGCACGGCAAGCAATTATACAGTTGCGCAACTCCTTTGTTCCGCGATTGGGATTGACCGCCAGCCGGTCTCCTTCACATAGACAGCAAATTATTCCTCCGTTCTCTCTCTACTGGATCTCGACAGTTTGCGATCATTGGCTCTTCAATGGGGATCGGGGATTCACCTTGCAATTCCTTCCAACGATAGACGCAATTCTCAACTATTTCGAAAGCCACTTAGACTCCACCCGGAATCTGGTAAAGTGTGATGATGGGCCTGGAATCTGGAATTTCCACGACTGGACAGAGGAGTGGCGACCCTATGGACTTCCCCCTTCGGTGACTTCGTCTGGCATTTCAACATACATCAACTCGCTGTATGCTTATACTTTAAGAAATGCGGCATTCTTGTTACAAAGCATTGGTCGTTGTGGTCTGGGCGCAGAATACTCCAAGCGCGCGGATATCATAACGAGCGCAATACGTCAGCATTGCTTTGACGGACAACACTTCACGGATAGTCTTGCAAACGCAGCCGGGTCTGGGGACAAAAGTCAAAATGGCCAAGCTTGGGCTGTGCTATGTGGAGCTGCAGAGGGAGACCTTGCTGTGAGGATTCTGCGAGATTCGTTGGGTGATCGCGCCAGATTCATCCCGACATCAATATCAATGTCGTTTTACATGTTGCGAGCTCTGGCTACGGCTAACAGGGACGTCTACAACGAACACTTCCATCGGTTCTGGGATCCTTGGCGATCGCAATTAGCTCTGGGCTTGACGACGTGGGAAGAAGACCATGTCTCACAGCGCTCAGATTGCCATGCGTGGGGTAGCGCGCCCATCTATGAGTTTGCGGCTGAAGTTGCTGGCATCAAGCCTGCAGAACCCGGCTGGGCCGCTTTCCATCTCGAACCTCGGCTCGAATTGTATTTGGATTTCAAGGCAACCATACCACTTCCACTCTCAGATGGTCGCGCAAAAGAATCTGTTCTTGTCGCTTGGGCTCCGATGGAAAACGGCGATGTGGAAGTCTTGCTATATCTCAGAGCACTCAGCAGAGAGATATCTGTGCATGTCAAATTGCCTTCTCTACCTGTGCAGATTGTAAGAAGCGGTCCCGAGCATAGGTTTGTTGTTCCTAAAGAGACTTTAGTTAACGTCTTTAGCTGTAGCGAGCCATAGTCAATAACATCCTCACATTTACAAAAATGTAAAATACAGACCAGACACATGTACATAGATTACATATATCTCTCTGTATTACTGAAAAGTGGCCGAGACACTTGTTGATAGGCTGATGTGGCGAATAGTGGCAAATTATACCAAGTCTCCGACTCCTGCAACATGCCTGTAGAGAACACTGGCGTTTCTGGGGCTGGGTCACGAGACACCAGGTTCTGATAGTCATAAAACGTTGCGTCCAAAGGAGTGGACTGCTCTGCAGCGTCGTCTCGTTGGTGCAGAACAGGATCGACTCTAGACTGATCCTCGAGGTCTGCTGCTGAGTTGCGAAAGTCGACGAACGAGAGGAGAAATCTGGACGGCGTCGGCACAGAGTCGCTCATGCCCTGTTGAAGTTCGTTCCTGACTTGCTCGAGCATGCGCGAGTATTTATTCGCAATCTGCCAATATTTTGCGATGGCTTTCAGTTGCTTTAAGAGCATATCCCAGACACGCGACACCGGCATCACAGCATGGTATTGTCGAACAAGAAGATATCGCAATGCTGTCCACAAACACCAAGCGAACGGCCAACCTAGTTGACTCAAGGTGCCGCTCCCAATCTGGCTGACTATACTTTCAAGGTTTGCTACAGCTTGCAAACAGTATTCGTGGCATTGATCTCGGATTGCGTTCAATCGTGGGCCTCCCTGCAGGCTCGAGCAGGTAAGTAGACTGTGTAGATGGATTATGAGAGCGCAAGAATACGCATGCAGCATAAGTAAGGGTGGTAAGCAGCGCGCTGGAACATTCGAAGCGTCCAACGCAGTCTCTAGCTGCAGGATGCGTGGCAAGTTGGCTGACGCGTCGAACAACTGCGCAGAACATGACAGCGCCTCATCAATCCACTCATCTATGGCAGTAGCTCCGTTCAGAGATATGAGAGCAATGTGGATATTGTGTACTTGTCGCGACTGATCCAGAGTCTGCAAATGGTGGCCGAAGATGTACTGGGGATCGATGGTTGTTAAACCTCGTTGATCGCCCGTTTCAGTTTGCAAGTATGCCTCGGATCCTTGCCAGGCAAATGTTCGGCTTGACATAAACTGCTCAATATCTTGCGGAAGTAGTTGACTGCCGTGGTTTGTCGTTATGGAAACATAGCAATCTAGCGCATATATTGCCCAGAACAACTGATCTTTGGATATTTGATCTTGCCCACTGCTTGCCAAACGAGGGTCTTGCTCCGCAGTAGCTCTGAGGTTGCGAAAACCTGCTGGCTTTAGCTGAGTGGCAAGCCTGATGGCGGCTGCAAGGGGTCCCCAAACTTGAGCACCGTTGGTCATCCCGGAAATATCGAGTGACAGGACAGCCAAGGCCTCGAGCGAGCTATAAGAAGGCTCCTCAAGAACTTCAAGGAGTATCTTCCGCTTAGAATACTTCCAAAATGAGTCGCTCGAGAGCGTGCCCAAGCGAGAGTCGTATGAGAAAGGAAGGGAGATACCAAAGAGTGCGTGGTGGATCAGGGAGCCCTCTTCCATGGAACCAAGTTCACCCATGATGCGTCGAGGGTCAAGAAAAGGGAACCAAGGATGGATATGACGGAAGTACAGCGAACTGAGAGACATGAGAAGGTCCATTGGTGGCTTCGTCTCGCAAACGCGTCGTGTGCGCGCAGCTGTGGATGTGAAGTAATCATCAGCGAAGCTGAAAGGAGCTGGGGGCGGCCGTGACGATGGCCTCATACTATCTTCCCCTATTTCTCTGCTTCGAAGACCTTGAGCGGAGGGGGACGACATCGAAGGCCATGTCGAGTCGCGTGATGTGGAGCCAGCAATATCCTCTGCTCCGAGGCTGCGCAGCGTTGCCTCCACTCTCTCTACATGTGTTCAGTTGCGGACGTAAATCTAGAACTTGACGATCGCACCAATTTTGTTTTCGAGATCCTGGCGGTGTCCTGCAGGAAATCCAGGCCTCTTTCTCATACCGTATACGCACTCGACTCGGGCATTGTTACACCGCGAGCAGGCAGGGGCTTTCCGATCGCACCTAGATTTGCGCTTCTTGCAACGCTCGCAGCTAGAACGATTGGTGTCGGACATGTTGTGGGGTCGGAGAGATTCGAGTGTCTGCGGAGAGACGGCATTTTGTGTCGGCACGCTCGGCTTTGTCGGGAGAAGCATACCCCGACATGGTGTCATGTCCATTCCGACAACAGAATGCTAAGTTGAAACAATTTCCTTATAACCACCAGGCAGACCTTCCCCAGAAATTCCCCATACCCAATCCACTGGTATACATTACCCCAGATTATCGTTTCTCGCTTATGCTTCGATTGTGTAACGACCATGTCGACCACAAAATCTCCCGTCGTAGTAGAGGCCGTGAGTCCTAATCTGTCTACCAATGGCCTGCCGCAGGGGCGCGTGGATGTCAATCGATGGTGGACCCAGAAGAATTTGAGGGCCCTCAACCTGTGGCTTCTTATACCACTACTCTCCATTTTCGCCCAAGGGTATGATACGTGCACGATCCCCAGCAGAACGTGCAATGTTGACACAAATACAGTTTCGATGGTTCCATGATGAATGGCCTGCAGTCTGTCACCCATTGGCGAAACTACTTTGGCAAGCCCACTGGCGCTACGCTGGGTATTTTCAACGCTGCATACCCTCTGGGAGGCATTCTCGGAGTTTTTGTCATCTCCCCAGCTGCTGACCGTTGGGGTAGGCGCTGGGGTCTGGCTGTTGGTGCAGCCGTCACTTGTGTCGGCGCAGCTATTCAAAGCGCCGCCATGAATATTGCCATGTTCGTTGTCGCCAGAGTCATAATCGGAGCCGGAAGCGTGATAGTTGCGGGCGTCGGTGCGCCGTTCATCACCGAGATCGCACATCCCGCTCAACGAAGCACTGCAACGGCCTTATTCTTGACATTTTACTCTGTCGGATCCATTTGCGCCGCATGGTCGACCTTTGGGACGTTTCGCATTGATGGCGAGGCTTCTTGGAGGATCCCATCGGCTCTACAGGGCCTACCTTCGTTGATTCAATTGTCCCTGGTCTGGTTCGTGCCGGAGTCGCCGAGATGGCTGGTCAGTCAAGGAAGAAATGAAGAAGCCTTAGCCATTCTGGTCAAGTATCATGCCGAAGGAGATGAGACCGATCCTCTGGTGATCTCCGAGTACCACGAGATCACAGCTGCATTGAGCCAGGAGGCCGAAATGAAGGGAACCATTGCCAACTACCTACAACTCTTGAAGCGTCCTGGAATGCGCAAACGGCTTATGATAATGATCTGGGCAGCAATTTGTTCCCAGATGTCTGGCAATGCGTTTGTCTCGTACTACTTGTCACCAATTCTCACTTCTGTTGGGCTGAAGACAGATTTACAACAAACTTTGATCAACGCTACCAATCAGATGGTTTCTTGGTTCTCCGCCCTTTACTTTGCTACACTTCCAGCCAGACTTGGTCGCCGAACTCTCTTTCTTGCCTCCCTCGTTGCTATGTGGATTACAGTCATCTGCATCACTGCTGGCAGTGCCACGTTCGCTAAAGACAATGGCAACAAAGCGGCTGGTTACTCTGTCGTCGTCTTTCTCTACCTGTTCTCGCCTGCATACAACCTCGGCTTCAACGGCAACTTGGGTCTTTACATTCCCGAGATCCTGCCCTACAGCCTCCGTACTCGTGGACTGGCCTTCTTCTATTTTGTCCAATATTCCTTCATGATCCTATCGACCTTTGCAGTTCCTGTAGGTTTGGAGGACATATCTTGGCGCTTATACATTATCTTCGTGGTCTGGATCATAGTTGAGTTTGTCGGAGTATGGTTTCTGTTCCCCGAGACCAAGGGACCATCTCTCGAAGAAATCGCTTTGATCTTCGATAAGCCTCGCGATACCCATATTGAGTCAAAGCTTCCTACGAATGGGAGTCATGCCGAATATCGGAAAGAATAGATAGCAAGAGATGGGAAAGTGAAGTTTTCGTATTGGGACAGTACTACAATTAATAAAATAATTCTTCTTTTCCCAAATTTGATCATTCAACTTACACATTAAATCTTGTAAACTTGAAACAAATTATAATACTCAATGTATGATATCATTCTTCCATGCGCGGTGATAAAGGTCTGTTGAAGGGGCAACCTCAGCGTTAGGTACATTATCGTCTACAAACGATCGCGAGAGATGGTTGACTGATTTTATGGTTGTAAATGCAGGAGAAGATACTCTAGAACACATCAAGGGGCACAAAGAGTCTTGTAGCTTCATAGATAGCAAGTTTCGTAAGTGTCTTTAAATGTATTTGCTATCTATACTTCAAAATAAAGAGGAGATGAAGCCCGGAAATACTCTCCCGCTATGCCGCACCTGAAATCTCCTTAGTCCCAATAGCATCCTGGGCGAGGTCTTTTTCATTTGAACAACTTGAATGGCCCTCCTTTACCTCGCAGTTGAGTTGTTTGTGATAGGGAGAGTTACACGTGGACGATAGTTAACGCGGCGCATCACTATTACGACTTGGTGGGTAGTGACACGTGCACCGTTTAAGGCTCTGCACTTGAAATCTTCACCCTCAATCCCTTTGCATCGACCGCGATATACGGCGCGAAAAAGTCATAAGCCCAGCTCACATCCCTCTCGGTCGTGTCCCACAGCTGCATTCCCCGGCCCAATTGATGGAACACATTCCCGGCGGTAAGCACCAACTCCATCTTCGCCACTTCCATGCCCAAACATGAGCGGCTTCCCTTGGAGTAGGGGACAAAGTAGCGGTTCATTTCTTTGAGTCGTTCAGGAGAGCTGTCGATCCAGCGAGATGGCTGGAAAATTTTCGGGCATGGGAAAATGGAAGCGTTGAAGTGCATATCGGGCATGGACATAGACATGACTGTTCTCGGAGGAAGAAGGTACGTAGTTTTGCTGTCCGGTGTCGTGTAAGTAGTGGGTGCGCGGGGATTGAATCGTGGAAGACGACCTGTAACGGGATTGGAGAGGCGAAGTGCTTCGTTGATGCAGGCTTGCAAGTATGGCAACTTCTCGAGTAGTCGCATTCCAAGGAGATCTAGGTTACTACCTGCGATGCTAGACAGCTCTTGCGATAACTTGTCGAGGACTTCCTGATTGCTAAGGACATGGTATGTAAGAAGCCCCAAGGTTGATGCTGTGGTCTCGGTACCTGCACCGGTGATATTAGTGGCCTCCTCCACGAAGTAGCTCATGACTTTGTCTTTCTGTGCCAACTCAGGGGCGGTGTATATGGTGTCAAGAATGGAAGGCTCCTGTCCTAGTGGCGGGATGCCCTTTCGATCGATAGCCTGTTGGGCTGCCTTCACGAAACCCATGCGCCAATCTACGAGCTGCTGGAAGGCGCCTGAAGGGTCCATTGCGTTTCCGACCCAGTCCGGTATGAGTTCCATAAGCGGGAGTACAACTTGTGTATGTCTATGGAGCGTGATCATCTTGGAGAAAACGCGCATCAAGCCATTAAATCCTTTCCCGAAGTCCGCTAGGTCGAGCATTTTTCGGGGTTCCGGCACCGAGAAGGAGGTGACCACATCTAGAGTGAGACAACGATACGCATTTGCGAGATCAATTATTTCGCCGTTACGGCCGCACCTCTCAAGTCGAGCGATTAGCTTGGAAACGTGCGCAAGAACCATAGGTTCACAATTGCGAACGTGGCCAGCAGAGAAAAAGCTGGAGACAGCACCACGTCGAGTTCGGTGAAGATCACTCGAAACAGTGGCAACCATGGAGAGACCCGAGCCACCAAAGCCGCCTACATTCCGCGCATGTTAGGTGGTATTAACTCACGCAGGATGGGATGACTGACTATAGTACCAACCATCCTTGTCCAGCTTGTTCGATTGAGAATACAGAACATGCCAGAACGCTGGGTCTGCCTGGCCATCTATATGTACTTCCCAAGGGTTGATACGAATGATCGGTCCTATCACCAATCAGCTCCGCCTCTCAAATGACGGATCGCACTAGGAAGAGCATGAACTTACCGTAGGTATCATGCATCTCGCGCATCTTGAACGCATGTTGGCCGCCCCCACCCTGGAAGCAATCGTACCACAGCTCGTGCAATGATGTCAATGCTGCAAGTCTGGGGCCAGGGACGTTGGCAAGCGGATGCAAGTACAACCGATAAACCGATCGGATGAGCAGAGGCAGCGTTACAAGACTTATAGCGGCTGCAATTATATCGAACGTCGTAATAGAGCCCTCCATGATTTATGGTTTGAGGTAGATGATGAGATTCTCGCTCGCTCGAGGTGGGGAGTCAAACGGGGCGCCCCGAGCCAGGATTCTAACCGAGAGGACTTGGAGCCTCGCCAACTACGACTGGCTCAGTTAGCTTTCATGTATTGCTGCAAGGATACCGGTTAAACGGTTACTAGCTTATCGAATATGGAATGCCCTCGCGTTTCCGAGGTAGAGGATTACGAAAAGGCGTGTATACTGCTAGAGTTTGCTCGAGCAAGAAATGCTAATAGTATTATTGAAATCCAGTCCCGATTTATAGCATTCCTCTGCGGAGCTAGAAAGATGGATATCAAATTGGAACGCGTTACGGGTTCCACCTGCAGTGCACAGAGACTGATACCGTTTAGTCAAATCGTCATTGATGAATGTGTTGACGAAGGATGAAAACCCTCGAGGTAGTTGATCTGCCGTCCGACAGCAGTGGTCGAGACGTAGCAATCAGACTAGTCTGCGACCCTGCTTCCCAATCTGGACCACAAATCTATTGCTGATGCTGCAAAGCGAGACCATCACGCCAACTTACATCTTCACTACTCTCCATCTTGCCTTGGGGCACTGCTAGAGATAAGAAGACACGAAGTATCGTCTATAATAGCAAAGCTTCTCGTAAGGCATGGGCCAACAGGAACCACATCAGGTTAGGTTGGAGTGCCGGCTCAACATGCCTGGTCCATCAAATGCGAGAGCTTTGAGTACATAGATGACCAACGCGTCTCGACATCACTTGGTAAGACCTCCCTGATAACCTCGGCTTTCCAATTTCGATGACTAGAGAAGAATTGTGATTAACGCTGCATTCTTAACCTATATCCAATTCGGAGGAGTATAAACTGGCAAATCCTATGGAAGTCAGACCTCGAGTAACACTATGCAAGGACCTATTATTCGCCAAATCAAATGGTTGTTGATCTAAGTCAATCTATGATGTTACGGAAGAGTGTCTGGAACTCTATCACCACAAGTCTGAATCCATGTGATCGACTTGCCCCTGTATTGCCATGGGACGCTCAAAAGACTGGCATGAACGCGTACACATCGGTGTCCGCCGCCTCAATATTGATGGTGAAGAGATTTCCATGAAAGCTACTGAATGATTGCCTCCAGACATTGATTAGTGCTGTCACCAATTGACTGCTTTTTGCATCTTGTTTGAAAGCACGGAAACCTGACAAATGTTATGGCGTAAGCTTGGATGTAAGCGGCTAGATGCGCGCCCTACCGTAGGGCGCAACCATAGATGGCGGACTGCGAGCTAGCGTCGAAGGGACACAAAGCGCCTGACTCACGACACAAGCTGGCACACTCATTAAAAGCGCACATCTCGAGTTGTTGCACCACCAAGGATCAAACACTGAAGCGTCGTACTACCACTCGACAATGGCTACGATAACGACAACGACGCAGACTTTGGAGTCACAGTCGGTCATCGAGCTCGCAGATCGCGATTTACATGATGATCAAGACCGTGCGGAACAACTCCGCTCGCTGGAGACAGACCCGAACGCTGACGCAATAATGCACGCCTCCCTCCTTGCCGACTCAGAGGTTCCAGACGGTGGATATGGTTGGGTTGTGGTATTTTCCGGAGCTGTAATCTTCTGGTGGTTCATGGGTTCTGTTTACACATGGGGTGTCATGCAAGCAGCTCTAGTCGAGCAGAAGAACTACCAACCAGCAACACTCTCGTTCGTGGGATCCATGGTTCCTGCTTTGGGTGCGACGCTTGCCATACCAAATGCGACGCTGATCAGAAAAGTCGGTGCTAGGGTCACAGGTCTGTCCGGCGTCTTTCTGCTTGGCCTGGGTAGCATTCTGGCTGGCTTCGCGGTCGACAGTCTCCCGGGACTGTTCATGACGTGGGGGCTCGTATGTGGGCTTGGTGCGAGCTTATGCTTCATGGTACCATCAACTTCATGGGTAGTCTTAATTTGACTAACACGTTGATAGACTACATCCATTATACCAGCGCAGTACTTTAAAGCCAAACGCGGCGTCGCAAATGGTGTCGTCTATGCTGGAGGTGGCCTCGGCGGTACGGCTGTTAGCTTCATGCTCAATGCTCTCATTGACAGTGTCGGTATCCCTTAGTCCTTCCACATATTGGGGTTCATGATTATCGCGACTGGGCTTCCGGCTGCGTATCTAATGAAGGAGCGAGTACCGATTCGCAACGCTCAATTCGTGGAATGGAAGCTCTTCAAGGACGTTAAGTTCTCCCTCGTGTTTGCCGTAGGCGTTCTCAGCACCTTCCCGCTCTTTGTTCCGCCCTTCTTCCTGCCTCTATATAGCAAGTCGCTTGGACTTTCTTCGGCCACGGGTGCTGGCCTGCTCGCGGCCTTCAACTTCTGCTCGGCGGTAGGTCGTCTCGGTTCAGGCTTTGCGTGCGACAAGCTTGGGTCTTTGACGACGCTCTTCTTGACGCTGATTCTCAGCTCAATCAGTTTGATGGTCATATGGCCGTTATCCAACTCCATTGGACCCCTCGTTGTTTTCATCATAATCAATGGAATGGCTAATGGGGGTTTCTTCTCCACGATGCCCACTGTGGTTGGTAACGTGTTCGGATCCGCTCGCGTTGGTGTCGCGATGGGAATGATTGTGAGCGGCTGGATTGGCGGTTATCTCATGGTAAGCTCCTGTTGCTTGATTAAAATATGGCGCGACAGACCGTCAATAACCTCGCATTCTAGGGCGCACCGATTGCTGGCTACATCCTGGATGCATCCGGAGGAATGGAGGGCGGCATCGGATCTTATCGTCCAGCTATATTCTATGCTGGCGGAATGACCATTCTTGCAACCATACTTGCAGCTGTTGTACGTCTCCACGTCGATCGCAATCTGAAGAAGATGGTAGAGTCTCGGTCCAGTCTGGAGAGCTGGAGACAGGCGAACTCCAAGCAAGCAAGCTTATTAGTCTATTTCAGCTACTCAAGCAAGTAAGAAGAAGGCCTACTACTCGCTTGGCTGGTTTGTTACCAAGTATGTTCATTGGAAATTAGCTTACCTAGTAAAAGCGCGCGACTTCTGCATTACGAAATATGATCATGTAAACGTGAGCTTTTATTGGTGATCCACAGTATGATACTACAATGAACTTAGGTATTCAAGGCATCGACGGAATGTTCGCCCCTTAGATAGTGAAGCGGAATCTGGGGCTATCGTCGCCCATCTCGGCAATTTCTTCATGACTCTTACCCGAAACCACACACGCTTCCTCGCCCTTATCACGGCGGGCATTGATTCTGTCCAAGGTGAACCAGAGGATCAGAAAGCAAATGATCGCGAAAGCTACCATGGCCATTGTGATGGCATGGCCCTTAATGTAGCGGGGAGCGCCCTTTGATGGATATATCTACAGCAGGTAAGCGACATACCATGATTAACCAGAGAAAGAAGCTCACAAAAGCGGACATGATTCCAGCACAGTTTCCGAACATCAACTGCAAGGCTGTTGCGCTCGTGCGCTTTCCATATCGCGGTAGATTCGTGGGAAGCCAAGCGACTGGAAGTCCGACGAAGACGAATAGCCCCATAGCCACCAAGAAGCAGCCCGCGTAGTGTGTGGCAGCATTGGAAGGACTGATCAACAGGGCGTATCCTACGATGCTCACAATTCCAAATAGTACAACGTAAACTCCTCGCCTCTGCTGCCGGTCGGAAAAGTACGCAGTGACGAGATATGTAATAGCGCCGAGTGCATAGCAAGGAATCGTCAAGACTTGTATTGTCGGAGTACTCGCCTTTGGCATGATAGACTTAATGATGGTCGGAAGGAATGTGCTGAAACCATACAGCATGGTATCTGTGCCGAACTCTGCGAAGCAGAACAACCACACCTTCCAGTCCATAAAACACTTCCTGACATCGTCCCAGTGGAATTGTGCCGCCTTCTCGGTATAGCCAGTCTGGCGTTTGAGTCTAGCTGCAGCAAAGGCCCTCTCTTCGTCTTCGAGAAAATAAGCGGTTTCAGGAGTGTCAGGTAAAAGCCACCAGCTGGAGATACCGAGAAGAAACGTGGGTATGCCCTCAAGGATGAAGATCCAACGCCAACTTTTTACGAAAGTAGTGTTAGCGTCGAATTTGAAAAAGTCGATCTGACGTCTACATACCCAGCCTGACCTGCAAGGCCCTCCATGTGACCAATTCCGTAGGCTAAGAGGCCACCAAAGGCTCCAGCGAGGGCAGAACTAACGAAGATATAGCCAATACGTAGAGCATATTCACGCTTCGTGTAGAAAAAAGTTAGGTAGACGGCCATGCCAGGGAACTGGTTCTCTCAATGAGTGGAAGCCCAAATCTAAAAAGAACGTACTTACCAGACCTCCTTCGACAACCCCTAGAAGCAGACGGCATGCAATTAGACTACCGTAACTCTGGAAAACGCCAGTCAGACTCGAAATGACACCCCAGGCAATGGTGATGAGTGCAATCCAGCGTGAAGGCCGTACTTTCTTCAGAACCCAGTTTGACGGCAGCTCACTTAGGACGTAAGTGACAAACAGAATCGACACAGCTGTTTGGAATTGTTGACCATGCATATGAAGATCTTTTTCCAGACCGTAAAGACGAGCATTGCCTATATTGACACTGGTCGGACATCAGCTTTCGTGTCCACGCAGTTGTCAGCAAAAGAGTATAGTAAACCTGATCGGACCATGAACCATCTGCTGCAGCAATCTCCTTAGTGTCACGAAGACATTCAGGGTGGCGAGTGGCATGAAGTGTCTCAGGTGCCACAGTGTGACAGCTTGCAAAGGAGAGAGCACAGCTTACCGATCGAGGAACGAAAACAAATATAGCAGCATGACCATTGGGATGATGAAAAGGTCAAGCTTACGAACAAGCTTAGCTTCGTACACGGAATCGAGAATTCCAAGCTGCCTTTCTTTTTCATTGCTCTCCAACGCCTTCGCAGTGTGTGCTTCGGGCGCAGTCTGGTAAGACTTAACGTCGCCCATGTCGGCAATACCCAAGCTCTTTTTTGGGCCACGTGTTCTATCGCTAAGGCAAGCCTGATGACAAAAAAGCGCGGATGTCATGCGGAGCTGGATTCGATAGACACGGCGCGAAGGGAGATCGTTTAACACGTAGAGATTGTGGACCGGGTGTAGGAGCCGTCAGTGTCACGTCAATTTGTGTTACAACAAAGCAGGACGAAGGTAAACCTTTATGTCGTCGCCATGCAGAAATATCTACCTGCACCTCAGTACGTACACCCCGAAACTTACCTTGTATGAGGATAATTCTGCAACAACGAAACTAGACTCGACCGATACGATGTTGAGGAAATTAAATGAACACGTAAGCACCCTAACTTAAGCGTAGAAGCCGTCAGCTTACGTTGGATTGAGTTGCCATAAAGCGGGACGATTTCGCGAACTTTTACTGTGTATGTCGGTGCCTCTGCAACAAATGAGAGTTGCACGCCAATCTACAGAGACTGCATGTGCTCGAACATGGACAGCCTAATGCAAGGTAGCGTCAAATCCAGCTTTGGACCAGTGGCTGGATTGGTTTACTTATGGTAAACCCATTCAATCATTGTATGCAAAAGTGTTTGCTTGATGACAACTCTGCCAATATGTGCTGACATCAGCCCGTTGCGGACCGCGCCCTAGGTAGTCTCGCTCACTGTCTACTTTAGATAAGTTTCCAAATCGAGACTATCAAGATGGGAAGGAGTAAATGTATGCATTTCACTGCTACTGGTTGAGCTCCAGAATCAGATGGGTGAGCGCTCCCTTACTGTAAGAGGGTAGTCTGCGGTGCATTATCATCCACAAGGCCGCCTCGTATCATCGGTACTCCCTACGTTGATGAAAAGTTGCTACATCTGATCATGTACTCACAAGACCTGGAATATGAACTTCAGTCGTTGGTCAATGTCTGAAGCATCCACCACCGCGGACACCTTCACAACATCCTCTTAATCCTCTCTTTAAAACTCCTCGCACCGATAGCCATGTCTCCTGACCTCGCCATCCTTCTAGCCCATGGCTCTTTCCATAAAGCTTCGTCCATGAATTCTTTCCTTGGCGCTCTCTGTGCCCAAGGATACAAAGCATCTTGTCCCCAACTCCCAACCGCCGATCCAGCACGCCTCGTCGCCGATCCATCAAACCCATCATTCAACCAGCCGCCACCACCGAACGGCGTACCCGAGCATATCGAGGACGCGAAAGTCCTGATTGCTGCATTGAAAGAACTAATTGAAGACGAGGGCAAAGAAGTACTCCTCGTAGCGCACTCAAGCGGCGGCTGGTCAGCCACTGAAGCCGCGACCCACTCATTACGTAAAAGCTCAAGGAAAGACGCCGGAAAAAGCGGCGGCCTCATAGGCATCCTCTACATCGCCGCCTTCCTCATCAAACCGGGTGAAAGCGTTTACTCAATATTTTCCTCCATGCCAAGTGTCCTCGAAGAAGAATCGTGGGTGAATCGTCCACCCTCTGCATCCTCGTCACATCTCGCAACGGTGAACAATCCCGCGCATTTCTTTTTCCACGACCTGCCAGCACACAAGGCTTTGGAACTGGCGAAGGATTTGACCGCGTCTCCGCATCTCGCGAGTGTGCTGAGCAACTGTGCATACGGAACGTTGCCAATGGGGTATCTGGTGTGTGAAACGGATAGACTGCTACCGTTGCGTCTGCAAGAGGCTATGATCAGAGGCGCTGAAGAAGTTGGGAAGTTTGAGATGAAGGTGTATAGGTGCGGAGTCGGTCATGAGTGTTTTTACAGTGATGAAGAGGGTGTTGTTAAAGTGGTGGGAGATTTTGCCAGGAGATGTGGGTAGTAGATAGAAGTTGTGGCGCACAATATCTGAAGATTGTAAAAGTATAGGTGGAAGGGAAGTGTGGAATATATGAGGTAGCATGGACCACGTGGGCTTTCTTTATAGACGGATAACGCACCTCAACATATACTGTTCCAGTTTGCAGATACATGTGATGAAAGGCACAAGTTTTGTCATGATGATGTCTTGTGTTGGAAGACGCGTGAAAGCCTGTACAAGGCTCCCAGAGGCTGCTACGGCACTAGATACGCGGGATCACGCGAGAGGTACCAGTAGAGCATCCACTCCTTTCAACAGCCATGATAGCCATACATTGCTTGCCTTCGAGGAGATTTCTGAAGAAATAAGATTACTTCTTTGTCTATGCCTGCAGACGCTTCCTGTATCCTCTAGCCCGTTAATGTAGATTACTTTGCGCCATCGAAGCGGCGTATAAGCAGGAACTTAGAGCCTTAGCAAACCGTGGCATTAACTACATCGACAAACAAGCCTTCCTGAATGCTTCATGTAACTATAGTAGAGCAGGAGATATAATATTGTGTGAAGTGTCTAAAAGAACGTCGGGAGACAGAATGTCGAATACATAAATATCGAAAACGCCAGGACATACAACGTACATGCTCCTCCAACTCAGCCCATTGGCGGCTCCTTCAGCCTCTGCAGATCTCAGCTCACTTAAAAGCTGCAGAACGCACACTCAATGCCCAGGTCACTGATGTCCTTCGGCGCATCGCCAGAGAAGATATCCGCAACGTGGGTCTTCAGGTCACAAGCAATATTTCCGTTGGCGTCGTTGCCGATACGGCCAGTGAAAAGGCCGCAAGAGGCACCGGAACGCGTAATCTGGACAGTTCGGGGGACAAAGCCAAAACCGATAGAGTCGGGGTTGTTGAAGACTGTAAGAGGCTGTTCTCCACTTCCGGCGTCGACTTCGCCGATAACGGTGCCGGCTCGTCGTGCGCTTACTGCTCGGCGGTTGCTGATTTGACGAGTGTCCATGGGTGCCGGGGTGGCGGATGCGCCGGCTGTGAGGGCCGCAGCGAGCAGAGCGATGATGATGGACGCGTACATTGCAATTGTTGTTGGTTTTGTATTGTTCTTTCCAAGAAAGTCCCGAGAGAGAAAGGAAAAGGAAGATGAGAGAAGAAGATTGGAATGTTGTTCGGTTTTGCTGTTGTATGATGGCGAGAAACATGGCGCTGGAAAGGTCGACTTATATGGAGCTCCCTTGACGACTTCGTTTGCGCTATGGCTGCGGCAGACTGTGTATGAATGTCTATCATACTGGCGCCAGCAACGGCGAAGCACGTAATCTCATATTCATTGTCATCTTGTGCTCAAGCAGTTTGTCACGGGAGCGACAACGTATCTTAAGCTGGTGCCAGCAATGTCAGCCGAGGACTTGCATCGCGAACCCATGCAGTAAGAAGCATTTTTTCCGATGATCATCCCGCACGCCAAGTTCTGGTTTATCTATCGTGAAATGCGAGCAACTTCTAATTAGAACTATCCTGCTGACGTGATACAGACCATTGGCGGCTACGCCGCCCACCAGCAAGCGCAAAAGACTATATGTCGATGGCGACAGCAGATGCTGCGGTTGCGAAATGTCTTAGAAGTATATATGTTGCTAAGACAGATGCTAGGTAAGGCAGGTGAAAAGAACTGCATGAGCAGGATAAGCCTCTTTCAGACGTACTCAAGGGTTGGTGTGTCATTGTGGAGCTCGACTTGAAATTCTCGCAACCTGTATCGTGTCCCAGGTTGGTGGTATATATGCACAAGTAGCCTTCAAACACGTGTCCATCTCGGCCTGATTCGGCACCCAAACGAGGCCCAACATGCCAATTGTATTGGCGCTCGCTACTTCCTATGTAACCTTGTCTCTCGGAGTTACGACGATGCGATCATCCCAAAGGACAACGTTGTGCGGAATCTCCTCGTCACCCAGAGCTAATCTGCACTGAACGAGCATATTATCATGAACACTCAATATCTCGAAAAAATCTTTTCCTCGAAGTCCTGCGGGAAGTGGTTCATGAAAAATCTGAAAAACACTTTTAAATCCCCTCTTGCGCGTTGTGCAGCAGATCAGATACGTTTGGTGGTCCTCTTACAGTACGGTATTGCATCGCCTTACGCCTGAAATACCGGCAATCAGCTTGACTATCGAAGAAAGGCCCCTCTGGTAGTATGACTACCATGGATGACCGAGTAGAATAAAGGACAAGGCGGGTGGCTGCAACGTAAGGTATTGACTATAGCGTTGTGTGTTATTCTCTCACACTTAAGGTGAGTGCCATTGCAAACCGGGCAGTGCCTACACCAACAGGATTCGATATGACCTTAAACATGGGGTTGCACCTTCGACCACCCTGGACTGAACACAGCCATTCTCAACAATATTCTCCAATCGACCTGTTCAATGTCCCAGCCAGTAGCTGCGACTGTGAGCGCTTGTTCAGCCAGCTTGACGACTGAGTAAAGCACTGCCGACGTAATATTGGGTCGCATATACTAGCACCATGCGGTGCATCAAAAGCTTGAGAGCGGCTGGTTTCAAACCGCCAAGCAAAGCAGCGATAGGTGAAGTTGAGGTAGCTCTCAGCGACGACGAGGTCGCTGCAATGTGCGAGATATGCAGCAGGGATCAGAATGGCTGGGATGGCTAGGATGTCATGTGAAAATTCGATCGTAATTGCAACGGAAACGCTACAAAGCGATCATGAATTGAAACAGACACGCCCTTATAGACCATCGAAACGATCAAGAGAACACCAAAACGGTGTCAAATTCTGTTAGATTTGTTTGGTCCCAAGTCTGTCCGCCAGTTCCATCATAGAAGCCGGCATTGGAAAGAGAAGGAGATATCAAAAGTAGCCGAGTTGATTCCAGCAGACGTGTAAGAAACATTCGTTGTTGAAGCTAGTACTCGAATAAGCATAACATCAAGAGCCATGTCGAAGTATTATCTGACTGAGCGTTGTAGATTGTCATGCAGAATGCGAGAGCTAAGCAGACTAGGATGCCCTGAATTTCCATCTTTCATCGACGATACCAAGTTGTCCAACTAACTTGAGTATCCACATATAGATTTTAGGTTCCTGAGTTCGTTGGTAGGAACGCTGGATTCTTCAGCATCGTCCTGGGGCCATTCAATTTGTACGATATGTTGCAATCCTAATGCGCTGAAAGCTGCTCTTGTGCTTCTCCCACATCGCCGTCATCTCCTTCGCGAAAGAGTGGTGCGCTCTCTCTCGATCCCCCTACACCACTGAGGCAATTACGCAAACCGACTTTCGCAGCACCTTGGAGCGCGAATCCCTGCAGGCTGCCTGTTTCCACTGCAAACTTACGTCAAGTTGGTCAAGAATTATCTGCTTTTCATGGTACAGTCCTTAAGTTGTCGGGTATGCTTCCGCGACCACAGCCTGACAGCTGCACCGAATGTAACACCGCCACAGAAGCGAAGACACACAATCTACTACTTACGATGCCATTCTCTCGTGAGAAAGATGATATTGCAGAGTGGTGCGTTGCTCTCCCTCTTTTTCACTAACCTTCTGGCTTACCTCCACCGCAGGCAGAACGTTGTCCATCACAGCGACATGCACTGTCCATTGCTCAGTGCACAATGTAAAACCGCCATGTCTGGCGCTAACCAGGATATTATTAGGATCTAAGCTGCTAGCGAGGCGCTCTCAGCGTCAACTACATACACTAATTCTATTCGTATACATACCCTAATCGCAACCCGTCCCAGCTCGAAACATGCCAAGTCTCCCTCACCCTCGAAACATGCCAAGTCTCCCTCACCCTCGAAATCCTACCTCCAGCTTCATTGGCGTGACGTGGACCAAATCGGTGGCGAGGTGTACTAACAGATGGACCCAATTGAGTCGGCACATTTGCACAAGCTGAGCGTCGTGGCAGAAACCCAGAGAATTCCACGGAAGTTACATTGACTACGCGACGGGACAACGTCTCAAGTCGATCAAGGTAGCGCTGTCTCCATTCTCGCAGAACATTCCGGCGACCCCAGCTAGAGAAGACAGTCGCAATGCTCCAACTCCGTCAAGCTTGAACCTGCAGTTCGACATGCCGATGACACCATGCAGCTCAGTCGAGTTAGGTGGGAGCGCGTCCCGTACTAAGAAGATGAAGCGGGCATTGGATGACGGCGCGCACTCTGGCTGTGTTCTTCTTGTGGCTTGTTATACGCATGAAGCTGTGGATCCTGCAAGGGGAAGCACCCAACACGAGTTTGACAGCGACAGTGTTCGCGCTAAGAACGTCCCAACAAAACTCCGAGACGGAACGGTCAAATATATGCCCAAGCTTTGCTTGTATCTCACCAAGAATCAATTCCTCGACGCTATCAGTGGCCACCGGTGTGGCGGGAAGGAGCGACTTTAAACGAGTCTGGTCCCGCGGCGACTGCGAGATGAGCAGCGTGACATTCTGCACTCATTACACGGGGTGCACGGCCATATGACCATTTCATCACTACATGTATAAGGTAGCCAACCATAGGATTCCCACAGGCGACAGCCAAATTTTCCAGCTTAGCAGGGCCTGAACATTTTGGCATTTAATGCGGGGGTGGTTGGACGCGAGGGATTTTGGTAGCTTTGGATAATCTGAATAGAGAAGGAGCGGTGCAAGAGGTCTTGTAGCATCGGTGGCTATGAACACAGATCACACTATCAGCCCACCCTCCGCAACTCCTACTCCATAGCCCCCCGCATAATCCACGTATCCCCAAACCCTTCAAACTTCACAATCTTTCCTCCCTCCAACTTCCACACATGATTCCCCCTCATCTCAAAGCTCTTGCCTGTCGCCTTGTTCGTCCCTTTATACATTCCTACACCTACAACATACTCATGGCCGTCGATAATGTACTCGGTTTCCCATGCGAAGGTACTCCAGTCGCGTTGTAAGCCGCCGAGCATGTTGGTGACGACTTCCTCAGCGCTGTGGAAGGTGCCGGGCACAGCGAAACCGGTGGCTTCAGTCCAGATGAGGTGTGAGCTGAGGTTGGCGGAGAAGGCGGTGATGTCGCCAGTAGTGAAGGCCGTGTAGAGGGACTGGATAATTTGAACATTTGGAGAGGGAGTGGATGTGGACATTGCAGTTGCTTGATAGGTAGATAATTGATGAAGCAAGGAAGTGCTCCTTCAAGTAATCTGAAGAAGGTTCTTGTCGTTGACTGTAATGCTGGGCTCATCTCACCTGGACCATTTCGCCTAGGCTTTATACCTACAAGACCTTAGCTGCAGACGTATACCCTTGTTCGACCTGCGCTGGGCTTCGGAACGACACTAGTGTTCATCTAAGCTGTATAGTAGGACGTGTAAGCTTGCTTAGGATCTAATAAAGGTAAATATCTAGTTACAGAGATTTTTCGATAAGCTGACTAGGTTAACCTTTCTTGAACGAGTTAGCATTATTATAGATATAGTAAGCTGCTGTAAGGCGTAGTTTCAGGCAATAGTACTTGCTTCACACTACTAGTAGTAATAGAGGATGGCTTCTGCAAATATATTTAATAATACTTGCCGTTCCCCGCGCAGGTACAGCGCGGGTTTTTCACCTGTCTCGCTAATTAGAGGCTAGTATGCAGAGGGTATAGGTATGCCAAGGAATCTCTCCTCAACACCACAACGTCTATCTCCATGCCCGTTACAGAACCTCCCCCTCTAGCTGGCGTCCCGACAGCAGT